>OX375790.1:32500-375000 GCA_947359385.1 Chesias legatella
CACACCACACCACACCACACCACACCACACCACACCGCAGCTCCTCCAACTACAGCCTGCACTGCACCAAGCCCTTCCCGCACAAGCGAGCCTCACCCGTGTGCGTACCCCACACCGCACCACACCACACCGCACCACACCACACCACACCACACCACACCACACCGCAGCTCCTCCAACTACAGCCTGCACTGCACCAAGCCCTTCCCGCACAAGCGAGCCTCACCCGTGTGCGTACCCCACACCGCACCACACCGCACCACACCACACCACACCGCACCACACCGCAGCTCCTCCAACTACAGCCTGCACTGCACCAAGCCCTTCCCGCACAAGCGAGCCTCACCCGTGTGCGTACCCCACACCGCACCACACCACACCGCACCACACCACACCACACCACACCACACCACACCACACCACACCACACCACACCACACCACACCACACCACACCACACCGCAGCTCCTCCAACTACAGCCTGCACTGCACCAAGCCCTTCCCGCACAAGCGAGCCTCGCCCGTGTGCGTACCCCACACCGCACCACACCACACCGCACCACACCACACCACACCACACCACACCACACCACACCACACCACACCACACCACACCACACCACACCACACCACACCGCAGCTCCTCCAACTACAGCCTGCACTGCACCAAGCCCTTCCCGCACAAGCGAGCCTCACCCGTGTGCGTACCCCACACCGCACCACACCACACCGCACCACACCACACCACACCACACCACACCGCAGCTCCTCCAACTACAGCCTGCACTGCACCAAGCCCTTCCCGCACAAGCGAGCCTCACCCGTGTGCGTACCCCACACCACACCACACCACACCACACCACACCACACCACACCACACCACACCGCAGCTCCTCCAACTACAGCCTGCACTGCACCAAGCCCTTCCCGCACAAGCGAGCCTCGCCCGTGTGCGTACCCCACACCGCACCACACCACACCGCACCACACCACACCACACCACACCACACCACACCACACCACACCACACCACACCACACCACACCACACCACACCACACCACACCGCAGCTCCTCCAACTACAGCCTGCACTGCACCAAGCCCTTCCCGCACAAGCGAGCCTCACCCGTGTGCGTACCCCACACCGCACCACACCACACCGCACCACACCACACCACACCACACCACACCACACCGCAGCTTCTCCAACTACAGCCTGCACTGCACCAAGCCCTTCCCGCACAAGCGAGCCTCACCCGTGTGCGTACCCCACACCGCACCACACCACACCGCACCACACCACACCACACCACACCACACCACACCACACCACACCACACCACACCACACCACACCACACCGCAGCTCCTCCAACTACAGCCTGCACTGCACCAAGCCCTTCCCGCACAAGCGAGCCTCACCCGTGTGCGTACCCCACACCGCACCACACCACACCGCACCACACCACACCACACCACACCACACCACACCGCAGCTCCTCCAACTACAGCCTGCACTGCACCAAGCCCTTCCCGCACAAGCGAGCCTCGCCCGTGTGCGTACCCCACACCGCACCACACCACACCGCACCACACCACACCACACCACACCACACCACACCACACCACACCACACCACACCACACCACACCACACCGCAGCTCCTCCAACTACAGCCTGCACTGCACCAAGCCCTTCCCGCACAAGCGAGCCTCACCCGTGTGCGTACCCCACACCGCACCACACCACACCGCACCACACCACACCACACCACACCACACCACACCACACCACACCACACCACACCGCAGCTCCTCCAACTACAGCCTGCACTGCACCAAGCCCTTCCCGCACAAGCGAGCCTCACCCGTGTGCGTACCCCACACCGCACCACACCACACCGCACCACACCACACCACACCACACCACACCACACCACACCACACCACACCACACCACACCACACCACACCGCAGCTCCTCCAACTACAGCCTGCACTGCACCAAGCCCTTCCCGCACAAGCGAGCCTCACCCGTGTGCGTACCCCACACCGCACCACACCACACCGCACCACACCACACCACACCACACCACACCGCAGCTCCTCCAACTACAGCCTGCACTGCACCAAGCCCTTCCCGCACAAGCGAGCCTCACCCGTGTGCGTACCCCACACCGCACCACACCACACCGCACCACACCACACCACACCACACCACACCGCACCACACCACACCACACCACACCACACCACACCGCAGCTCCTCCAACTACAGCCTGCACTGCACCAAGCCCTTCCCGCACAAGCGAGCCTCACCCGTGTGCGTACCCCACACCGCACCACACCACACCGCACCACACCACACCACACCACACCGCACCACACCACACCACACCACACCACACCACACCGCAGCTCCTCCAACTACAGCCTGCACTGCACCAAGCCCTTCCCGCACAAGCGAGCCTCACCCGTGTGCGTACCCCACACCGCACCACACCACACCGCACCACACCACACCACACCACACCACACCACACCACACCACACCACACCACACCACACCGCAGCTCCTCCAACTACAGCCTGCACTGCACCAAGCCCTTCCCGCACAAGCGAGCCTCACCCGTGTGCGTACCCCACACCGCACCACACCACACCACACCACACCACACCACACCACACCACACCACACCACACCACACCACACCACACCACACCACACCACACCACACCACACCACACCGCAGCTCCTCCAACTAAAGCCTGCACTGCACCAAGCCCTTCCCGCACAAGCGAGCCTCACCCGTGTGCGTACCCCACACCGCACCACACCACACCACACCACACCACACCACACCACACCACACCACACCACACCACACCACACCACACCACACCACACCACACCGCAGCTCCTCCAACTACAGCCTGCACTGCACCAAGCCCTTCCCGCACAAGCGAGCCTCACCCGTGTGCGTACCCCACACCACACCACACCACACCACACCACACCACACCACACCACACCACACCACACCACACCACACCGCAGCTCCTCCAACTAAAGCCTGCACTGCACCAAGCCCTTCCCGCACAAGCGAGCCTCACCCGTGTGCGTACCCCACACCGCACCACACCACACCGCACCACACCACACCGCACCACACCACACCGCACCACACCGCAGCTCCTCCAACTACAGCCTGCACTGCACCAAGCCCTTCCCGCACAAGCGAGCCTCACCCGTGTGCGTACCCCACACCGCACCACACCACACCGCACCACACCACACCGCACCACACCACACCGCACCACACCGCAGCTCCTCCAACTAAAGCCTGCACTGCACCAAGCCCTTCCCGCACAAGCGAGCCTCACCCGTGTGCGTACCCCACACCGCACCACACCACACCGCACCACACCACACCGCACCACACCACACCACACCGCAGCTCCTCCAACTACAGCCTGCACTGCACCAAGCCCTTCCCGCACAAGCGAGCCTCACCCGTGTGCGTACCCCACACCGCACCACACCACACCGCACCGCACCACACCGCACCACACCACACCGCACCACACCACACCGCACCACACCACACCGCACCACACCGCACCACACCGCAGCTCCTCCAACTACAGCCTGCACTGCACCAAGCCCTTCCCGCACAAGCGAGCCTCACCCGTGTGCGTACCCCACACCGCACCACACCACACCGCACCACACCACACCGCACCACACCGCACCACACCACACCGCACCACACCGCAGCTCCTCCAACTAAAGCCTGCACTGCACCAAGCCCTTCCCGCACAAGCGAGCCTCACCCGTGTGCGTACCCCACACCGCACCACACCACACCGCACCACACCACACCACACCACACCACACCACACCGCAGCTCCTCCAACTACAGCCTGCACTGCACCAAGCCCTTCCCGCACAAGCGAGCCTCACCCGTGTGCGTACCCCACACCGCACCACACCACACCGCACCGCACCACACCGCACCACACCACACCGCACCACACCGCAGCTCCTCCAACTACAGCCTGCACTGCACCAAGCCCTTCCCGCACAAGCGAGCCTCACCCGTGTGCGTACCCCACACCGCACCACACCACACCGCACCACACCACACCGCACCACACCACACCACACCGCAGCTCCTCCAACTACAGCCTGCACTGCACCAAGCCCTTCCCGCACAAGCGAGCCTCACCCGTGTGCGTACCCCACACCGCACCACACCACACCGCACCACACCACACCGCACCACACCACACCACACCGCAGCTCCTCCAACTACAGCCTGCACTGCACCAAGCCCTTCCCGCACAAGCGAGCCTCACCCGTGTGCGTACCCCACACCGCACCACACCACACCGCACCACACCACACCGCACCACACCGCACCACACCGCAGCTCCTCCAACTACAGCCTGCACTGCACCAAGCCCTTCCCGCACAAGCGAGCCTCACCCGTGTGCGTACCCCACACCGCACCACACCACACCGCACCACACCACACCGCACCACACCGCACCACACCACACCGCACCACACCGCAGCTCCTCCAACTAAAGCCTGCACTGCACCAAGCCCTTCCCGCACAAGCGAGCCTCACCCGTGTGCGTACCCCACACCGCACCACACCACACCGCACCACACCACACCACACCACACCACACCACACCGCAGCTCCTCCAACTACAGCCTGCACTGCACCAAGCCCTTCCCGCACAAGCGAGCCTCACCCGTGTGCGTACCCCACACCGCACCACACCACACCGCACCGCACCACACCGCACCACACCACACCGCACCACACCGCAGCTCCTCCAACTACAGCCTGCACTGCACCAAGCCCTTCCCGCACAAGCGAGCCTCACCCGTGTGCGTACCCCACACCGCACCACACCACACCGCACCACACCACACCGCACCACACCACACCACACCGCAGCTCCTCCAACTACAGCCTGCACTGCACCAAGCCCTTCCCGCACAAGCGAGCCTCACCCGTGTGCGTACCCCACACCGCACCACACCACACCGCACCACACCACACCGCACCACACCACACCACACCGCAGCTCCTCCAACTACAGCCTGCACTGCACCAAGCCCTTCCCGCACAAGCGAGCCTCACCCGTGTGCGTACCCCACACCGCACCACACCACACCACACCACACCACACCACACCGCACCACACCACACCACACCACACCACACCACAGCACACAGCCAGACTAAACGAAGGGGGTGTCTCCGGGCTAGTCTCAAGTTAGCTGTATAGACATAGACATAATAATATTGTTGCCTGTTTCCATGTATCGTGCGAGATGAATGGATCACCGCGACAAGTGTAACCGTTGCTGACTCGTTGGTACGCCGGCAGGCTGGCGGCGTCCGTGTACCAGCAGAACCAGGAGTTCCCGTGGTCCGGCTACCGGCTGCTGGACCGCGGCCTGCTGCTCGAGCTCGCCTTCACCACATCACCCAAGGTAATCCACTCTACATATCACTGTGTACACCCGCCACACCCGCCACACCCGCCACACACCCACCACACCCGCCACACACACACACACGCACACGATACACGCCGGCAGGCTGGCGGCGTCCGTGTACCAGCAGAACCAGGAGTTCCCGTGGTCCGGCTACCGGCTGCTGGACCGCGGGCTGCTGCTCGAGCTCGCCTTCACCACATCACCCAAGGTAATCCACTCTACATATCACTGTGTACACCCGCCACACCCGCCACACCCGCCACACACCCGCCACACCCGCCACACACACGATACACGAGGTAATAAACAGTTTAAAGCATTATTGCTTAAAATACATATTCCGAATATTTTAAACGATAGTTTTGAATTGCCTCCTCTAGCTGGGAGAGTTCAGAGGCCTAGGGGTGGTGCAGTGTATATATATATATATAGAGCGCCGAGAGAGATGGCGCACGCCGCACGCCGCACGCCGCGCACCGTGGTGTGGTACTACATCGGTGTGTGTTTGTGTTGTCCGGCAGACGCGGCACGTGGTGCAGTGGGAGGGGTGCGTGCGCGACGCGTCCGTACTCACCAAGAACACCAGCTTCCGCGTCAGGGAGACCAGCGGTAACAATAACACTTCGTTCATAACACAAATGCCTCGGCAACAATAATAATATTCCAAACATAAGGTCACGCGTACATATCGATAAGTTTGACGCCTGTACAAACCCTATCCGACCCTCCGTGGGGAATAACAGTCAAGAAACCCCTGCTTCCCTTTTTCTTTCCTTGTGACAATCCGAGTACTTAGATCTATGTTACATATTATAATTATGGCTTCATAAAATACTGAAATAAGATCTTTTGTGTGTCGTTGAGCAGAGCGACATCAGACCAAAAAAAAGGCCAAAAAAATGTGAGCCGTCACGGGACGCCTGGCAGATGTGAAACATCGAAATTATTTTGTAAAAGTAATATGCAACGCATGCCGTGGCGACGCGTCGCCACCCCAGAAATAGGTTTTACGTGCGGCTATAGATGTTTCACATCAAAAAAGGTAAATACTGTTTACATATCGTACAATAGTTATCATTTTTTTACAATAGTTCTTATTATGAGGTGAATCGTGGTTTGCCGCAAGGATCAATCCTTGGGCCGCTGCTTTTTATAATATATGGCCGGGACTGTAGCTGGGTTATAAAAATTGCACATTTCACCGGTATACTTACAATGTGCATATATATTTGGCCGTTGATCTGATCGTGACGTAATACACAACAATACCGATCGGTCGCTGAGCGACGCACTTGTCTTAATTCCATCGTTAATCCAAGTTCATGGTGTCGGTCGGCGCGTTTCACAAACGGTACTGAAGTGTTCAATTATGTATAGATCTTATCTGATAGTTCACTCATATTTGAAAGTCACATTCTCAGTTTACCAAAGTATTATTGAATTTAAGCGTATTTCACAATATATTCCCTGGAAGAGGCCATGCGTGTAAGAATTTGCGAGCCTCTGTCAAAACGGAATTATGGCGATTTGTCTTTGTGCAGATGATTCAAAATGCATGTTGGAGATTTTGTTTGGATATCCCATCTGTTATGGCGTGTTACTTATCTTAATAATTGAAACAATGTCAACACGGCGCGGCGTCACACGTCGCGGTGACACCGGACACATGGCGGAGTTATCTGATTTGCAAACTTATCCATCTGAGAGCAGGAGCAGCGCGCAACACAACAGGAACTCCCTACACTACACATAACACAATGTGGAGTTTAGGGACAACTCTCGGTGCCAGCCAACCAAGTGTTGCCGCCGCTCCGGTTGTTACAATGTGAATATTATTTGTCTGTAAGACTGTGTGTGTGTGTGTGTACATGCAGCGTGTGTTGTGCGTGCAGGTCCTCAGATGAAGTCCGTGGTGCGGCACACGGTGTCGGTGGATCACCGCGACGAGGCCGTGTTCCCGACGCGCGGCGCCTTCGTGCAGTTCTCCAGCGAGGTGACGCACACGACACACGACACACGACGCCACGCCACGTCACGCCACGCCACGCCACGCCACGCGAGGCAACCCCCTTTAGCGTCATCACCCGCAAATGGGCTGAGCTGACTGTTTGTTGTCAGTGACGTCAGTGCACACGAAACTGATGGTTTTCGAAAGCTTTCAAACGTTGCATTTTCTTTCCTAATAATGAGCTCAATTAAACTATATTTAACCAGTTATTAAAATTTTAAGTTAATTTATTTATTTGAATTCCAAAATTCAGTAAAAGAGATAAAACTTACGAAAACATACATATATTATTTTGGGAAATTTCAGCTTTGAAAAAATTTGGTGTGTTTCGTGTAAGTGTTTTCCTTTCATCAGATCCATGATCCGATATGTTATAATGTGTACGCTGAATTGTAAACATTGGATTCTGCATTGCTGGTGGCCTCCTGACTGATTGTGTATGTGTGTGTGTGTGTGTGTGTGTGCAGGTGTGCGGGCTGGGCGGCGGCGTCGCCTACCTCAAGAACGAGCTGAAGGCGCAGCACAACCTCCCGCTCACGGAACACATCGTCAGTATACATAACATAACATAAACATTTTTTTTTTCTTTAAGAGCATTATTTTCGCTTGAGTCTTTAATTTTCTTATTACGCAGACTCGGTAATTCCATATTTGTGGATCCGACAAAAATTATCACATGTGTAGCGGACACAATGCTGATTGGTCGAGCCCCCGCCCCCGCGTCCCGCATACCATCGGGTCGACTTAACGGCGGTCGAGCTCTATATATAATGAATGAAAAGTCAAGGGCCTAGGATTGATCCCTGAGGAACTCCACATCAGCACATTAGTTGAAATGATGACTCAAGTTTTGACCGTCTTCGCGAGTGATCCGTACAAACTGAAATGGCTATCGTGAGATAGCTGTAAAACCATTTTATAAGAAGGAGTCAATACCGTAATATGATATGTTGGAAAGAAGGATAGGAATATTTAAGGAATCGAATGCACATGAAAAGTGAAGTGATGCCAGAAGTCGATTATTGATTAAGAAATATAGAAGCAAACGCGTGTGTAATCCGAGTGCTATGTAATGTACAGGTGCTGCAGGTGTCGGGGGGGTGCGGTGTGCTGCACGACGTGTTTGGCACCGATATCCCGGAGCACCTGTTCCTGGGCGGTGCCACCAGCCTGCGCGGCTTCCAGCAGCGGGGGGTCGGCCCGCACAGCGACTCGCTCGCAATCGGCGGCAAGGTAGGACCACCTGTTCCCGGCCGCGTGGCTTCCAGCAGCGAGGAGTCCTGGAGTCCGGTGTGGCACGGGAGAACCAGTGCCCGGCGGCACCGCTAAGCTGAGCGCCCAAGCGGAGCGCGTCTATCTCAACTTATTTATTTGCCCTACAAGTACCTGCCGCCACCGCCGTCTACTGCTTATAGTACCATTGTGACTGTATTATAATGATATATTATGTTGTGTTGAAAAGATTGTCGGTCGTGTGTGTGGTGTTGTGATTGGTGCGCGGTGCGGTGTATGTGTTGCAGATGTACTGGTGCACGGGCGTGCACGTGTACGCTCCGCTCCCGTTCACGAGCGGCGCTGGGCTCGGCGGCCTGTTCCGCTCGCACCTGTTCCTGAACGCCGGCTGCCTCGCCGCGCCAGGTCCGTCCCGATCCATCTCCAACCATACAACAGATACATCAATACACGGAACGTTCATTATACAAGTTCAATAAACACATGCACAAACACGTCACAATATATATTGCATGTTGCCGAAGGACAGCATACACAATACTGTGCATACTATACACACAGTGGACATCATTTAATATCCATTGATTATTTGTGAATTTTAAAAACATGGTATTATTTATACTTGTTGAATATTCATAAAGAAATAGCTTGGACACTGCGATCAAGTTCAAAATTACAAAGATTTGCGTACTCGTAACTTTATTCTTATATATTGTCTTAACACTATGCTTGGATATCTGCTACACATCATGATAACTTGTGTAGTAATGGCTTTTCACTCTGTATCTTTTGCGTCTTTATTTAAAAACATAGGAACACTTCGGATTTATTAAGGTTAAGCACTATTTCATTACGATGAATATTTGTGGAAGAGTTAAAAATTTACGTAGGATAATTAAATAAATTAAGTTTTGTTAATTAGTATCAAATTAAAATTCAAAAGCTTATTTCCATAAAATTCATAGAGAAAGAGCTTCGAAACGTCAATAATATGCAAAACATAAAGTCACGTAACATAAGGTCACGCGTAAATCATAAGTAGGTACAAGATTGTTCGCTTGGAACCAATCCAATACATTATAAGACACTTATTGACGTTATCATAATTGTCTTTGGATCAGTCCACTTGAACATACGAGACTTTTCATCTGCAAATAGCACTTGCACAAGTTTTTGGCATAAAAAGGGAAAAGTAGGAAATGTAATGTCGCTGATGTAAACTAGAAATAAAAATGGGCACAAAATTGAACCCTGTGACATACCAGTACTAATGACTGACCCTGAGGACTTACTTACTTTCGCCGTCAATACTTTTTGGATCCTGTGAGACTACAAGGCCAAGAGTTCTATTTCGGATGCCATAATGTTTTAGTTTGCAAATCAATGTACAGTAATGAACACAATAAAAGACGTTTGAGAGATCACAGCATATACACCAACTGGCTACTGTGATTGATTGATTATTCTTTCGTGATAGGCAACCATTTGACCGCAATCTCACCTGATGTTAGGTGACGATGTGGTCTACGATCAAGCGTGCTTGCCTAGAAGGAACCTATTCACTCTCCTCTTGAAGACTTCCATATTATACATAGGTTAAAAACCTATTTTAAAATGTGCTATAGGTAAGAGCCATTGACAGCCAGCATCTATAGTTGACCGACCTTTGATCAGTACAAATTGGTTACTACAGAATAAGGTGTTTCCACAGAAATGTGTCAGCAACTGATTTAACAACACCTTATCAATCTTATTTAAAGTTGGCAATACCGACCGGTGTAGGGCTGTAATAAGCTGGGTGTTTCATATCGAGGAATCAGTTCACTAAGTTTCATTCAGTAGACCCACATCGTCTCGTCGATACATTTATTGAATATAATAAGCTTGACATGGCTGTATTACTAACATTCTTATATATTCTCATTAGGAGTTTTGTATTTTATATGAATTTTTTTACTAGTTGTATGTGTCTGTATATCTTTATCTTTTTCCATTACACGATCTTATGGTAATTTTTTTTATTTAGTCATTATTATAAGTGTACAATATTGAAGCTATATGTAAGCACGTAATGTTGTAATGTGGTGGCAGAGGAAGGTGGCGCGGCGGCGCTGTCCCGGCTGGGCGAGGCGCGCGCTGCCGCCGGCGCCGGCGTGGCGCTGCGGCTCGGCCGGGGCGCGCGCCTCGAGCTCAACTACTGCTTCCCGCTGCGCGCCGCGCGCTCGGACCGCACGCAGCCCGGCCTGCAGTTCGGCCTGGGCGTGCACTTCCTATAGGTGAGATGCGTCGCGCGCTGCGTGCGCTACGTGCGCCCGCGCGGCGCGGCGTGGCGCTGCGGCTCGGCCGGGGCGCGCGCCTCGAGCTCAACTACTGCTTCCCGCTGCGCGCCGCGCGCTCGGACCGCACGCAGCCCGGCCTGCAGTTCGGCCTGGGCGTGCACTTCCTATAGGTGAGATGCGTCGCGCGCTGCGTGCGCTACGTGCGCCCGCGCGGCGCGGCGTGGCGCTGCGGCTCGGCCGGGGCGCGCGCCTCGAGCTCAACTACTGCTTCCCGCTGCGCGCCGCGCGCTCGGACCGCACGCAGCCCGGCCTGCAGTTCGGCCTGGGCGTGCACTTCCTATAGGTGAGATGCGTCGCGCGCTGCGTGCGCTACGTGCGCCCGCGCGGCGCGGCGTGGCGCTGCGGCTCGGCCGGGGCGCGCGCCTCGAGCTCAACTACTGCTTCCCGCTGCGCGCCGCGCGCTCGGACCGCACGCAGCCCGGCCTGCAGTTCGGCCTGGGCGTGCACTTCCTATAGGTGAGATGCGTCGCGCGCTGCGTGCGCTACGTGCGCCCGCGCGGCGCGGCGTGGCGCTGCGGCTCGGCCGGGGCGTGCACTTCCTATAGGTGGATCGGACGGTACTCTCGATACTATATTTAAAATGTCACATATTCAATATGGTGAAGGATAGTATCGTGAGGAAATAAGCACGTGACAAAAACTGGACATGTGATATGTACCGGACGCCGCGCGCTGGCGCCGGCGCGTCGGGCACCCGTGGCAGATTACAACGCGTCACGGTAGGGACGACATGTGTGTCGCCAGAGCGACCTAATGATGATACGTTTGATGCAGGGCGGGGAGCTGAACTGCGGTACCGCGCCGACGCTCAACTCGCGCGCGCGGCGCGGCGTGGCGTGGCGTGGCGTGGCGCGGCGTGACGCGACGGCAATCACAACTATAAAGAGACAGCATTCAGCTGCGTTACTATTTTGTTAAGTACATACAATGTTCAGGAAGATTGTTCGTTAAGAGACACGTACACGTACACGTACACACGGCTCTAGTTACATAATGCTTAGTTTTGATAATGGAAAACAATAGAAAATATCTGTGTTATGTTACCGTGAACACTAACCGAACTGATTTAATTGTACCTCCAGTGGCTGATGTTCGGTGAAATAACAGGCGCATGAGACGTTACACATTCATGTCTCAAGGTAACAGGGGATTCGCCCCTAACGTAGGAGGCGCCCGAGTGGCGTCGCCCGTCGCGCCGTTACGCGGAGACATAACATCAAATATATCAGTCGGACAGTTTCAACATGTCGCTGGGTAATCAACGTTGTGACAAATTCATTGTTGATATGTAATTGTCATCCAGTATTTAATATGTTTATTAACATATTACAACAATTTGGAAAATAGCGCAACGGACAGAAAAATCTTTTCCAAAATATATATTTATATATAAGTATTCTGTATTTTTTTTTTATGTAAAATTGTTAGTTTAGTTTGTAATATTGTAATGTAGTCGTTTCAAATAAAATGTTGGCACAACAAATTGTTTTTTTCCCCCCCCGGTCTGCATCCAACAATATAAACGCAAGCGTGCGAACTGGAGGAAGCGAGTATGAGACAGGCCTGTTGTCTGTCTGTCTGTTTGTTCCGGCTAATCTGTGAAACAGTAGGACCGATGTCGCCGGCACTTTCACTGGCAGAATATCTAATGTTGTAATAAGTAACTTAGGCTACTTTTCCGTGAGGTAATACAGGGGTGCGTGACATAATATAATTCCACGCGGACGAAGTAGCGGTTAACGGCTAATTAACATATAAATAAATGTATTTGGTTTATATTGTGTATAGACAGCGGCTCCACTCGTGCAGTGCAGAGTGTGCACCGCGTGGGTTACCTGCGCCGGCGCCGGCGTCCTCTGGTTGTGTGTAGCTAGTGACGCTGCGGCTGCTCGGCGGCGGCAGCGGCGGCGGCGGCGGCGGCGGCAGCTTCGGCGGCGGCGGCGGCTTCACTCGGTGCTGGCGGCTCGTCCGGCGCCTGCGCACCCGCACCCGCACCGCCTGCAGTGCAACACACACACACACACACACACACACACACACCACATAGCGAGCTCTGTTCGCACGTAGATATAGTGCGGTCCGGTCGCGCGCCTCACATCATAAACAATAACACTGGTGGTCACAGCAGCACACGGCGCCATCTAGCGCTGAAGTTGTGCGGAAAGTTGTGCGGTTTCTGGCAGCGGAAACAAAATTGTGTCTCAACGCGCGAAAAGTGTTCTCTCCTCGGTCTGTACGAATTGCCTGACATTGACAACTCAAGGTGCGTCCGGAAATCAAACTCCACACAAGCTAACCACAGCTTGTAACATGGAAACCAGACAACTGATATACATTCTTATACACTTTTTTCTAAATACATACATGTAATACATATTCAACACCTAGACAGAAAAACATCTACGTTCCTCAACAAATGTTTGTCGTGGGTGGGAATCGAACGCACGACCTCCAGCACAGAACGCATGATTAATACCAATTGAGCTACGAAGCCAAGATAAATGTAAGTTAGGGATAACTCTTGGGATCTAAGAGATGAGTGGTGGTAGATACTTACTGCTAGGCGTCGGCGTCGTGTCCCAACTGTATGTACTGAAAACAAATAATGTATATGTATACCCGCGCCGCAGCTGTGTCGCAGGTGACAGGTACACATAACTATCTTAGCCGACAAACTCCTCGCTCATCACACAAATATAATATTTGTCCCAATCTATTACCTATTACCTATCGGTAGTGCCTGATGGAATCGACCTCTTCCTATGGTGTCAAAGTCAAAGTCAAAAACTTTATTTCCATAGAATTCATAAAGAAATGGCTTGGAAACGTCAATATTTAAAACATAAGGTCACGCTTACTTATCTATAAGTTTGACGCCTGTTCAAACCCTATCCGACCCTCCATGGGGAAGAGTAGAGGAGTAGAGAGTATGGGTGCGTAGAGTAGATGCCATCCCTTCGGAGCCGATGTAGATATATACATGGAGGAGGTAGGTACCTGCCTTCCTGCTGTCACAGAGAGTGACAAAACACTGATTAGTTATTCAATTGCTCGCCCTCTGCCCACTCTGCCTCACATAAACCTCTGTATACATACATACATACTGGTACGTATAATATAATAACACATCAGAATGGTCACGGTGTAGCTCCCGCTACATGTGTACTATACCTAAAGGTAATATGAGGGTTCCACCTACTTATATCTAGGTATTGGCGTATGATCTAATAACATTTCTGAACGACAGAGGTTATAGTGCTAGTGGCACTATAACAGGGTTCCGCTGCTTATATATGTGATCGGTCGCTGCGCCTGCACCTGGCTATAATTATATCCGGCGGAGTCATTGTGTGTGTGTGTGTGTGTGTGTGTAGCGCCCTCAGTGCGAGACCGGCGCGGCGCGGCGCGGTGCGACACGCAGCCGGCTGACGTGTGGCTGACGATCGGATGTGGTCCAACCATAATGTGGTCAAACACTTACACTGTCGTCCCTTTAGTATTTATTTATTTATTTATTTATTTAGACACACCAACAACAGATACATAATTATACTTAAATCTTATTCTACGGTTTTGGCTTATAAGCACCTGTCACTTACAGGTATGTACAGCGTTCTCGAGTAAAACATTATTATACTAACTAAGATATTAACAATTCAATATTAGGTAGCAAAATTCACTATTTCACCAACAAATACACTATTGCATACTATTTGAACTATTAACTAGAATAATCGTAGACATTATACAGGCGAAGCTGAGCTCCGAGCTTCTGCCTTAAACGCAGGCAGATTAAGGCCAAAGATATCGAGTTTGTTATTTATTTTGTATGATGAATTATAATTTATCATCATTCGGTTGAGAGATGAGTGAGAACCCATGTTCGATTTGTGGTGCCATGGGCTGAATATTTTCCTGGTGTGAAGTCTAAAGTTATGACGTGGAACTGTAAAGGAGATCTCGCGGACCAGCTCAGGACAGTTGAACAGTCCATTGCAAATTTTGTATAGGTTGACGTTATCTATCAGTGCCCTTCGGCATTGCAAGGAGTTAATGTTAAAATGTTTCAAGCGGTTAGAATAACTGAGTGACTTAGAGACTCCTTTGGATTTAAAAACAATGTAGCGAGTAAACTGTCGTTGAACTTTTTCAATACGGTCAATATGTTTTTGGTAAGATGGATTCCATACTGGCGAGGCGTGTTCTAGGTGGCTACGGACAAGGGCGTTGAATAAAATAATTAAAGATTCAACTTTTCGAAAATCTCTACAATTACGTTTTATGAAGCCTAGCATCTTGTTTGCCTTTCCCACAATGTTATCAATGTGGAGGTTAAATGAAAGTTTACCATCCACTATGACTCCCAGGTCACGTATATGCTTCACTTGCTCCAGGTGGACCCCTTCTATATTATAGTCAGATGGAATTATGTTTTTATTACGGGTTAGTTTGATGTGAAAACATTTTTGGGCGTTCAGAAACATGTTGTTGTCTTTGCACCATTTGCTTACTGAATTAAGATCCTCCTGGAGCAGTTGTACATCGCCCGTGGAATTTATTTCTTTATAGAGTTTTAAATCGTCCGCAAAAAGAGAGGCTTTGCTATATTTTATAACTTGTGGAAGGTCATTAACAAAAATGAGGAAAAGAATGGGACCGAGATGAGAGCCCTGTGGCACGCCAGAACTGGCTTTGAAAGTCGAGGAAGTATATCCACCGATGACAACACGTTGAACCCTATCCAAGAGGTATGACTGAAACCAACCAAGCAGTGGGTTATGAACATCGCTTAATGTTAGCTTTTGTAGCAGAAGCTTATGGTCTACCTTGTCGAAAGCGCTGGTAAAATCAGTATACAGCGCATCGACCTGTATTCGGCTATCTACTGCCTGAGTGGCGTCATTGATGTATGCGAGTAGATTTGTTACTGTAGATTTGCCTTTCGAGAATCCGTGTTGTTCATTACAGATAAATTGTTTAGCATGCCATGTAAGAATGGGACAGACTATGGATTCGAAAACTTTGGAGAATGTGGACAAGATGGATATTGGACGATAGTTCTTGATATCAGCTGAGATGCCCTTTTTGAAGATAGGTACAACGTTTGCTTCCTTCCAAGAATAGGGAAAAGCTGAAGTTAGAAGTGATCTGTTGAATATCAGTTTAAGTGGTAATGCTAGATTATTTGCTGTTTTTTTAATAAAAAGTGGTGGTATCCCATCCGGCCCAGACCCTTTACTATCGTCTAATGTTTTCAATGACTTCAATATTGTGCGTTCGCTGATGTAAAGTTTATTCAAACAATGTTGTGTCACAGGGTGCAACGTGTTGTCGAAGGAGTTATGATAGCTGAGGTTTGAAGTGGAATATGATGCCGCGAAATGTTTGGCAAAAGCATTTGCAATAGATTGACCTGTAACCGCTTTGTATGTATCTAAGTACATTTCTGAGGGAATCTTAGATTGAATTTTATTTTTATTTTTAATGTAAGACCAGAATATTTTTGGGTTTTGTTTTAGAGAGTTTTCAACACAGTTTGTATAAGAAACATAACAGGAACGCATAATTCTCTCAGCTCTAGATTTAATAATTGAAAGTTCGTAAATATCACGAGGATTGGCATATCTTTTAATTTTTAGTCGAACTTTGTGCTTATCGTTCAGTATATGGATTAGTGCCTTTGAGAACCATGAGGGATGTTTTTTTCTACAATGTTTAACCTTGGGAATGCAGTTACTGATTATATTATTAAGAAGACAGTAGAATTTGGACACCATTTCATCAACGTCTCGACATGATTCTAGCTCGGATACCCAGCTCACCCGTGCAATCTCTCTATTAGCCATTTCGTAGTCGCCCCTTCTAAAATTATGGGTTGCAAATTGAATACTTTTCAACATTGGAGCGCTAGAAAAATTTAAATCTATTTCCAATGGTGGATGATGTAAATCAATTTTAGAAAGAGCGTCCAAGGATCTCACTACAGAACCACCAGTGAAGTTACATAAGACCAAATCGAGAATTTTATTATTTGCGTTATTTACAGAATTAAGTTGATTGAAATTATTAACTGACATAAAATCGATTAAAGTGTATCCTAATTTATTTTGGTAGTTTTTAGGCTCCGTGATCGTCGAAGAATTCTTGTTCTTGATCCATTCTATGAAACCTAAGTTAAAGTCACCGAGTACAATAGTTTTTTCCTTACTGGTATTCACGGCGTCATTTACATTATCCAGAAAGTCATCGAGTACTGAGAGGGACACTGGTGGTGGTAGGTATACTGCGCAGATATTTATTACCTGAAAAATACCTTTCTCGCGAACTTTGAGTGAAACCCAGATATCCTCATAGTTGCTCTCCCAGTGTTGGATTCTTGTAGATGGAATTGATTTGGATACAGCTATAAGAACACCACCCGCCACGCCCGCACGGCCAGCTAGGTCAGAACTGCAACGATCCCGCCGATAAATGTTGTAATTTGAGTTGAATACCTCCGCATCGCTGATTGAACTATTCAACCAGGTTTCAGTGGCCACTATGATGTCATAACCACTTCTTAGGGATGATAAACTGATATCTGTTAGTTTTGTCCTCATACCACGAAAGTTCTGATAATATATGTTGATATTTGGTTTTCCTGAGGGGACCTTTGTTACAGACGCATTAGACTGTCATGGCTAAGTATTTGCTTAGCCGGTGCGGAGTCATTTTTACGTACAAAGATGCGCCCATTGCGGATCCAGATGTAGCGGAAGCCCTTTTCGCGAGCAATCTTCCTGGTTTCAGCATGCAACTTTTTGTAAAATGGTGACATATGTTCAGACACGTAGACGGCAGCTTTAGCACCACCGTAGCCCAGCTGGTGGCTATTGAGTTTGTCACCTGAGTTTGACTTGTTGAATGTCGCAATTGCCGCCAAAACTATATCGCGCTGTCTGTTTAGTAGGTGGCATTATTCTGGCGGCGATCGCTCTCGCTTCCAAGATGTCTCTACAACATACAATACCTATACGTTATATATGTACCTAATAGATACGTGTTCATAATGACAGAAACTCAAAGTGCTATCAAACGTCAAGTCCTACTTAAATACAGATAACAATTACAACTGAAAGAAAATAATAATATATACCTACGTGAATATTATATTCAGATAAAAGAAACTGAAAGATAGTACCTACATATACAAACATATAAAGATACAGACAGTGCAGTCATTGATACAACTTCAAATTAGTACTGGGTAATGTGTGTGTGTGTGCGCGTGCGCGTACTTGAGCAGGCGCACGCTGATCCGCGCGCTGGGCAGGCGCGCCTCCACCGGGTTCCAGACGCGCACCACCGCCCCGTCCTCCGCCGCCCCGCCGCCCTCCTCCGCCCCGCCGTCCCCGTCCTCCGCCCCGCCGCCCTCCCCCGCGGAGTACTCGTCGTAGTAGATCTCGTTCCCGGACATCTGACAGATCATCACAACGATATACACACACACCCGTCACCGTCACCAACTGTACCGGGTAACGTGGCCGACCCACGCTCACATACCAGAACATTCCACTACCGACCAATGTTATCACTACTCTTTATACTGACACTCTGCTGGGCTGATTGATCACCGTGGCATACATATAGTGTGTTTACATGGTAAGTACCTCCAACAGGCTCGGGAAGAACTTGTATGTGTCGTGGCCTCCCGCCCCCGCGGTGATGGAGCGTCGCGCGGCGGGGGCGAGCGCGCGGCGCAGCGCCCGGCGCACGGGGCGCGCGCCCTCGCTTCGCTGCACCAGCGCCAGCAGTCGCGCGACCGCCGGCAAGTCCCACCCCGGCGAGTCCACGTACCCGGGCGGCGCGCTCTCGATGCTGGCTGCCACCACACACCACACACCACAGTACACCATCATCATCAGTGAAACCCGACAACACGTGTTACTAGCCGCGCGGAGCGGGTTCCAACGCCCGGGGTAAACATATCACGTTTGCGCTCGGCTCTACGATGGATATTGTTGTTGTGTATGTATGTTTGTCCGTTTGTACATTGTGCTTTATGGAGTGTTCCCTATTTTGGTAAACGAGGCGTACCAACAGGTTCTGTCATGAAGAATGGCATTCAACTCGACCGCCGCGCCCGCGTCCGCGCCGCGCATCTGCCCATTCCGTTACATAGTGTAGTGGACCCCTCAGTAAGTATATACCTGACAGTCAAAGCAACCAGAGGAAACCAAACAGGGTCGGTCCCCGTATGGTATGGGAGCAATGCCATCATTGTATATGTGGAATACCTTGTATTGTGATCGGTGCGAGCTGTGTGAACTCTTGTATGAACTTATTCTTGTGGTAGAGAACGAGTCGGTCGAGCCACCCCGCGCGCCGGTACACCCCCGCACCCGCCCCCGCCCTCAGCGCGAGCGACATCACCGCCACCCAGCCCTGCAACAAACGGAGCACCTACTATATTACCTAGGACATTAGATATGAAATCGGACAACACACGACCAAGTATCCCTTATGTAGGGGTTTCTTTCCGCTCCCCCCCCCCTCCCCCACCCTCTGGAGACTCAGACGGGGTGATCAAAACATGCGCCAAACTTATCAGAGTGATCAACGCACAATCTTATAATTATCTTATAATATTCCATTTTAAAAATTATTTTCTAATTATTTTATATATTTTTATTTATTGTAATAATTTAGTATAGGTATAATTGTTCTGGTTTCACTTTGTATGGTTCCGTCACCACGCGTAGGATCATACTGTTACTGACATCACTCATCAGCAAAACGAGCAACCGAACCGTGGCGATATAAACGCCGCGTCCCTAATTGTTTAGTGTATATATTATTTTGGTAACTATCTACAGTTAACAGACGTAAGACGGCAGCATGTAGGTCACGATGCGTCACGCCACACACCAAATATTATTAACAGAAAGAAATAATTAACGTACTTACACTTACGTGAATAAACATTATGTTTCAGACATTATTGTGACTTCATTTCACGCAATTTGAACTTGTAATTTAATTGGATAGATTGTTTCTACCTAACTACATATAAGAATTAAAATTGAAATATATATAGTCGTTAGTTTTAAAAATAATCTGGAAAACTTAAATTTGCATGTACATAGATGTAGGTACCGTACCGTAGCGTACCGTACAGCATCAACTTCATTGCTATATTGATGGCGGCTCCATTCCGAGGAATTATTATTATTTTGTGCAGCAACACGGAAAAACCGACCTCATCGCCATTATATTTTTATGAATGAACTATTTAGCTGTTGCCCGCAGATGGCCTTACAGCTTACACGGGCTTTTGGTGAGAGCGGACGGCTCTCAGCCGGTAAAACTTAATCATTTCAGCGGGGACGGTGCGAAGGTTGAATGTTTTCTCTGTGGGGGGCTGACGATATGAATAACTCCGGATAGGCGGCCGTTATCTCGTCAGGGGTTTCACAAGTACGCGTTTTGGTCTACGGAGGGAGCGCTTAGCAGGGGGGTCAACTGAGTAGCCGGGTATCGAGCGAACCAGGTGATTCGGGTAGGACTCGACCGAATCATAATATCGCTGGGAAGCGAGTTTCATGAACACGCAACCCGCAACGTCCTGCCACACGTCAAACGAGTTCCTACCAGTGGTCAAAGAAATGTTTGAGGGCGACATCCCATGGCCACCCAGAAGTCCAGATTTGACCCTCGTAGACTTCTTTTTGTGGGGTGATTTAAAGAGCATTGTCTACATCCATAAACCAAAGACAATAACTCAAATTAAAGAAAAAATCACCAATAAAGATCTGGGATGCCAGGGCTCTTTGCTGACGATTATACGAAAATTTCTGTACTCGCTTAACAGAATCAAATTAAATTTGATTTGATTTGATTTTGATTCGCTTAACAGAATGCCAAAATCGAGACGGTGGTCATTTAGATGTTATTCTTCAAAAGTACGATAAATTACAATGAATAAGCTTTCTAATTAATAAATATTTTCCATTACATGTCATTTCTTTTTTTTTTAATGATTTTTTTCAAATGTTAACGAATTCATGGCCCATCGTATTGATTTGTGACATGAACGACAAATAATGACAGACGGAGATTTTGACAACAAATCGGCCACCGATCACCATGGGCAGGATCACAGCCGCTGCAGCGCTGCAACCCGTATAGGCGGACCGTGTGAGTCGAGTGCTAGCACTTTTGAGAGACGCAAGTCGCGTCGTACCTATGCGCTGCTTAGTGACGAGTCAAATGCGCGGACGACGACACCGGCGCCGGCGCGCGGCGTGGGCGGCTGGCAGGCTTTACCAGAGTGCAGGCATCTGACAATATATCTAAATGTACCAGCTTCAGTTAAGTTCCATTTTGTTTCATTTATTTACCATTCGGTCGTCCTCCAATCACGTACACCATCCCCAATCCCCATGAACCAGTTATCCAATCAATAGATTCTTAAAGATAGAAGAAGAAGAAGAAGATCTAAGAACGAACGAGACGTAGTAATCGTTCGTTTGTAATAGTTGATAAGGAATTGACAATAGTGTCTGCGTTTCAGTAATCAACTAGCGACATGTAATATTTATTTTGCATGCATTGTTAGTTCTCTTTCTCTATTATAACGACAGAAAGAGACACCACTACACAGCTTGTACGATGTCAAAGTCAAACTTCGAACATCATTTGGCATTGCGAAACTTGGAACGTTACTCCGAGGACGTGTCTTTGTGTGTAGCGGTTTTTATATATTTGTATTAGTAAAGTACTAAATATAATGAAGCCAAAGTAACTAACAGGAAACAATAATAAAACTACCGAATTAATATTACTTAATTTAACAGTTTATAGTTATTGGATTGTGTGTACTCGCCACTGCCAGCAAGTTTCAAGAGTTGAAATTTGTAAACAAAAGTATATATTGTGGAAACAATGCGTGTGGGCTATTAGTTAGTGTAGTGTTTGTACGGGACGGGCGTGTACGTGTACGTGTACGTGTATGTGGAAGGCGGTCGCGGTCGCGGCCGTGTACAGGAGAGTGAGAGGTGACCTGACTGTGGGTATAATGAGCGGGACGAGTCCGGAGGCGCCGCTCGGCGTACAGCTGCTACAGAGACTGAGCACCAGGTGCTGTCCGCGGCTCAGGATCAACAGATTACGATGGTGAGTGCGCGCGCCACACGCAGCTACTCGCCTGCGTGCACCGTCACCTTACCCTTACCTAAGCTACACACGTACAACATACATGTACACAAGCCCTACTACTACTACTACTACTAGTACTAGTGGTGTATACGTGATCAGTTGCGCACGAGTCGGCACAGCTCGTTAACATTTTAATATTGTGTAGTGTGGACTCTGTGAGTTACATGTACAAGTTGGTGCAGTGTCTCCGTCCAGTGTTTGGTTACGAGGCTACACGCCACAGATAACGTTATCCTAATCAAATACCGCCGACGCGGATGCAACGGATGTTTATCTGATTAGCCCACATTACACTAATTGCTTATTATATTAATATGTATATATATAACATAGACATACATACATACATATCGACCATTTGCGGCGACAATGTGACATCTCAGATTATAGTAAAATTGGAGATGTCACACTGTCGTTGCAAATGGACGATATAGAGATTCGGGACTGCGCTTTCGTAGCGATTTCCCGCTTTCGGGCCAAATTAGGCTTCACACAGTGACGTGCGAGGGCGTGGAGCCCTGGGCCACTGGAGGGTAGGGCAGGGTAGCATCTAGCCGAGCGAGCCTTACACAATTGATATATATATCGCACATGGTTATTATTGATTTTGTCTGCACCGAAAGCATAAGCGATATTCGAACCCACTACCTGCAGAAGCCCAAGTTGACAATACTAATGACTGAACTATCTACTCTACTATCTTTCCTCTGATTTAAATTACACGATTTCGGATACACTAGACGAGCCAACCGAGCGAAGATTTATCCAACCGGTTGTAGCAACGGAGCAAACTGTATGCGTAGAGATAGCCCCGGAAGCACTGCCCCTATATCCATTTCTATAACCAAGCAGTAGTTCCTGTTAGAACGGTGTGGGGTTCCGTTGAAAGTGCCAGCACTCTGACACAGCACCACCTTCCATGTGTGAGGGGGTGAGGGGCGCAAAGTGATGCCACTCGGATCTGCCCGTGTGCCATTACTTGACGGACACCAAATGTGTTGCTGATATATGTCAGGGGGTATCGCTTAACGTGGTGGGCCATCGGCACATTCCGTCACATGTCACAGAGCAAACGTTGTGGCTGTTGCGATGTGCCGAAGTGGGCCTTCCCATATATCGGTACGTAGTGTCCAGCGGGGGTGCGCGTTGTTTGTCCGCAGTTACCAGGCGAGCGTGCTGGTGCTCACGTACTTCACGTACATGACGTACCACCTGACGCGCAAGCCCATCTCGGTGGTGAAGAGCGTGCTGCACCAGAACTGCAGCGCGCTGCCGCCGCCGCCCGGCGCGCCGCCCCACGACGACACCTGGTGTGACTGGCCGCCTTTCAGTGAGTGCGCCCCGCCAGCTACCTCCACCAGCCCCACCGGCCCCGCCAGCTACCTCCACCAGCCCCACCGGCCCCGCCAGCTACCTCCACCAGCCCCACCGGCCCCACCGGCCCCACCGGCCCTGCGCCACGCGGAGGGCACCCGGCCCCATTTGAAGCACCGGCACCGCGCCGCCTGTGTACGATCAAGCTGTACAGAGTGAGGTGTTCGCGGCGGTAGCGCGCCTATTCCCTAATATTGACAGGCAGTACCACTTATGCCAAGTTCGTCCGGGGAAGTACTGCCTCCATCTCATCTCTACCGTCGAGCGGTCGTACATCCGTGTTACCGTGTTTCGGTTTGAAAGAATCCGGTTGGATGCCGGTGAAGTTACGCTCACGTGAGACATTCAACCTTCATGTGTCAGAGTTACGGGCGCATACGATGCGACTACGGTCTTGTTTTACCTAAGTAGGGGAGTACCCGTGTCGTCGGTGTTTCCTACCCACCGCTTGTCAGCCGGGCGCTGGTTCAGTAACTGTATGACAACTATGTGACCGGCGCCCTCCCTGCGTTACAGACACGAGCGACGCGAACACGCTGCTGGGCGCGCTCGACTCCGCGTTCCTGTTCTCGTACGCCGCGGCGATGTTCATCTCCGGTCCGTATACACACGTGTACACACCGACCATACACCTACATACATACACACACCGTACACTGTCACTGCCCTCGCTACCACTACTACACAACTGTTAGTGTAATCGAGGAATCATTTAACGAATAGGCACTACTTCCGCGGCCGGTGTCTACTGATCTGGCTCTCTGGAATCGCTGCGGTGAATGGATTAAGGTCCGCCCGCACCCTCGCACTGACACAGTCACGTCTATCAACTTTTGCTTGTAGGACATGTCGGTTTCCTCACGATGTTGCGGCTTGAAACTCGAGGTCCGTTACACCGACGCTACCGCACTCTCAGAAATTTCAGTGAATCGAATACTATGATAGACGAATGACGTTTAATTTTGACCCCTGTTCCCGTCCCGTGACACATAGCAAAATAAACTTCCATGTGGTTTACGGCTGGGACAAAGATATGTTCTTGTTCTGTTCCTCAAACGACTTACATCCGCGACGCCGCCGTCTCGGACGGGACTCGCGCAGCTCACCAAATTACCAGTAAATACATATATTGTGTAGTCAAATTATAATAGATTTATGTGGTTCGAGCGAGGCGACTGAGCGACGTAAACACTTGAATACACACGCGACGGTACCTGTAACAACATGGAGTGCTCCCTGCGCGTCACCACGTTTTACACACTCGTCTGTTATTGTCGAGTGTAGTGAGTGGATATAGATACAAGTGCGACACAGAGGACGCTAGCGCGGCTGTCGGTTGCAGGCATGGTCGCGGAGCGCGTCGATCTGCGCTACTTCCTGTCGCTCGGCATGCTGCTCTCCGCACTGTTCTGCTACCTGTTCGGGCTCGCGCGCACCTACAACATACACCACATCGCGTACTACATACTGGTGCAGGTACCTAACACTGCGCTACTTCCTGTCGCTCGGCATGCTGCTCTCCGCACTGTTCTGCTACCTGTTCGGGCTCGCGCGCACCTACAACATACACCACATCGCGTACTACATACTGGTGCAGATACCTAACACTGCGCTACTTCCTGTCGCTCGGCATGCTGCTCTCCGCACTGTTCTACTACCTGTTCGGGCTCGCGCCCACCTACAACATACACCACATCGCGTACTTCATACTGGTGCAGGTACCTAACACTGCGCTACTTCCTGTCGCTCGGCATGCTGCTCTCCGCACTGTTCTGCTACCTGTTCGGGCTCGCGCGCACCTACAACATACACCACATCGCGTACTACATACTGGTGCAGGTACCTAACACTGCGCTACTTCCTGTCGCTCGGCATGCTGCTCTCGGCACTGTTCTGCTACCTGTTCGGGCTCGCGCGCACCTACAACATACACCACATCGCGTACTACACACTGGTGCAGGTACCTAACACTGCGCTACTTCCTGTCGCTCGGCATGCTGCTCTCGGCACTGTTCTGCTACCTGTTCGGGCTCGCGCGCACCTACAACATACACCACATCGCGTACTACATACTGGTGCAGGTACCTAACACTGCGCTACTTCCTGTCGCTCGGCATGCTGCTCTCCGCACTGTTCTGCTACCTGTTCGGGCTCGCGCGCACCTACAACATACACCACATCGCGTACTACATACTGGTGCAGGTACCTAACACTGCGCTACTTCCTGTCGCTCGGCATGCTGCTCTCCGCACTGTTCTGCTACCTGTTCGGGCTCGCGCGCACCTACAACATACACCACATCGCGTACTACATACTGGTGCAGGTACCTAACACTGCGCTACTTCCTGTCGCTCGGCATGCTGCTCTCCGCACTGTTCTGCTACCTGTTCGGGCTCGCGCGCACCTACAACATACACCACATCGCGTACTACATACTGGTGCAGGTACCTAACACTGCGCTACTTCCTGTCGCTCGGCATGCTGCTCTCCGCACTGTTCTACTACCTGTTCGGGCTCGCGCCCACCTACAACATACACCACATCGCGTACTACATACTGGTGCAGGTACCTAACACTGCGCTACTTCCTGTCGCTCGGCATGCTGCTCTCCGCACTGTTCTGCTACCTGTTCGGGCTCGCGCGCACCTACAACATACACCACATCGCGTACTACATACTGGTGCAGGTACCTAACACTGCGCTACTTCCTGTCGCTCGGCATGCTGCTCTCGGCACTGTTCTGCTACCTGTTCGGGCTCGCGCGCACCTACAACATACACCACATCGCGTACTACACACTGGTGCAGGTACCTAACACTGCGCTACTTCCTGTCGCTCGGCATGCTGCTCTCGGCACTGTTCTGCTACCTGTTCGGGCTCGCGCGCACCTACAACATACACCACATCGCGTACTACATACTGGTGCAGGTACCTAACACTGCGCTACTTCCTGTCGCTGGGCATGCTGCTCTCCGCACTGTTCTGCATGTTAATATGACAATAATCAGTACTAAAGTGTGTCATGTCATGTGTTAACATACTGTTGTTAGCAGTGTGGTCGGCAGCTCCCTCCTGTATATATATGTGTGTGTGTGTGTGTTGTGTGCGGCGTAGGCGGGCGCGGGCGTGGCGCAGACGAGCGGATGGCCCGGCACGGTGGCGACGGTGAGCAAGTGGTTCGGCAGCGGCAAGAAGGGGCTCATATTCGGCATTTGGAACTCGCACACCTCGCTCGGGAACATACTCGGTGAGTATCCACCATACACTACTCGTGTACCGATCTTGTCAAGAGCTCTATTGATTTCATTTGTCTGAGTGTCGGAAGGAAGGGAAGAAGAACACCAAAGATGGACTGAATGGATGGACTGTGTGAGGGATGATATGAAAGAAAAGTGTGTGAGTGGTGTGAGTGACTGTATATCCGCTGGTAGAGGAGTGGAGGGCGGGGCGAGGTGGGGCGGGGTGTGTGTATAATGTGTGGGAGGTGTGCGCAGGTACGCTGATGGCGGCCGAGTTCGTGGACACGGACTGGTCGCTGTCGTTCGTGTACCCGGCGCTGGTGATGGGGCTGGTGGGGGCTGTAGTGTGGCTGTTCCTCGTGCCGGAGCCCGGCGCGGTGGGACTCGCGCCCGGTGATAACACGGCAAGTACACCACGCTCATATGTTATATATATGTAAGTCTAGCTAGTGCTTGATTTCAAACATTTGGAACTGCTAGCTGTGGGACTGTGCGATCACATGGTACCCCCCGCATACTTGCATGTCGGCTCGGAGACGCTGTGTATGTGTGTCAACCAATTAATGTGTGTGTGTGTGTGTGTTGTGTGGTTGCAGTCGGGGCCGAGCGGCCGGCACACGCACGCGCAGTCGCGGTGCTCCGACGAGGAGGGCGAGGGCGAGGGGGCCGGGGAGGGGGAGGCGACGCAAGTCATACTCGGGGATCAGGTACTGTACTGTGTGCACTTGGATATACCGAACTGTTACATACTTGGCGTTATTGCACGTGTGTGTGTGCGTGCGTGCGTGTGTTGTGTGTGCGTGCGTGCGTGCGTGTGTTGTGTGTGTGCGCGTGCGGATGACCACGGAAAAGACAATGTCCGATGTTCACCGGTGACGTGACGCACTTAAAATCCTTTCACCACATTGGTTTGAGATAACCGGTGACTCGAATAGAATAGACCGGTGACGTTCAAAGGAAGATCGCACTACGATCCCCCTGACGCTGTCCCTTGTGCTAGAGAACTGAGAATTGTTCTGTAAACCACTCGAGTGGACAGTGAAGGGGTTACATAACGAGGCTATATTATACATTGCACGATGCGTATGAAGTTTCCTTTTTAATAATACTTATTTTTTCAAATAAATTTGCATTTGAAAATACTGAACCTATATTATATTTACTTGCTATTAGTTATTAGTAGTGGTATCAGTTACTCGTGTATAATATCATTATTTGGTAGTACGTGTTAAGTTAAAAGTTGATGTCGTGTCGTGTTGCAGGCGGCGAGCTTGCGACCCAACCGACACTCAGCCAACGCACCACAGGTAAACATATACTATGTACCTACAACTATGATGATGCATCACTTTGTAACCAAACACACAAAAAAATACTTTATGTATATGTATGTTTTTGTGACGCACACAATATATACTGTTTAATACAGGCAGTAACTCGGGGGAAATACTGTGTCACCATAACATCTGTCTCAGCGAGCAGTAATGCGTTTGCGTTACTGTTATCTAGTTTGGAAGGTGTATACCACGTTCCCAAAACGGTGAAGGAAAACATCGTGAGGAAACCGACATGTGCTAGAACTAAGAATTCGAAGACATGTGTCGAGTGCAGGAAAGGAGCCTCTTTGAGGCGCACTTACAATCCTTTCACCACACTGGTTCGACAGAACCGGTGACTCGAAGAAGAAGAAGAAGTTTGTAAGGTTGGTTGCCTGTCACATGACAGTTACATGAGACGTTGCACGTTCACTGTCTGAGTCGGGGGCGCGCATGCGGTGCGACTCGGATCTTGTGCCTGTGTCTGTGTATAGTATTATTTTGCTCGTTATCCACTTGACTGGTAGTGAGCGTGAGTGAGCTGTGTGTGTGTTTCCAGCGCGGTGTGGTGGTGCGGGGTGAGGGTGACGGGAGTGGAGATGGGGGGGGGGACGCGACGGAGAGCACGTCGCTGTTGCGCCCGCACGCGCGGGGCGCGGGGGGCGGCGCGGTGTCGCTGGCGCGCGCGCTGCGCATACCCGGCGTGGTGGAGTTCTCGGTGTCGCTGTTCTTCGCGAAGCTCGTCTCGTACACGTTCCTGTACTGGCTGCCGCTCTACATCAACACCTCCAGTGAGTCGTCACTCGTCACCCTCCTGTGTGTTGTTGCTGTGCTCTCTCTACCTTATACCTTCTGTTGTAGTACACTTGGACTTGGAACCTTTTCACATGTTAAATGTCTGACATTACAAAATAACATCGTGCTCAAAGTCAAAAACTTTATTTATTATATATATTTCATAAAGAAATGTCTTGGAAACGTCAATATTCAAAACATAAGGTCACGCGTACTTATCGATAAGTTTGACGCCTGTTCAAACCCTATCGTTGGAAATACAATGTCCGGCAATGTGTTCTAGACACACGTGTCGCACAATACATGGTTTTATTTTGTTTTGTAAATACAGACCAATAAGACAACAAATAACCCAATAAAGTTTCCACTGATTGAGTATAAATATGGGATGCAGGGGGAACTAAAGCTTCGTCTTACTCTTGACTTGACTGAGTGCAAATACAACCGGTTAAAGAACATACAGTATATATATTAAACAAAATGTAAGGCCTACATATTTTATTGTATATATGTACTTCATATATACATGGTGTTATGTACATGTGTATTAACTCACAGCTCGTCTGTCGGCGCGCGAGTCGGGCGAGCTGAGCACGGTGTTCGACGTGGGCGGCGCGTGCGGCGGCGTCGCGGCGGGCCTGCTGGCGGACCGGTGGCGCGCGCCCGCGCTCGTCTGCCTCGCCTTCTACTCGCTCGCCGCGCCCGCCGTCAGTACACACACACACTCACTCACTCACTCACACGCTACCGTGATACCGTGCTAACCGTGGGGGCGCACGTTACCCGCGCGCGCAGGTCACCGCGTGACACACGCAAAACATTGCCACTTCACTCATCTCGTATTTGGGCGGATAGGACTTGAGTCGTATTGCTGTTGTCTGTGAGCGGCGGTTAACATCAAATTTGGCCGTCAGCTCGTTCCGTCACATAAATCACAAAAAATAAACTTCAGTGACAATGCAATAACGGTCGATCCGCGGCTGGTTTATACGTTGAAGAAAAATGGAAAGCTACGTAAAAGTAATAAAAGCTTTTGTTTTAACCTGCCCGCTGATGCCGAGGAATATGCGCCCCTTAGTTTTTTGCTTAACTTATGATGAAACCTTCTGTCCTATGTTAAGGAAAATAGCGGAAGCTCTTGAGGATAAAAACCATGTTTACAGATTTTTCTAAAGCGTTCGACGTAGTTGATCATAGAATTTTTATCCAAAGTTTGACCACGCTGGAATTTGTGGGTCCCTGCTTCGGTTTTGTGAATCATACCCCCGCAACTGCTCTTAACTTATTACGTCTAGTGACGTTAAATCCGTTGCTGAACTTGTACCTCGAGGCGTACCGCAGGGGTTAAACCTTAGTCCACTATTGTTCCTGGTGTTCGCCAACGACTTATGTGTCAACGTAAATCGGGGTATCAGGTGTTTGCTAATGATTATAAGCCTTATAAGATTACTCTACTGTACATGCCGATATACTACAAGTTCACATCGATATACATATATTTACTGACGGTAGGAAAAGAAGGGTGCTTAATACTTCTTAGTGCTTCCATATGAAGTTTTGTAGAAAAATAAACTCTACCCATTACTTACATTATTGAAAATACAGACGAAGCCGAGTTGTCAGCGATGCGTGACCTTGTTGGTGTAATAATGGAGAGGGAACTAGACTTCCAACAACACATCGAATATATCTCAAATCCTGCCGTTTGAAAAATTTGTCGTGAGGCAAACTAAACTTTTCAAAGACCCTGAGATTTATATCATTCGTTTCGACTGTTATTTTCAGATTGTACTTGAATATGTATGTGCTGTCCGATTTGAAATCCCTCGTAAGCATTTTACAAAAATCGACTTGAAAGACTTGAAAAGGTTTTAGTATCACCTTTCGTATACAAACCACGGTAACGTAATATGAGTTGTGGTTCCAGCTGCTGGCGTACCAGCGCTGGGGTGCGACGTCGTACCTGGTGAGCTGCGCGCTGCTCGCGGTGACGGGCGTGCTGGTGAACGGGCCCTACGCGCTCATCACCACCGCCGTCAGCGCTGAACTCGGTAACACGACCGTCGCACTACACCTCTACACCTCTACTCTACTCTACTCTACTCTACTCTACTCTACTCTACTCTACTTGCATAGATTGCCTCTTGGAAACTGGAAATTTTCTATGGAAACTTTATTTCCATAGAATTCATAAAGTAATGGGTTGGAAACGTCAGTAAGATCACGCCCACTTATAGTAGTCTGGTGACCGTTCATTGAATCTATATCCGACCCATCGTGGGAAAGAACTATCTAGAAGGAAAACTCTTTAAACTCACTGATGTCACATAATAATGTACGTAAATATGTCCCTTATTATGCTGTTATTATTATTACACTTAGTGCGCCTTTCTCCATGCGTTGGAACGTATTGGAAGCGCACGCGTATATCAACTCAATGCATATTTATTTATTTCGGAAAACCAACAGCTTATATACTATGTCCTTAGAATCTTAAATAGAAATAGCTAGCCAATTACAGGTCTTCACTAATAGAAGTACAATAGACATTTAAATGTGACACAAAAACGAATCCCTACACGTATTCACAACAGACAGCTCAAGGCAATATAATAAAAGAGATAGATAGATAGATAGATAGATAGATAGATAGATAGATAGATAGATAGATGACACTTTATTGCTCACAAGAGATATGAGTTGCTTGTGTTATACGTACATTTGTTGTTATCATAAATGTTGAATGAATCCCTCCCGTAGTAAAGTGTGTGGTGTGTGTGTGTGTCGCAGGTACGCACAGCAGCCTGGCCGGCAACTCGGCCGCGCTCGCCACCGTCACCGCCATCATCGACGGCACCGGCAGCATAGGTACATACCGCGCGACCGAGCCGGTCAGCCGGCATTACCAGTCTGTCCATATACAGGATGTGGCGTAATGAGTGGATAATAGGGTACCTGCGGGTAGGGGCCATTGTGGCGGTTCAGAAAAATATTTGTTATGCTCAGTAAAAGTGCCTCGGTTTTCGAGATATTCGACATTTTCGAAATTTAAGAAATATTTCACCCTTCGTCACTATTTTTGGCGCCCAGACTGCAAAAGATTTTTTTTTTTCTATCTGTTTTTTGGATAGTATTCTTGGATAGATGTGCTATCGAATGGAAACTATTATTTTTATAACACAAGCACAGTTATGTTTTTAAAATAAGATTTCACTAAAATTTTACTTGCTTTCGTTTGTTTTCCTGACCTTTACCCTTCTGTGGTGTAAAAAAAATGTATGGTCACTTGAATGCCAACGTTTAAAAAAATTAGCCTTTTTCATCGAGATTCCGAAATGGTATATTACATGGTATTTCCACAAGTTGATTCAAAATTAATTCAACCAAGAGATTACACTGCACGAGTTGCATTTTGCCAAACAATGCTGAGAAAAATGAACGCTGATCCCGATTTCTTCGATAAAATTTTGTGGAGCGACGAATCCACGTGCAAAAAAGATGGGTATTTTAATATGCACAATCTGCACAGTTGGCAGCGTACAAACCCTCATTTGGCCAGAGAAGACAGGTCCCAGTACCAGTTCAAAATTAATTTATGGACTGGAATTCTAAATGGCAAAATCATCGGACCATTCGAATTGTCTGGAACATTGACTGCAGAAACGTATTTACATTTTTTACGGCACGAACTTCCACTTTTATTAGAAGATGTTTCATTAGAAGATAGAAGAAGAATGTGGCTGCAGCACGATGGTTGCCCCGCTCATTACGCCCGAAATGTTCGACAATACCTCGATGAAACATATCGTCGATGATGGATCGGTCGTTTGGGGACAATTTTGTGGCCACCTCGTTCACCAGACCTCAACCCATTGGACTTTTTTTACTGGGGATGTCTTAAAGAAAAGGTTTATAAAGACCCAATTAATACAGTGGACCAGCTACGGGAGCGTGTGCGATTAGCTGCTCAGAAAATCACAGAGCAAAGATTTGCGAACAGGATTAAAAGATCTTTTATCAAAAGGTGCAGAGCATGCATCAGAGCACGTGGTGGACTTTTCGAACACCTTTTGTGATAGTAAATTTAATAAATGAAATGCATTTAAAATTTATTGTTTCGTTTTATTTCATTACCGAATTTTAAACTAATGTTTTTAGGTGATTTTAAGTAATGAAGTAAATTTTAGTACTATTTGTAATTTTATAATAATTAGCTCTACCCATTTTAATAGGAATTAATTTTGAATCAACTTGTGGAAATACCATGTAATATACCATTTCGGAATCTCGATGAAAAAGGCTAATTTTTTTAAACGTTGGCATTCAAGTGACCATACATTTTTTTTACACCACAGAAGGGTAAAGGTCAGGAAAACAAACGAAAGCAAGTAAAATTTTAGTGAAATCTTATTTTAAAAACATAACTGTGCTTGTGTTATAAAAATAATAGTTTCCATTCGATAGCACATCTATCCAAGAATACTATCCAAAAAACAGATAGAAAAAAAAAATTCATTTGCAGTCTGGGCGCCAAAAATAGTGACGAAGGGTGAAATATTTCTTAAATTTCGAAAATGTCGAATATCTCGAAAACCGAGGCACTTTTACTGAGCATAACAAATATTTTTCTGAACCGCCACAATGGCCCCTACCCGCAGGTACCCTATTATCCACTCATTACGCCACACCCTGTATATACAATTATATGATTAGCTAAACATGTTCGTCTGCTCTCCGTCCCAGTGCGTACGTACGCTCTACCGGAAACCCACTCATATACTGGTATTCCTCGAAAGAGTACGTCACGGGTAGTATATTATGTGTAGATATATGTATGCCGGCACCGCTCGGGACCCGGGGACGGCTCTCGGACGGTGCTAGCGTGTGCGCGCAGCCCGTATGTAGACTAAGTAGAGGGAGGGGGCGCGGGGCGCGGGGGTGTAGTAGTGTGCGCGTGACGTGTGCTGCGTGTACCAGCAGATGTCCCATCCGCGGTGTTGTTAAGTGGTAACCTCTGCCCCATAACAAGCAATACGACTTGGTCCCCCCCCCCTCTCCCCACCTAGATACAACATGAATCCAGTCGTTTCGTGCGCGCCCGTACCTGTGAAACGTGGACCGGAACACAGTAACGCGAAAGCGTCACTGCTTGGCTGCAGGAATGGTTACGGTGTCAGTACTTGCCCGGTCGTACTTGACGTCAGTTCTACTGTGGTGTAGTGTATGTGTAGTGTAGTGTAGTGTAGTGTAGTGTAGTGTAGTGTAGTGTGCGTGTGTACGTTCCAGGCGCGGCGCTGGGCCCGCTGCTGGCGGGGCTGGTGTCGAGCGCGGGCTCGTGGTCGCGCGTCTTCTACATGCTCATCTTCTGCAACTACTGCGCGCTCTTTCTGCTCATCAGGTACAACTAGCGTTACAACTGGCTGTTGCCCGCGACATCGTCCGCGTGGAATTCAGTTTTATCACGCACCCCTATTTACCCCTCGGAAAAATAGCCTAAGTTACTCCTTGTTACATCAGCTATCTGCCAGTGAAAGTCCCGTCAAAATCGGTCCAGCCATTTCAGAGATTAGTCGAACAGTAACGCCCCCGTGTTACTGTGTCCCGATAAGAAAGGTGTGGGTGCCCGTGAAATTACAGGCACATGAGACATAACACCTTCACGTCTCAAAGAGTTTTTCACTGTAACGATGCTACTTAAATATTTGAGTAGGTGAGTAGCGGAGGAGTCGAGTTGTGTTGGTTGTTGCGGGCGGAGGTTACCGGGTGTGACATCTGCTCGCCGTGTATCTGTATCTGTATATATATCTGCTGTATACCTGTCGTGTAGTACGTGTGTGTACGTGGTGTGTACGTGGTGTGTTGCAGGATAGCGCGCGCGGAGGTCGCCAAGCTGAGGCAGGAGAGACGCATCGCAGCGCCGCCGCGAGTGCGCATACACTGACACACACCACCACACCACAATTTATATATATATATATAGTATAGACATAATGTCATAACGCACGTTTGTCGGCACGCGTACGGGTACGCGTTGCGGGTGCGGGCACAGCAGCAGCGGACGCGGACCCGCCGCCGCTCACTTCATCAGCTCAGCGTGTGATGATACGCGCGCGCACTACACACACATTATACACATGTTGAAATATAAATCTATACATATAATTATGTATTATGTTACAGTATTACAAATACATTGATATCATTTCAAGCAGACGTGCATCTGTGCATCGTGAAGTGAAACAATATCACAAAGTTTTATTTAAATATACCGACCTGTATATTTATCTACGTTAATTACAAAATCTACGCTTTTTCATGTTTATTTTGTATACTTTTGAACATTAATTTTTCTTCTTGGATGAGTATGTTACCTTACAACATTTGATATCGTTGCGGCGCCCGCAACTGCCCCACGACGCACGGAGAGGCGCACTCCGCAACACACAACACAAACACAAACACAGCACACACACACACACACACACACACACACACACACACACACACACACACACACACACACACACACACACACACACACACACCTCCGACCTGTCAGTAAACATATTCTTGACGAAAAGGACGTGAAAATGAAATTAAATTGTAAATTTATTCATGAAACGAACTAAGTTTCTTTAAGCAAAGTTTAATAGATAGTTAATAAATATTCTTATCACATATATTACATACAATGGTGATTATAATAATTTGATGTTCCTATGTGAGTTGTGTACGGGACAGGACACAGTACACAGTACACAGTACAGCAGACTCACATATCCTGTGTGTGTTTGTGTGTGTGTGTGTGTAGCACTAGTTAATTATTGATTTGTATTACTATCCTCGTATTCCGGTGTCACTCTCTCCAGTGAAGTGAGTTCACCTAAACTAGAGGTGTGTAGCGTGTGCCCCGGCCGCCCCCGGGCGCGTGCCCCGGCCGCCCCCGGGCGCGTGCCCGGCCGCCCCCGGGCGTGTGCCCCGGCCGATGGCGCTGTGTGACAATGTCCACTTCATGTTATTTACAAAAGGGCCGTCATCGTTACAATATGCCAATACGGATACATGGATGCAGATACATTAATTATGTCAATAAATTAACAAATAAACATTATAGTTAATTTATGGAAACTTTTTTGTTTATGTACTGTATTTTTTTTTTTTTTTTTATATAATACATTTACGGAACGAGCCGACGGCCCACCTGGTGTTAAGTGGTAACCTCGGCCCATAACAGCCGATGCGACTTGGGTCCTCCCATACTAGGTATGACAAGACCAAAGTCGCATCGTATGCGCCCGTAACTGTGAGACGTGAAGGTGGAATGTCTCATGTGCCTGTAATTTCACCGGCAACCACACCTTTCAAACCGGAACACAGTAACGCGAATGCGTTACTGCTTGGCGGCAGAAATGGGCATGGTGGCAGTACTTCCCCGGACGAACTTGGCGAGAGTTCTACTGCTCTTGTAGTTTGAGACACGAAGCATTCATTTGTAATTATAATTACATGTAAGTTGAGTGTTGCCAACATTATTACTTAAACGATGTAGTTTAGTTCATGATCCTTAACAGATATATATTGATTATGTACCGGTGACTACTCACCTCCCAGCTCGCTCAGTCGGTAGTCATTCTGCGCTGCGAGTCGGGGGTTCGATTCCCACAATGGACAATCATTTGTGTGACAAACACAGACGTCTGTTCTGTGTCTGGTTGTATATATATATATTCAGCATTGCTCGGTGCTCCCACATCTGTGTACACTGTGTGTATGTCTGTCCGTATCTGTTCCTGCTACTCACTACTCGGTCGACTGTCTCTCGCCACTGTGAAAGGATTCAATATTTTTGTGTGATGTAAGTGACGGAACGAGCTGACGGCCCACCTGATGTTAAGTGGTAACCGCCGCCCATACACAGCACAAGTCCTCTCCACCAGTAAGAGATGAGTCAAGTCGCGTCCATCACCCCGAGACGGGGATGTTACCAACACAGGTTACCAGGTGTGGTTGGGTTGGGTTAGGGGCGTGTAGGGAGGGGTGCAGGCAGAGGGTTATCACGGATACGGACGAGCCCCCATGTAAGTAGTGGCGCGCGCGTGCACACCACACTCCTCTTGGAGTACATTCACACGGCAAGGGCTGGTGTTGCTGGTAATACCCCCCAGCCCCAGCCCCAGCCCCAGCCCCAGCCGGAGGCGGCATCTTGACTTACCGCCACCGGTATTGTGGTCACACAGATAACTCCATAAATATAGAGGGTATGTACCCTATTTTATTTATTGTAGTCATAAAAAAAGTATAATATATTAACTAAATGGTAATAAATTTATATTTTGAATAAACATTTATCTGTAACTAAAATATTGGTGTTTTATTTACTCATACAATTACCTAAGAAAATATTCACGTTTTACAAGTATCTAACTGTACAATAAATAATGCAGTCCTTATAAATTACTGAAAACGAGCCGTTATGTTCACCTCGCAGCATCGGGTGGGCCATCTTGCTCGCTTCGTTACTTATTCACATAAAAACTAAATAAACTGCGGTCGCAGAGTAATTAAAATTAGATATTTCCTAAATTTATGCTTATCGCGAATGTTTGCCCCAGCGAAGATCGAACCTGGGACCTCTGTTTGCAGGCACGGTTACTTCCTATATTACATACCCACTAGTCTTTAGGCGGTCGCCAAATATACGAACGAAGACTAACAAATTGTATTATGTTTAGAATTTGAATACGTTATGCATTCCGGTCCTTTAATTCTAACTAGATAAATAATGCCCGTCGGCTGCAATATATCAAAATTGTGTCTCATTGTGATCCATATATTTATAGACCATAAAACAATAAAATACAACAACGGAGTGAATGAGTATATCATTTGAAAACCTTCCCGCCGTCCGCCATTTTAGTGACGTACGATGTTTCAGTTTGGCAGATATCAAATGTTGCCAGATTACAAAACAGCTTGTTATATTATGTAAAAATCAATTTATGTTCGAATTTTATCAATTCTTAGCAGATGCTATATAGAACCGGAAAGTATTGATGTGAAACAACTATAGCCGCACGTAAAACCGATTACGGGCGTGGCGACGCGTCGCCACGGCATGCGTTGCATGTTACTTTTACAAAATAATGTCGATGTTTCACATCTGCCAGGCGTCCCGTGACGTTTTTTTCTAATATCACTTATTTATTAAGGGTTTTTCAGTAAATGATACAATTTTATTACTGATAAAATAATACTTTTTGTGAAATTATGTGCGACTGGACGATTATGCAACTAAGTCAATTTATTTATTTTATTCAGATTTTATAGATAATTTATAACATTGATATTAATATGTATTTACTATTACATGTATGACATTATAGCTGTAATTTTATTTGTTTTATTGTAATGGTTTTGACTATAAATAATACTCTGACTCGTAGTTTATAAATATCGATAATTGAATAGGACACGTCTTATTTACTTGATGGTTTAGTGTGTGCGTTTTTTTTAATTTATTTATTGTTTCATTTATGTACTGTTATTTTATTAAACATGTGTCTTCTGACAATAGATCTATTTAAATTGAAATGTATATTTGTTGTTTTAACTTTAACAGATTTGTTATATTATTTTGTATTTATTAATTAGTGTAAATGGATTGTCCGTGCTAATTAATTCAATAAATAAATATATTATGATTTTTATGTGGGGAAATTATTAAATCCAGTTAGAATCCCAAAAGCATTGCAAATTGCAAATGGCGTTCATTTTTGTGACAGATGACTTTCCAATAGAATGTGTAAACAATTATATTTAGTGTACGATAGAGAGATATTTTCATATTTCAAGCATTGTTGTACGTTAATTTAGGTAAGAAAATTAAAAGAGTGGTCGTGTAATGTTAGTGGTAAATGGTCGGGTGGGTAACGTAACGTAATGCAATTGTTATTATTGTGTCCGTGGAGATCTTCCGTCTCGCTCGCGTGTTGTGATTCGCCGTTGTCATTATTTACAATCGACGACATACATCTGTCTCTGTCTAGGGCACAGTTTTCTTGGAATGGGTTTTTCATTTTTAAGTGTCCGCGAGTGAGACCGCGGAGCGGTGGGGCCCCACGGAAAATTAGGATCAAAAATTGTGGCCATATCAATTATTGATCTCTCGTAAAAGGAGCCACACAAGACACGGCACGGCAATCGTGGCGCGATGAACGAGAGCTCGAGATGAACAGTGCCGCGTGAGTACACAACTGCATCCGCTATTTTAGTACAATATTTCCTTTTTGGTGCGGTGAGGTCGCGGGTCGCGAAAAGTCACATTTTTCAGCACATGATTGACGACCATTTTCTTTTAGTTAACGGCACGGCTAAGTATAGGTTTGAGTAATAGCTTCAATATTGATTGTTTGCCGTGTGTTGTGTGCATGTGGTGTGTACGTCTGTGTGTCTGTGTGTCTGTTGTCTGTCCGTGTGTGAATGTTTATAATATTAGTTGGGGCCTGAACTATTTTGGGAACGGCCAAATGTTGGGCTCGCTCATGTTTTATACATTAGTGCCGCAGCCGTGTTCCACTGTCGAGTGTGTGTCGAGTGTGGTGCGAGTGCGAGTGCGAGTGCGAGTGCGAGTGCGAGGTGAGGTACCTCTGCTCTGCCAACAAATATCACCATTGAAATTGTTACATATTTGTCATAATATTATTATACAGTGTGGACTAAAGGACGGTAAGTTTCGTAATATACGCTGATTTTAAATTATTAATTTCATTTAAATTAACTTGCTATACATAATTAAACTATAATAATATTTATAAATAAAATAAAAAAATCGTTATTTCACATAAATAATTATTGTAATGCACATAAAATATACATGTAAGTACGTATTTTATCACTGGCTGTTGCCCGCGACTTCGTTCGCGTGGAATTAGGTTTTATCACGCACCCCTATTTTACCCCTCGGAAAAGTAGCCTAAGTTACTCCTTGTTACATCTATCTGCCATTGAAAGTCCCGTCAAAATCGGTCCAGCCATTTCAGAGATTAGCCGGAACAAACAGACAGAAAGATAAAAATTGAAAAAAAATTTTTTTTGGTATATGTACCGTTTATACATCCATATGCACCTAGTAAAAAGCTGTTATTTTAATATTACAACCAGACACTCCGATTTTATTTATTTGTATAGATTTCAGAAATAATTAAAAGTACCATTTACCAAATAGTATACTTTTACTTAGTGTGGAAACGCATCTCTAAGTTTGATTCACTTGGTAGATCTAGATTCAGACCGGCTTGCTGGCTGGCTGGCTGGCTGGCTGGCTGGCTGGCTGGCTATACATAATAATACATATTTATATATAAAACATGTCCATGGATTAATTTTTATATTTACACCAGCAGGGTATTGCAGGGTCCCATTAACGTGGGTGTCATAGTTACAATGTTGTATCACATTTTGAGTACAAGTACAGCTAGCCACACAATTAGATCATCACTAATGCTTTTTGTAATTAAAATAATCGGAATATGTAAGGTTTATCATATGCAATTTGGGATCTCATTAAGGCCTAAGACCTATGGTTCAGTATATATATATATAATAAGCTACATGTTATTGGTGAGGTGAGGGTTTAGTAACATAAGATTATGTGTAATAGCACTCACAGTACAGACAGTACAGATAGCATGACAATATGACAGTGTAGCGTGGCCGTGTAGTATAGTACTCACCCCCTGAGTATCAATCCAACTTCAAATTATGATATGTGGGAATGAATGAATTTTTTTAGCTAGTAAAAATTATATGCGTAATACCACGTTTCCAAAACGAAATTACAGGCACATGAGACATTCCACCTACACGTCTCAGAGTTACGGGCGCATACGTTGCCACTTGGGTCTTGTCGTACCTAGTAGGGGAGGTCCCGAGCCGCATCGTTTGTTATGGGCTGAGGTTACCACTTAACACCAGGTGGGCCGTCATCTCGTTCTGTAACTGTATAACATAAAAAAAAAAAGATTAAGGAAAATATCGTGAGGTAACCGACATGTCGCAGAACAAAAAATTGAATTTGAATATTTCAAGTGCACGAAAGGAGCCTCTTTAAGGCGCACTTCAATTCCTTGAACACACTGATTCGAAAGAATTAGACACTCGAATAGTAGAATTAGACAAGTACAACACTTTAAGTGTTAATCTGATTACGTAGCTGACTGTACCTCGTATAGTATAGATAATTTATTAATTAATTGAATTAAATAATTATTAATAATAATAATTAAGAAATAATTATTAATTAGGTAATAAATAAAAAAATAAAAAAAATTATTATTTATTATTTAGAAGACCATTTATGAATATTGAGTAGAGCGCATCAGGTACTCAGGTACTCGGCATTTCATTATTAACTCACCCGCCACTGACATGAGGCAGGTAGGTGCACTTACATACGTACATACATACATACAATGTAATGTGTTGTCAGCATATTTTTGGTGTGTGTCATTACATATAGTAAAACATTGTGCCCCAAATATGGGTAATGTCGCGGGTACTAGATGTGGGCAGGGCGCGCGGGCGGCGGCGCGCGCGCCCTCATTTTGGATTTTATACAAATCCAAACGTATCGGTAATTTGAACGTTGCTTCGTTTCTAATTTGGTTATGTTGCTTTCAAAAATCATATACTTACTCCACTCCACTCCACTCTCCACGTACATTACATATGCAGTCGCGACCCGCGGACTCATTTTGTGACAAACGTCAGAAACATCATTTGTATTGCGGTGTCAAAGTCAAAGTCAAAAACGTTATTTCCATAGAATTCATAAAGAAATGTCTTGGAAACGTCAACATTATTCAATACATAAGGTCACGCGTACTTATTGATAAGTTTGATGCGTGTTCAAACCCTATCCGACCCTCCATGGGGAAGAATACCTTTGCCTTCTCTGTCTCACACACATCATTATGTTATAGTGAGAATGAGATAAGTATGTTGCGGTGTACTAATGTACACATTTAGTGTATTTTTCTCTTAGTTGTACTGAATACATTTATATAATTATTATTGCCTTGTTACATGTTTTCTTGTAAATGTTTAACAATGAAAACTGAATCTGCCTCTACATACATATTTTTAATGTTAAATAAATCATCAAACGTCAAATGTTGAGCCGTGACGCGCACACGAGTCAGTAGAGGCTCAGTCAGTAAAGGATCAGTCAGTAGAGGCTCAGTCAGTAAAGGATCAGTCAGTAGAGGGTCAGTAAGTAGAGGATCAGTCAGTAGAGGGTCAGTCAGTAGAGGGTCAGTCAGTAGAGGCTCAGTCAGTAGAGGGTCAGTTAGTAGAGGATCAGTCAGTAGAGGGTCAGTCAGTAGAGGGTCAGTCAGTAGAGGCTCAGTCAGTAGAGGCTCAGTCAGTAGAGGGTCAGTAAGTAGAGGATCAGTCAGTAGAGGCTCAGTCAGTAGAGGGTCAGTAAGTAGAGGCTCAGTCAGTAGAGGCTCAGTCAGTAGAGGGTCAGTAAGTAGAGGCTCAGTCAGTAGAGGCTCAGTCAGTAGAGGCTCAGTCAGTAGAGGGTCAGTAAGTAGAGGCTCATTAAGTAGAGGCTCAGTAAGTAGCATGTAGTTGAGTAGTAATGTGATAACATTGCGACATCTGCAACAGGTGAGGACGAGTCCTGAGTTCCATTATTATCTCTATAGACCCAAACGTACACACACTCGTACACGCAACATGTCATGTGTTGAGTGTACGAGTTGTGCATATGTTGAGTGTACGAGTTGTGGAGCCCGGGGCGCACCGGCACCCTACAAAGGCAAAATCAAAACTTTACATCCATATAATTCAAAAGGCTTGAATATTCAATACATAAGGTCACGCGTACTCGTTGCGTAGCGTTGTCGTTAAGTTTGACGCATGTTCAAACCCTATCCGACCCTCCGTGGAGAAGAATAGACCAGAAACCCCCTAAAGGAATGCTTCCTCTTTTTTCGCGAGCACAATTCTTGTAGCAATGTGAGTACCGTGTCGTTGTCGTACGGAGATATAGTAGACACAACAGTTGCACTGCATCGCGGAGTGCGCGCGCGCGGCTTCAGAAATAGAGTCGACGCGACGCACGCGCACGCGCGGGACTCCTGCGCGCGCGCACGGGGCGCGGCGCACCAACACCTCACACATATGTAAGGTTTGCACTTGAAACGCATCCGCCACTTACATTATACAATAATCAATATGCTAAAGTGTTTCAGAGTTGGGAACGTACAATACAAATTACAAATTAATATCAAATTATGTATCCCTATTCTTGTTCATTTAGGACGTTGATTCAAATCTTGTGTTGCACCGATAAGATTGATCACTTGATAAAGTTGTTGTGTGCAATAAATACCACGTTCTCAGTATTATCTGAATATGAATATCAAGAGATCCACGGAACCGGACCGAGGCGCACTTTCAACATTTAAGCAGAGTGACTCTTTTTTTGAAATTTGAAATCGTTCAACTCGATTACATTCTATATATTTATCCTAACTATGCGGTTTTAAAAAATTCATTGATTTATTCATAAAATTTCTACATGAACCGTTTTTCATTAAAATAAATATTAATGTAAATCCCAAGATAGTCTCCTGCGCTGCGTGCGATACACGCAATCAATATTTCATCCCTTCGAAGCTGCCATGTGGCATTTTTCCAAAAATAAGTTATTAACGCGGTTAAGTTATTACTAATTTTGACATGACGGTTTTGCAAAGACAGGATATCTCTATTACGGAGATATGAGCTCTCACGAAAGGAGCCTCATTGAGGTGCACTTAAAATCCTTTCACCACACTGGTTCGACAGAACCAGTGACTCGAATAGATAGACGGAGATATAAGCTAATATGAATCAATACATAACCGAAGCGCAACCATCCACAGAATAATGCTTATAACTACGTTTGTACGTTTCCCCACATGGCTGTTATCTGTAGAACACGGTTCATATGTAAGCCACAGAAATGTTCCAGCGGGGGGATAGGATAGCTTAGCGACGCTGCGCTGTCCTCAAATCGTATCCAAATATAAGCGGTTGCGGACGGACGCGGGGACCCCCGCGCGGGCTATTTCCAGCGCGCCCCTAGGGTCGACGCCCGCGCCCGCGCCCGCGCCCGCGCCCGCCCCGCTGCGCAGACCTCACTATGCTGCACTCACATGTCTCCCCTATAAACATTTTAGGCCTCCAAATATATCACGTCGCGTCGCGTCGCTTCTCATCAGTTACGTTGCACCCGTAGCCGTACCGCCACGCCACGCCACGCCACACCACGCCACGCAAACTGATATATTACATTTATCTAAGATAGATAACTAGACAAATGTAAGCAAATAAATAATAAATAAATATTGGTGGGCATTGTCACACAGCGTCATCTAGCCCCAAAGTAAGCTAAGCATAGCTTGTATCATGGGAACCAGACACTGATATACACACTTATATACGTTTTCTTTTGTAAATACATACATATAATACATATTAACACCCAGACACAGAACAAACATCAATGTTACAAATGTCACATAAATGTTTGTCCTGAGTGGGGATCGAACCCACGACCTACAGCGCAGAAGGTAGGGTTACTAACCAACTGAGCTATGAGGCCAGTCAAATGGCAGGGAATATAGTCTGTTCTTGATGTTGCGATGTGACGTCCTCTCATATATGTTGTTAATGTAAAGGGAACCATACAAGTATATCGTGCAATACATACATGTTATGTATTACATACATAAGGTTTTATGTAAATTGACTAAAATATGACTGCGATTATTGGAGGTATCGAAAAAATATAATACCGACTGGGAGCTACACTGGCGTATGGCGTAGCGCGCTCCAATATACTCGTATAATGTCTTTATACAAATATATTTATATTCAATTAAAATAAAACAATAGTTTTGTTATTGTACCCGTGCAAAGCCGGGGCGGGTCGCTAGTATACTATAGTACTTAAATTATGGTGTTTGAAGATATGTAGATACTACATCGGTAAGGAACGATGATTTACTCAATATTTTGAAGTAGATTCGTATATTTTGTATAGTACAGTGTGTGTGTGCATAGCGGGCGCGGGGCGGTGCGGGGCGGTGCGGGGCGGCCGACGTATTCACTGGTATCTTATCGGCTAGCTCGCGATATGGGTCACGATATGGTTTGGTCAAGTTATGGCCGTGTACCGGGTACCGGGTATCAGGTATCAGCAGTTCTATGGTATTACGCCGCGCCGGTGTTGTCCTGTACACCATTTTATGCGGAAAATCCTGTAAAATTGGTAATATATGCTATCTGTGCAACTTTTATATTTTTTTGGGAATATATAGGTAGACATAGTTAAATGTTAATGTAATATAATACATCTACGTATATACATTGGATAAAAATAATATGTTGATGATAAACTGAATACCATGATGCATGTTAGACAATTCCTTTAAATGTAATACTCATATTAGTGTCCTTTAGAGAGTCTCACACCGCACACCGCACACCGCACAGCGCACAGCGCACACCGCACACCGCACAGCGCACAATGCACACCGCACAGTGCACAGTGCACACCGCACAGTGCACACCGCACACCGCACAGCGCACAGTGCACACCGCACACCGCACAGTGCACACCGCACACCGCACAGTGCACACCGCACACCGCACAGCGCACAGTGCACACCGCACACCGCACAGCGCACAGTGCACACCGCACACCGCACAGTGCACACCGCACACCGCACAGCGCACAGTGTACACCGCACACCGCACACCGCACACCGCACACCGCACACCGCACAGCGCACAGTGCACACCGCACACCGCACAGCGCGCAGTGCACACCGCACAGTGCACAGTGCACACCGCACAGCGCACAGTGCACACCGCACACCGCACAGCGCACAGTGCACACCGCACACCGCACAGCGCACAGTGCACACCGCACACCGCACAGCGCACAGTGCACACCGCACAGTGCACACCGCACAGCGCACACCGCACAACACACACCGCACACCGCACAGCGCGCTTAGGCACACTGCTAGGAAATGTTGTATATTAAACCATAATCAATATCATATAGGCAGGTACAATTGCCATTACATTGTATTTCGCAATAATGACTCAAGACCAAGACGAGTTCATAAAAAAATAAATTCCACCCTCCTAGCGGGGGGTGCGGGGGGTGCGGTGCGGGGGGGGGGGGTGCAGCCAGTCGGGGGGTTCCTCTTAGGGGTGTTTGCGCCTCACCCCCCGGTATTGATTTCTATGTTGTTGTCTTATAGTAACATTACACGCGCGCCGCGCCGTCGCCGTCTCTCTCTCACTCACTGTACAACCCAGACTTGATCTCTCTTCTGTCTATTTGTTGTTACCAAATACCTAGCATAACTGTGAAGTTAGCAACGTGTAGTGGTGTAGTCTTCTTCTTCTTCGAGTCACCGGTTCTGTCGAACCAGTGTGGTGAAAGGATTGTAAGTGCGCCTCAAAGAGGCTCCTTTCCTGCACTCGACACATGTCTTCCAATTTTTTGCTCTAGGACATGTCGGTTTCCTCACGATGTTTTCCTTCACCGTTTTGTGAACGTGGTATTGCGCACATAAAATCTTTCAATAGAAAAACTCATAGGTGCACGTCGGGATTTGAACCGGCGACCTCCGGATTGAAACTCGGGGGTCAGTACCGCTAGACCACCACGCTCTCTACGTGGTGTAGTGGGGGGTCGTGTAGTCTGTTCATGTATCACCCATATTTTTAACAGACTTCAAAAAAATGAGGTTCTCAATTCGGTTGTATTTTTTTTAATGTTACCTCTGATGTCCCACATTTATTATTGACGTGACAACGTCTTATAATTCGATAGAGCCGGCTGCACGCACGAAAAAACATGACTCATGCGGCGTTACCTCGCTCTGAGGCGTTCCATGTAAGGCTTGTGCAAGTGCAAGCGAGAGCGCGGAACGAGCGACAAAGAAGCACAATCGAACTTTGCGTTCGGCAGCGTTCGACATCCGTCTCTCTCCTACTTGAGTGAGCGATGCGTCTGCGTGGACAGCTGCTAATACTTACATTTACATGTTTTGATCGAGTATCAAGTGCAGTGTAAAACTATTAAATTGTAAAAAAAAATTGACATAATTGTATTTATGCGTACAAATAAATCTAACTTGATCAATTTCATTGTGATTTCCAATTACCTCCTTCTCTATATACATACAAATCTATTAAACAAATGAAATTAAAATTTTCTTTTAAAAATGCTACCATTCCATCAGTATTTTCTTAAGACGTTGTCACGTTCAACTATCGTCAGTAAACCGACTTTACAGACAACCATTTTTTTTTTATTTGAAAGGACTTTCAGATCGGTCCCATAAAAATTTCATCAAAATCGGTTCACTAGATTTTTTTCATATCAAAATAAGTGGAAATATTATGTCGTCCAGGTGCGAGATAAAGAGGAATCATTCTCTTTAATATTTTTTTTTTTTTTTTTATATGGCATAGGCCATAGGATGAACTCCTCTCTCTTCTTTCTCTTTCAATGATGATAAAATCGATTTTTCGTGTTGCTAAGTTTTGCTACAAAGTCATGGTTTTAACGTTTTTAAAGTACTCTTAATATGTGTAATGGATATTATATAATACATCAGGCGAGCGAATGTAAATGAAAGAGTGAGCAATTTTTTTTTTACCATTTAAGCGTTAGAGTTACCAACATCTACCCCCAGAAGTGTACTGACACAAGTTCCCGGTGCAGTACTAATAAAAAAAAATATTATGTAAATTATGTATGGTAATTTTTTGTTTTTCTTTTCAGGTACTAAAACAAATCTATATTCAGTATTTATAAACATAAAATCTAGTCTAAAAAAAGTTTCTAAATCAATGTACTTAAATTAAATTTAAATAATATATAAACTGTGATAGTATTTTGGAGGTTTGTGCAATTTTTACAAGAATCGGCCAAAGATATAATATTAGTAATGTATATGTGATAGCGGTGTTGAAGCGCACACACAGTCATGACGACTGCGGCGCCGCAGCAGTTCTGCGTCCGCTGGAACTCGTACCACGCCAACCTGCAGGTAACTAGCACCCACCCCGCCGCGCTCACCATCCGGACGACGTGCAATCATATCTATATGTGTATGCGCCACGCTCACAAAACTGTCAACGAAATATCCTGAGGAACACACATGTCCTACAACAAACAATACCAAGGCATGTGTCAAATGCACGAAAGGAGCCTCTTTGAGGCGCACTTTAATCATTACACCGCACTGGTTCTAGAGAATCAGTGATTCCACTGATTATTTTGTTATGCTAAGAAACACACGGCTGCTGTAAGTATACAGAAGATGCAAAGATATGATTGCAATTTAAAATATATTAATCTATATCAATTAGTAAGAGAAGATGAAAACAAAATTGTTCTCGGGTTGTAGTATCTATCTAGTTGGAGGTCGGACACGACTTTTGGTTCTAGGACATTCTGGTTCCCTCATAATGTATTTCTACGCTGTTCTCTGTGGTAATGAAAATACATATTTTGAATTGTAATAAAGTCGAACCTCTATATTTGGCGACCTTTAGGTTTTAAGTTGGAGAGGGAGGTGGGGGGGGGGGGGGGGGGGGATGATTGGACAGGGTTTGAAACGTAGTAATATATGTGTGTGTTGTGTTTGGTTTTGAGACGTGGTTCCCCCGGCTGCTGTCGTCGGAGCAGTTCGCGGACGTGACGCTCGCGTGCGAGTCCCGCCAGCTGCGCTGCCACAAGATAGTGCTGTCCGCGTGCTCCGCCTACCTGGAGCGGCTGCTCGCCACCAACCCCTGCAACCATCCCATCGTGCTCATGCGGGACATGAGGTCAGTCACCACCCCTACACCACACCTACACCACCCCTACACCACCCCTACACCACACTACACCACACTACTGGACAACTGGACGCATCACACAGCGCCATCTAGTCCCAAAGTTAGCATAGCTTGTATCATGAGAACCACCACTACTGTGATGTTTGTCCTGGGTTAGAATCGAACCCGCGAGATGCAGCGCGGAAAGCAGAGTCATTAGAACTGAGCTGTGAGGCGAGACAATTGTATCGATGTGTATGTTGTGACTGTTGTGTGTGTGTTGTGCAGGTTTAGCGAGATGCAAGCCCTCGTGGACTTCATGTACAAGGGAGAGGTGAACGTGACGCAGGACGAGCTCCCCAGCCTGCTCAAGTCCGCCGAGGCGCTGCAGATCAGAGGTACACCACACCACACCACCACGCACCACCACGCACCACCACGCACCCGAATATATTTGCAGATCCAACTCAAAATAAATGTGGATCCAATAACAATCACCCCCTAACTACTCAGTATTTGGGTGGGATTATTCTGCCGGTGAAACTACGCGCACGTGAGACATTACACATTCACGTCATGAGTTACGGGCATCATACGGTGCGACTTGCATCTTGTCTTACCTAAGTAGGAGAGGACTTGAGTCGTACTGCTGAAGAGGTTACCGCTTAACACCAGGTTGGGCAAAAAGTATCACGGCATGTATATTTGTTTAATTACAATACTTATTGACTTACTCAGGTATATATATGTATTTCCAGGGTTGTGTTCGAGCGAGCCCGGCGGGGGTGGCGGGGGTTGCGGGGGCGGGGGCGGGGCGGCCGACTCCCGCGCTGACACTAAAGACTTCACGGTGGCGAGCGACGCGCTGCTCGCCAACGCGCACAGGGACAATCCTACTGTTAACGGTAACTAACATTAATCCCACTGTTACTGTAACTAACATAACTGTTAACTGTGTACTCTTAGTATATACTCGTACGGTCACATTCATTTCAAAACAAATGTTCGTAGGTGCTGGTGTGGCGACGGGAGCGGGTGTGGGGGTGGCGGGGGCGGAAGCGGGGGCGGGTAGTAACGGAGTGAAGAAGCAAGAGGAGCCGGTGAGCGTGAAGGAGGAGACAGTGGAGGAGGATGGCCTCTACTACGGGGAGCTGGACGCCGACAACATGGAGTACAACGAGGTGAGCACTCCCACCGCGAGTAGTGTCGCCTCATCTACTAACAACAATGATTTTGCACAATACACGCTCTAGGATTCCCTGTGTAGCAGGTCTAGCTGTCTAAGTTGCGGGCACGATGCATTGAAACTCTGTTAGCTTCCCTTCCATTGTTAGTGGGGGAGGGCTCAAGATGTATTCTCTCTTGTTACGGGCTTACCTACTTACCTACCGCTTAACATCTCCAAGTCATCCACCAAGTACACTCCATCAACCGAGATCGGAAAATAAATGGTTTGCAAATAAAATACAGCTGATAGAATATTACGTTTTAATTAAGCAATATTGATTTCTTATTTAAATAAATTTCAATACTTTCTACTAAAATGACAAGATGAATAAAATAGAGAAGAATATTGAGAAATAAAAAATAATAGACAAGCTTGTGTTTAAAAAACTTATATAATTATTTTGAAGATATACAACATACTCATAAAAGATAAGAAAGGGTTTCGTTAAAATAAATCAATAGATCTAGCTATTTATGAGTTTTTGGAATAATATACTCTAGGATGGACAAAAAGCAACAAGTTTATGCCTTGTATTTAGACATGACAAAGGCTTTCGACTATGTAGAGCACAATATTTTGCTTATTAAATTGGAAACATTATGGTGTGTGAGGAATTGCATTAGATCTACTCAAATCTTATTTACTTAACAGATAACTTGAGTAACTAGAATCGTCTGCAAAAACAAAACTAGACAAAATAATCTACTCTACAGAAAAAAATGTAACACAAGGTGTACCCAAAGGTAGCGTATTGGGACCGCTGTTATTTTTTAATTACATTAACGACATAACAACAGCAACTACAAATCCAATTATACTTTTCGCAGATGATTGTGCCGCAGTGTATAAAATAAAAACCAGAATGAAATCAACTCAAGTCTTGACTCGATTACAAAATGGCAAAACAAACTACAAATAAATGTAACTAAAACTAAGCTGATGTGACCTTTAGACAAACATCATACTCGCTTCTAACTAAGTTCACCTACAAAGGTGAAGAGGTATGTGAAGCTGTGATGACAACATTTCTTGGACTCTATATTGATAGTAATATGAAATGGCAATCCCACTTAAACTTTGTGCATGGTAAAGTGGTTCAGTCTGCGTGGTGCTCTACGCAGGGTAAAAAAAGGAGTTAACCAAAAAGCGGTAATTGCCGCGTACCATGGTAGGTAATGTATCAAGATTAACACAAGGGATAATTTTTTGGGGACATGCAGTACTAATTGATGGATTATTTATTGCTGAAAAGTGTTGTATTCGAGCAATCTACGGCTTTGAAAAGAAGGGATAACTGCCGTCCTTATTTTAAAAACTTAATTACCTATGACGTCATTACATATTTATGAAACGGGTTTATTTATAAGACGTAGTCCTCATCTATTTTCCCATATTACAAGCGCACGACGTCAAGATTATTTGCAACTTAGGACTAATGTGACAGCTTTATTTAGTAATACTGTTTTAGTAATGACATGCAAAATTTATAATAAATTACCAACGGACAATAGAAAATGCTACGATATCATTATTTTTAAGACTAACCTTTTTTATTTAAAAGATCATACATTTTACACAATTAGTGACTTTTTTGACAGTAGGGGCTAGTATATTTTTTTTTTGTATGTCGCGGTTACTCGGTGGAGGAACCTCTGGTGGTACGGACACACGGTAGTCCGCCTGCTTAAGCGAACAACGGGTCCTAGGACTGCGCGAAGCCAGGCTGGCTGTATGTTAAGCACTGTGCTTTTGGCTGAATTCTGCAACCACCGACCATATTACGTTGTTTGTGAGACCGGGACTTAGAGCAGCTCCCAGGTCTAATGAACTGCTGTACTGTGTAGAAACGGACTCCCCAAAATAATGATTATTATAGAGATACTTTGAGAGCATATTTACAGTATTAACAACGGATTATTAATATTTTAGTTATGAATTTGCGATACATGTTATTATTTTAATTGATTTTTATAATCTATGTGTAAATATAGTAAATATGGCAGATGACAGAGCACAGTGCACAGTGCACATCTATGTTGCTACCTATTAAGTTACATGTGTAGCGTGTTTATCACAAATAAATGATTTGAATTCGCGTGTAATGATGATTGTATGTAAATGTTTCAGGACGAGGACGCTGGAGGCAAACCTGGCACTAGTTTAGGACAGACATCCGGTAAGTTTCATTTATTATTATTATAACAATATATTAAACGATTTTATTTTATTTTTACAAAAATTCAATGTTTATTTGCAATGTGGCTTCCTCTCGTCACTTGCTTATTGTTATTTTTTTATTATTTTATACTTTTAGTAAAATTAATGACATCTTTATCGAATTGGGTTTACGCGCTCGTGTTCAAACTGTATGTATATACGTACATATATATATACAAAAGAGTGAAGACGTTGACATTGTGAATGGACATTGGTTATAAAGAGAATAATGTCTGTAAGGTAGGCCGATTTTAATATATTTGTGAAATTGTAGATAGATAGTTATTATATATATATATCTATTTGAACCATGAATGTTTGGTTATTTAGGACTATCTTACAGACATTTCATTGTTTAGCATTCATGGTTCAAACTTAACTGTAGAATATCAATTTGAACCAATACATTTTCAATCTGATGCTTTATAATCATTCAAAAATAAATGAGTTTATACAACATATACTTACAAGTAAATTAAACTATGAATGAACAACATATATTATAAGGCTATCTTTTATAAAGTTTTAATATTACTGCACGTATTTTAATGTTGTTTTAAAGACATAGATAAATATGATTTTGTTTTGTATTTTAGGCCATCAGCTCATAAGAGTGAAACCAGAGAGTGAACTGTTCTTTCAAACGAAACTACAGAATCTGGCCAAAGCGAACTCGGAGTACATCAGCAAACTGTCCAAGATGAACGCGCTCGAGATCAGAAATGAATTCTCCAAATACGGACTGAACACGAACTTGAACGAGGAGGCGACGGTTGGCCGGGGTACCGCCCCCGCGGGCGGCTCGCAGAAATGCATCGACAAATCCGAAAACGACTACTACAAGTCTTGGCTGGAACAAAACGGAGAGTTGGAAGTGTCGCTATTGAAAGCGAACCAAATAAAGAAGCCGAGGGTAGACTTGACGAACCAAAGGTCCGAGGTGGAGCTCATACCGAAGAGCAAACACGGCGCCGCCCATAGAGATGCTCTCCCCAAAATAGTGGAGAAATGTCAGGCGAGGCGACGCGGCCGCCCGCCTATTTTCAAAGACAAGAACGTGGACATCGGGGAGTCCGTGTTGAAGTCCGACTTGGACCAGTTTCTGGAGGGGAAGGAGGTCAGCTCCTCGGGGCTCTCGCGCAAAGACCTCGAGCGGGTGATGATGGGCAAGTTCAATCCGAACAGACGGTACTCCAACGAGGCGATGTGGGCCGCCCTCATGGACGTCAAGAAGGGCGGCAGTATATACAGGTGACCCCCCACCCGCCCCATTACCTCGCCCCCTAACTACCGGTCTCATGTGTCTGTCATTGCACCGGCCACCACACCATTCCAATTGTCCATCAATATATATTTATTATTCAATTGGTTATTCATCAAGATTGGTAATAGTCATATTATCAGTGATGCACAAAGCAAAATATAAGTGTAACTTCCGTACCACTCATCAGCTCTGATAGTAACATTATATCTTGGAAACAGTAACGTAAATGATTTAGTTGTGTGTGTATGTGTGTAAAAGACCGCTGTCATAGCACCGACCAACTGATCACTCAATACACTAAGTAGTAGTGTGTCTGTGTGCCCTGAGGATACTTCATTGGACAGTGTTGTTACGAGAGGTAACGGGCACGTGGGACATTACACCGTCACGTGTCGGGGTTACGGTGTGACTTGAGTCGCCTTGTACCTTGTAGAGCACGACCCGAGTGGTATTGCTCGGTTACCACTTAACACGGGGCGGGCCGTCACGTAGTTCCCTCTGTATGACATAATATATATAATGTGTATATAATATTTTCAGAGCGGCACAAACCCACAAGGTGCCTCGCAAGTCCCTCCGCAACTGGATGAAGCGTTGCCACATCAAGTCATCATTCCCGATGCCGCAGCAGCTCAAGCAGTTCGTAGAGAACAGCAAGAGGCAGAAGGAGTTCAAGTGCGACTACACCGACGCTAGTTACGAGAAGCCACCCGGGGAGACGCTCCCGTCCGCGTCACCGTCACCGTCCTCGCCGTACGCGTACGCCGGACACGTAGAGTTCGGTAAACATTTTCTGTTCAATTGCAACAACGCGTCCAGCGACGAGAGCGCCAACAACGAGGACAAACACGCCGCCGCCGCCGCCGCCGGCGCCGGTGCGGACGCGGACGCGGACGCGGACGCGGACGATGGCAACACGGACGCGGACGGCGCAGCCCTCTTGGACATGTCGTCACATTAACATATACCTACTGTCTATTCCATCTATAGTGTCTGTATATATAATTGTGGCTTGTTCACCTTATACAAATATGTTTGAACCACGAGTACTGAACCAGTTTCAAGTGTCAGTCGTGTCGGTGATTGAGCCAAGTTCGATGGCGTCGTATACGAACCGTTAATGTACTGCCAAAGATATTCAAAGATTGACGTAAACACATAATATTTCATCAAATTCTATTGATTCAGCAATACCAAATAAAAAATCAATTTTACGGCAGTGTTGCCAGTTTTTCCCTAGAATAGGAAATTTTTAAACCAAATATAATATTTTATTTCGATTAGTAATTAATTATTATTTATTAAATAAGTTATGATTATGGATAGGAAAAACTCATTGGCCTTTTTAAAACGTGTGCTTGATCGGACATCGTCCACAATATAAGAAAAGACTTGATACGAAATTTTTAGCGTTTAAATGTTTATAAATTTTATATAAGTAAGGTGTGAATGTAGTTATTTAATAAACAAATCATCCGAACGGACATTATCACAATTTATATATATATATTAGGTTTCCTTTATGACGCATACCTAAGTACCTACAATTGTAAGTCATAAAATACAATATTATTAAATTAAATATAACTATGTAAGTAACTTATACTTACTTATAATGTTTCCACAACATTATTTGAACGAAAATCATAGCCATTTCAACAATTATGAAATTAATAATATTTAATATTGAACTCGCAAAGTGCCTAAATATAAAAAAATAACTACAATTACGCGCTATATAATAATTATATACGACTAAAGTATTGCTTAAACTTAATAAAATATATTATTAATTTATTAAACGTATTTAAATGTACTTAATTAGGACCAATTGCGGCATCCAATCATTTGATCATTATTATTTGATTAATTATTTTGAATAATTTAATCAAATTTGCTGATACATATATGATAGAGAATATCATTATTTGTTCAAATGTTATTGTTAGATTTCAGTACTTATGTACTTAATTATATTGTATTAATATTGTAGTAATTGTAATAATCCAAAGATAAGGTTCCTAATCAACATGTGACCCCACCATCGTCGACAGATTGTTATATTACTGCGTATATATATATATATATATATATAATGTACGGTGTACGGTAAACGTGTCCGTATGTATCCCTTACAAGGTGTAGTACACACGCCGCCTACAACATCTGCTTAACTTCCGGCGAAATCAAAGCGTATTGCAAATATACTTGCAATTACCCTACCCACGATAAATAAACATATAAATTGGTAGACGTGTGTCAGCTTGTGTGTGTACCTGCTGCGGGAACCAGACAACTGATACAGTGACATGAATACAATGCAGTTGTTGTTTTGTTAATATGATTGTTAATTATTGGTTGTTACATTGGTCGCAACCCACCGCCAGTTCGGGTTCTATGTGATGTCTGAGTGAGTCGGCGCGGGAGTCGGTCAAACGGCGGTGTATACATATTTGTAATGGAATACAATATTGTGGATTATGTTATTATATTACACATTCTTATGACACGATCCTACGTTCCTATTATTATACAGGGTGTCCGGTAATGAATGGATAACCTTGAAATGGGTCTTAGTAGAACTATTGGGCATTCGGAAAAAAATATCAAATAAAAAAAAAAACAAGTAGTATCAAAGATATGTATTTTTTAAATAATATCGATGTTTTGTTTTTTTTTTTTTTTTTTATTTGTTTTGGTTTTTTTTTATGTGATATATTTTTCCGAATCCCCAATAGTTCTACTAAGACCCATTTCAAGGTTATCCATTCATTACCGGACATCCTGTATATATGTATATGTTTACATAAATATTGACACTCGCTGTGCGTTCTATCGTATTAGTTTGTATAATATTTTTGTTTAATTTGTATCGCGCTAAACGGAGATACGTTCCAAAGATTTTTGAGTATTATATATATTATATAATCACAGATTGAAGTTAATTGATAAATATGCCCGATCTGTCAAGTGCCTGTTAGTGTGTATGTGTGTCTGTATGTACTTAATATAAACATATACACGTTCATTATACTGTAAGTTATGATAGTTGTCATTTTTTATATATTAATTTGTATTAAATAAATATATAATAATATATTATATTGGTTGTAGTGTTGTATTACCTACATATTATTTGCACAACACACGTTTGTAACAACACAGCCGGTGGAGTGTGTATCTACTTATATACCGACCTGATATATATAATTTTATTATAATGTTTAATATATTATGTAATCAGTGTCTGTACTTACAATGTATCATTATAAAAATGATCAAAAATTTATTTTATTTCAAAATCCTCCTACATATAAAATTTTAATAATTATTTAATATAATTAAAAAATATATATAATTTTTATTTAAATTAAATATATATATATTGTGTAGAGTTTCATAGTGGGGGTACATACACAGTGTTAGATTGTTAAAGAGACTTCCACTGTTGTTTCAGTATTCTCAGAATAATGCTTAATACCTTATGTTACACTGTATCATTATCGCAGTATTCAACTGTTGTACTTAAGTTTATAGCAAAATTATAAATTTAAACTATTATATATAAATAATTTGACTACTCAGCCAACAATATTACAGTTAAGCGGTGTTTCGTGTTTGAATTTGAAAGTGCCTCTAATTCTTTACGTTTCATTTATATATATACGTATATGTACCAACTGGTGTCCCTGATATTTACATTTAAACTAAATTGGGATAATTGGATAATAAAATGATAGTACATTCGTACATCAAATACCGGCCGTGTTCGCGCTCGGGTCTGGACTTGGATCACGATCCGAGGAGGGAGGAGGGGGGGGGGGGGGGGGCTGGCGTAGTCACCGCGGCAGTGTTGCCACAACATCAGGGGGGTAGTCTTTTCATCTAAACTTGCACCCCCCCCCCCCACCCATACACTCCCCGCCCGTTTCGTGTAAGTGGGAACTTGACCCATTTTACCAAATTATTTGTTTTTGTACATAAAAATTAATTAGTAGAAGTATGGGATTTATTTATTATGTATAATGAATATTATGTTGATTTATTGTCAAAATACCGCCCGATGATTAATTATAATTAAATAATAAGTATACTTAATTATTATATATGATACATATTGTACCAGTTTTTGCTATTGTGAGAGACATAATAAATGATACATCAAATATATTGTTGATTTCTTTTATCTGGAGAACATTCAGTCAAACTTAACATTATATCTGTAATTAGATAATTATTGACGATATGTAAATTTGTCGAGCTGGTGGCCCGGTTCCGCACGCACGCGCGCACGCACGCACGCACGCACTGTCCGTCTGTCCGTCTGTCCCGTGGAGAACTCGCGAGCGACACGTCGACAGCCACATTTTATATCACAAAATTCCAAATATATATTTGCATTGCATTTGTGAAAGGTGATTTTACACCTTCCTTAACATAATTATCGATAAGTACGCGTGACCGTATTTTTTTAATAATATTGACGTTTCCAAGCCATTTCTTTATGAATTCTATGGAAATAAAGATTTTGACTTTGACTAATCCCTTTTTGGATTGCGATGACACTATCAATTCAGCCCGAATCTCAACATGGAAAATGTAGCTCATGATCATCTTGTAATCTGCAATAAGAGACACAAATTCGTATCAGAGATTGACAGGTGACACAAGCTTGCAGCCAGTACATGTACAGGATCGAACTCACGACCTTGACTATGTGGTCGGTGAAGCCGTAATGCCGTTGCCGTCGGCACCACTACTCCTGATCCTACACTCAACCAAATAAGTGCATGAACAATATTCCACAAGTCGATAACTTAACCATCAATACTGGCTAATCAGAGCGGATGAGCGCCGCGGTCTGATTAGTTACTACAGGTATCAGGGGAATCTTACCGTGAGCTCAGACACTTGTGACGGAGGGTCGGATAGGGTAGGAAAGAGACAAACTTACCAATAAGTACCTACGCGCACATTCACTTATACTTTGAATATTTCTTACGCATACGTTTCCAAGCCATTCCTTTGTGAATTCTATGGAAATAACGTTTTTGACCATGTTTCATGTGTTCGGAATAATGTCGCTGTCTGGATTTTTGCTTTTTATCGCATAGAAACATTACACTAAGAATAAAAGGAGAAACATCGCTTGCGAGTGATGCAGCGGTGTGCGGGCGCCGATTTCAACTATATTCAACCTTCACATTATTATTTATTGTAAAATACTTACACCCAGCGTACCGTACCGTATATACGACAGTTGTCAGGTTTCGTGAGTGTCGTATAGGTAGGTAATGTGTCCGGGGCGTCTTTTCCTCGCTTACCCGGTCCCGCCTGTAATGAGGCAGGAAAAGCGCCCTCGCGGCCGAGCCGAGCGGAACCTAACTAACGGGGCTTTCCTGTCTTATTGCAGGTGTGCGGACCTCCACGGAGATAGTGACGCGTCACTTCATCGAGTGTGAGCACGGCGGCGGCGTGCCGCTGGAAGTGCGCGCGCGGCCGCGCATCGTCGGCCGCCGCCCCGACGCCATCGTCGACATAGAGACGGACGTGTTCCACGAGAAGTCGTACAAGCAGTACTCGTCGCAGCACTTGCGCGACGCGCTCGTCGCCGTCAAGCGCGGCTACAGCGTGTACGCCGCATCCAACAAGTACGGCGTGCCCAGGAAGACGCTCAGGAACTGGATGGAGAAGTACGACATCAAGAGTCAGTTCTCGAAGGGGCGACGCGGCGCGCGCACCTCCACGCAGATACTAGACCCACTCAACTTGCTCACAGACACCACCACGGTACACAGATACGACGGACTCTAGCTCCAGCTCTAGCACCGACCTCTCCCAACAACACATCGGACACCGCTCATATACATTACAAACTACACTTGACTGCATCATTCTTTATGTATCTATGTAAATCGTTTAAGTTAATATTCGTCCAAGTATATTTTAGTTTATTACCAAACTAAGTCAGTTACAATCAAAATATTAAAGGGTATGTTAACTGGTGTGTATTGTGAGCCCTAACAGTTTGAAGTGCTCTGCGCGGGCGCCGGCTGATTCCATTTGTAATCAGACATTCTATTCAACCGTGTATTATTTGGCTGTACATTATAAACCTGACTTTTATCTGGTCACACAATACACCTGTGGTGAAAATTGGCTCTTAAGTGTCGCCTACGCCTTGTCTGTTTGAAGTTAAGACAGATTGAACTTCGATCAGATTTAATTCGGCAGCACTGAACTTCGGAACTCTTCAGAGTGGGCGATGCGATTTGTATATTTGGATGAAGACTTTAGCCTTTTTTCTGTTGTTACGCGGGCATTACCTACACCATAGATCAAGTGAACCATCTCATTGGGACAAGTCACATAAAACACTTCAAAAAAACTTAAAATTATTAATAATGATTTGTGTTTTATTAAATAGGTTTCACATAATTTCATAAGGGAACTTAGCGATGGCTATCAGCCGAGCCATAGTCGGTGCCAAATCATAATCGGATTTACAGTAATACTTAATACTTTTTCATATTATCCAAATAACATTACGAGATCATTAACTAATATTTCAGAATTACTAAAATATAAGTAATTATTACTAATTATATAACAATGAAACAGGTAAATACTTTTATGTTAAGATGAGTGGTAAGGGCTGGATCCCATCTTCCCTTCCCCAATAATAGACTCTCCCTGTCACACACACTACATTACTCAAGTTAGATTTAGATATGTATAGGAAAGTCTTGCCAAATAATAAAATGTATAATAAAATTAGTTTTACAAGTGTATCATAATTATTGTAATGTTTGTTTTCGTGTAATAGATGATAGACTGTCAACAATCCCGTAACTATAAGGGCCCTCTATACATGTAGGAAGGATAATACTATATTTCCTATCGGCAGTGCCTGTCGGAGAGGGAATATTACATATTGTGTGTATAATCTCCCATATATATAAAAATAATTGTAAACGTATCGTGTACATACACGCGACAGCTGTGTAGGGAGCTACACACAGTTACGGATATTTCGACAGAGCTGGGTATTTAGCTAGTGATATATTTTTCGGGTGCATTTCATAATACTAAGATACACTAACTTAACACTTAAGTATTATATGGCATATATATGTATATACAGGCTGGTTGTGGTTGCATAACTATGGGAAATATTAAATGTATTGTACAATTAGCACCGGAATTATGTCGTCCGCATCAATGCTAAACTATTGAGAGACATTATCCTCAGGTGCGGTCCAATTAACAAGGTTAGGGTGTTATTCTCGACAGTAATCTCACAATCGAGATGTAGTTATATCGTGATCTAGTCTCATACCTACACCCTGTACCAGTCAAAGTCAAAGTCAAAACTTTTATTTCCATAGAAATGTCTTGGAAACGTCAATATTATTCAATACATAAGGTCACGCGTACTTATTGATAAGTTTGATGCCTGTTCAAACCCTATCCGACCCTCCATTGGGAAGAACAGCAAGAAACCCCTAATTGAGGGATTCAGTACGTGGACTAACTACTCAGACTATAACCACAATGCTATATATAGGACCGTGACCCTGAGACGAGCCTCATGTGACGAAATAAAAGTATTTCCTAAACTTCCCCAATCGATATACTACGTATTTAATTACATATAATCTCAAAAAAGTGTTCAGTAATATGTGAAAATAACTATTTCTGCCCTTTCTCTTAGACGTCACTACATCTCATGTTTATAGAATGCGACGCACAGTTACATTTAACTATTTATGTAATGTACCTACCAGTACTTACATACATACATACTATATATCTCTTTAATAGTTTCTTTTTATGGATAAAATTGTTCATATTTGATATTTTGATGGTGTTGTAGAGCATAATATATATTTTTAGATCAATTTTAAAGCAGATATAAAAAAATTGCATGACAACTGAAACCGAACTCATTATTAAAGGGGTATGTTTATTAGGGTTGCGCGGCGCCCTCTATACCTACACAATACTGACAGAATATAATTGTTATATATATATATATATATCTGTGTGTGTGTGTGTGTGCGTGTGTATGTCTCGCGTGGCGTGGGGGACACAAAGGATCAAGAACAGGTTGTCAACTAGTGTTGGTAGAACTGTCCGCTAACATCGGTGAAGCTGCGCGCGCGCACGCACACAGCACACACAGCACACACAGCATCACCACATGTAGTACTCAGCTGAATGTTCGCTCGTGGACCACTCACACGGAGTTCTGATTGCAATTATTTACTCAAGTAACTTTAGTAAACATATATACTTACTGCTTACTCGTTATGTGCTCGTTATATGTAAAACAACGGTGATAATATATTGTTACAGGTGACTTCAGCTCCATCTACATACCATACATTATTATGTGATTGATATTGTTAAAATCACAGGCCGCTTGAGATTTGAAGATACATAATGTTACCATCCCATCTCTCATACACACATACATACATACATACACAACAAATAAACATATTAGATGGCCTTATATATACAGGGTGTCCGGAAATGAATGGATAACCTTGAAATGGGTCTTAGTAGAACTATTGGACATTCGGAAAAAAATATAAAATAAAAAAAAACCAAGTAGTATCAAAAAAAAAAACAAAACAAAACAAATAAAACAAAAAAATCAAAACATCGATATTATTTAAAAAATACATATCTTTGATACTACTTGGTTTTTTTTATTTGATATTTTTTTCCGAATGCCCAATAGTTCTACTAAGACCCATTTCAAGGTTATCCATTGATTACCGGACACCTGTATATGTATATCAGGCTGCAGCCTGTAGACATTACAGTAGGCAATTAACTTAATAGTAATTAATTATTTATTTGTGTCTAGTCTAAATTGTATTTTTAGTTAGTCATTTATTATTTCCGCATTCGGCAGTCACATTTGCTAGTAATAACTTTATATAGGTACATAACTTTGTTTTTTTTTTAAATTAATTCATAGTTGAATAAACTATTCTGTTTAAGTTTAAATATTTTCTTATAGTAAGGCTTTGTTTTATTTAAGTTCCCAATGTAATATGCCAAAGTAGTGATGAATTATATTTAAAGTTTTTTAATAATGGTTAAGTAACTATAAGTATAAAATTATATTATTATAATAATTATACATACTATAATTTATGTAACTATGGAGCCAAATATACTTAACTAGTATTTGTGTACTTAAAATATTATAATGAGTAAAAATTCTTTGTAAAATACATGTCAGTATTTATAATTAGATATAACTCTACTCTACTCTACTCTACGGGTGACTGTAACGAATTGATGGATAATAAAATAACTATTTGTGTCGTATGTTTTTGTTTTATTTAACAATAATAATAATAATGATACTTATGTTTCTATATAGTATACTTATGTACTTATTGTATATCATCTTTTTACTTAAAAGCATGCAAAGGACAGATTTTATTCGAAACTAATATTAATACTTACACAATACATATACCTATGTACTTCTTGAGTAATACAAGTTCTACTCAACGACCCTAAGTTATTGTTTTCGGGGGGTGTTTCACTATAGCATTCAAATGTATTATTACAGATAGATACTTACTTATCAATACAAGCCAACAACAGTTTTCTACTTGACAAACGTGTGTATGTATGTACGCGTCACTGGCACTTGAGGCGCACTCTGAACACTTGAGGAAAACCATTTCCTATGTTACACTTACAATACACACATAATGTATGCATGTATGTGTCGTACACAAGTCACATATTCCATCATCAATCTGGATTGGTTGTCCGGGCGGCTAACCTAACATTATAATTGTGTATAGTGATCATTAAATGATTTATGTCCGCTCATAAGAGGCTCAATTCGTGCACTTGAAACGTGTCCTCGGGCAGGTATGTTCGTAAAATATCAAATAAAAACAAACTATTTTTTCCGAATGCCCAATAGTTCTACTAAGACCCATTTCAAGGTTATCCATTCATTACCGGACACCCTGTATATCAGTCAGGGTTGGTACCGGTAATGTTTCTTAAACATGACTTTAAGCACTGAACGTTGCGCTCGCTCAACTTGTATTAGGTAGGTAAGTTTTAGCTGCACTTCCCCAACTGGTAATACAGCACTTTAAAAGTGATTGACACAAAGCCAGATGTACAGATATGAGTAAGTGTTTCATATACGATGAAAGTGTGGAGGCAGCAGTCTTATAGAAACATATATGTTTAGTTTTATCAATGTTAAAAGTATGTTTTTTCCAAAGCCATTTACTTATTTGATCCATTCCTTGTTCAGCCAGTGATGAAACAATTACAGTGTCATTAGCGTAGGAAATTCCTTCCGATTTTTTTATAGACAGGTTGTGTATATCGTACGTATACATTAAACATAATAGGGCCCAAAATGCTACCCTGTGACAGTCCAGAAGTAATAACCTGGGGTCCATTCACGGTCTGTAGGATCCTTATACACCGTCTCTATTCCTATTAGTAATTTTAAAACAGTCTCCAGCGATACCTCTGATCCCCATGCCGTCCAGTTTTTCAGAATTATCGGAATAGAGACAGTATCGAAGGCCTTTGCTAGGTCCAAAATGCGCATATAACTTTGTCAAGTGTTTGAACTTATTGGCGCATGTCAAGTTTTGAACTAGCGAACTCCGGTTTCAGAACTCAGGGTCAACTAGGCCTCTTAAAACTAATGGGTGTTTTATTATATAGGTATCATAATTTTCTTAACAGATTTTTTTCGTTTTTAAGTACTTCAGCCAGTAAGGTAACTCTCAAGTTACTTGAATACATGTTGTAGTCTGATCTAATGTCAATTCAATGTCCGAGGACGGATATTCAGATTTAGACGAAAACTAAATAAGTAGATTTTCCATAAAACTGTCAACACTACATATACCTTCTAATAAGTTCAACGGGACAGTGTGATGAGCATATCTGTATATAAAATAAATAACAACGTTGTGCAACAAATGTTTTGAAATTAACATAACGAAAGATTTTTATTATCTTTCTTCACTAATATTTTGAAAGTATCCCCCTCTGTTATTGGTTCAAAGTACGAAAAGTTGAGCCTAAATCCAGTTCATGCGACAATGTTCTATAGAATTTGTGAAAGGGCTTGATTAGACTCTTATGTTGTATATGCCAGTATCACAAAGGGACATGGGGCAGATTGGTGGTGGGCTCAACTAGCTTCAGAAGGTATCAAACTTTAAGAAAATGAAATGGCTTGGAAACGTCAGCAACGGCATATAAATCCGTGTGATTGAGACCTCCCCTAACACATAAGTATAGATGATGTTGTCGATCACTGACACGAATTTGTAATCTCCGGTCGGTCCGTGCAACAGTCTCACAATACAATTCATGGGAAATGACCTCTTTATGATCTTAGGTTTGCTACTGACTAAGTGCCTACTTTGTACCCACAGGTAGGAAGCGATGACGAGTCACCTAGTAGTAACGTCAACTTTATTATCTGTAGGTAGTGGGTTCGACTCCTACTAGTGTGGCGATGATATTTGTGTTTATAGCTGACACAAGTATCTTCAGGCAGTTATTACACACTACAGTCCGAATCCGGGGGAATAAAATCTTGCCTTGAATGTGTTGTACAGATTTTGCGATATCAAACGTGCAGTGCCACTACGAGAGCGGCTCCGAGACGGATCCGTGCGCGGGCGCGGAGGGGGGGAGGCGGGGGGACGCGGAGGAGACACCGGACGAGGAGCGACACCAGGCCGACGACCACACGTACGGGCGCAGCTACGAGCCGCCGGCGTTCATCATACGACAGGTAACGCGCAGGGCGGCGCCGCGCCGCTACGAGACCGGAGGTGGCTGGTTCAAATCCTGATGCACTAAGACTACTTACATGTAAAACAAGAATGTAGCTTTTCCATGTATCGTAGATGTGTATTTAGTGTTGTTCCTGTTCCGCACACGTGTTGAATAACTGAGTGAGTGAGTGAGTGAGGTCGTGTTGTACGACATACCTACACATACACTATTCGTGTATTGTATTGTTGTGTGTTCCAGTGGAGTGAGGCGCACCAGGGCGCGCGCGCTAGTGCGCACTCGCACTCGGTGTCGGTGTCCGGCTGCTCGGAGACGCGCGCGCGCACCAACATGATGACGATAGGCCCCGTGTACCCCGCGCCCGCCCCCGCCCCCGCCCCCGCCCCCGCGACACACGCGGGGGACCAGCCGCCCCACACCACGGTACGATTCAATTATATAAATAAATACGATACGATTAAATGGCGAATAACTATTCGTCTGTGTGTGTGTATAATAATAACGACACTATTGAGCAGTAGCGCCGCGCCGCGCCGGTGCCGCCCGTGGTGAGCACACGTGGCGGTTGCTGACCGCACTGACTGCTGACTGCTGACTGCTGACTGCTGACCGTGTGTGTGTGTGTGTGTGCAGCAGAGGCAGCACGCGCAGCCGGACTACAGCATCAACAAGCGCATCCGCCGCAGCGAGGTAGTGTTGCGGCAGGCCGCCGACTGCGTGAGCCGCGGCCTCACCTTCCAGACGGTCTCGCACCAGTTCAACATACCCATATCCACAATACGGTGAGACCGACCACCCGACCCACCAACCCTGCACTCTGCACTCTGCAGTACTGCACTCTGCACTGCACGTCGCGGGTTCCACATACACCCGGGACAAACGTTTGTGTGACGAATGTAAATGTGTGTTCTGTGTCTGGGTGCTAATATGTATTATATGATGTACGTATTTACAAAAAAGTATATATATCAGTTGTCTGGCTCCCATACAGGCTACGTACAGGCTATGCTTAGTTTGGGGCTAGATGTCGCTGTGTGACATGTTCACCAATATTTATATATACATATCTACATAGTCACAAAACAACAAGAAAATAACTTTCTAAGCATTCTAAATAATAATATAAATTTGAGATGTCGCGAAACTGTCACTTACTTTATTAGTATGGGAAGGTAAAAGCATACCCCCCCGCCCTAGCCCCCCCCCCCCCCAATCAATAACAGCACCAGATACCATTTATTATTCCCTTAGATATTAGATGACCTGTGTCATCATATCACAACGCGCCTCTGGTCAAGTTGAAACGTCTTGTGCGCCTGTAATTCCACCGGCATCCATGTTTTTCAAATCTGAACACATTTTTTGTGATTTATTTGGAGGATAATGTAATTGTGGTATTTAATTTGTCATTTTAGTTTCTTCATGGCGAGGAAAGGTATCCTGCCGAGGCGAAGACGCGGCCGCACCACGCAGGTCAGTCACTCAGTCAGTTAATCACTCTGTCACTCATCAGTGTGAAACAGCCTGAATTACCAATATCAAATAAATACTATTGAAGTGTCTGTTTGCAATGTCAAAATAACAACAGATAGCTTTTGCATTGCGTTGCGTCCATCACCCCAAGACGGGGATGTTACGTCTCATGCGGCTGCAATTTCACCGGCACCCACTCCCTTCCACGGGAACACAGCAACACGAGTGTATCACTGCTCGGCGGCAGATTACCAGGTGTGGTGGCAGTACTTCTCCGGGCGAACTTAGCACAAGTTGCACTGCTACTTTAGGTTGCTCCTTTCCACGCGACGCGAGTAACGTGGAACCCTAAATACTGATGTTACAAGTAAATATTTAATTTTTTATATTCATTATTAGTGAAATGTTAGCTGATATTATAAGGAGTAACTCGGGCTACTTATATTTATTGTTAGTTGACAAGTTTCACTTTGTGAGTGCACTACGCAGCCACTCTACGTGGTGCACTCACAAAGTGAATAGAGTTGCACAGCGAGTGGCAATACAAGCGTGTGCGTGTGGGTTGGGTTGGGTTGGGTGCGCAGGTGCCGCCGCCGCTGAGCCCGGAGCCCCCCTACCACATGCAGCACTACAAGCTGCCCCCCGGCGTCGCCATCACCACTGACGACGACTCAAACACGGAGCCCGCACCCGCCTAGACCGCACACCAACACACCACACCACTCATCCAGCTCTCCTCACCGTATCATATATACAGGGTGTCCGGTAATGAATGGATAACCTTGAAATGGGTCTTAGTAGAACTTTTGGGCATTCGGAAAAATATACTTATCAAATAAAAAAAACCAAGTAGTACCAAAGATATGTATTGATGTGAAACATCTATAGCCGCACGTAAAACAGATTTCTGGCTTGGCGACGCGTCGCCACGGCATAAGCGCTGATTGGTCCGTTCAAGGTTACGACAAATCATAAACATTATTAGTGATGGGGTACTTAGTTTCTTACAAAATACTGTCGATGTTTCACATCTGCCAGGCGTCCCGTGACGGCTCACATTTTTTTTTAATAATATCGATATTTTTTTTTGTTTTATTTGTTTTGTTGTTTTTAATTATACTACTTGTTTTTTTTTTGTATATTTTCCGAATGCCCAATAGTTCTACTAAGACCCATTTCAAGGTTTTCCATTCATTACCGGACATCCTGTATATATAAGCACCGGTCGGGTACCCTAGCCACGTGATTTATACAGGGTGTGGCGTAATGAGTGGATAATAGGGTACCTGCGGGTAGGGGCCATTGTGGCGGTTCAGAAAAATATTTGTTATGCTCAGTAAAAGTGCCTCGGTTTTCGAGATATTCGACATTTTCGAACAAACGAAAGCAAGTAAAATTTTAGTGAAATCTTATTTTAAAAACATAACTGTGCTTGTGTTATAAAAATAATAGTTTCCATTCGATAGCACATCTATCCAAGAATACTATCCAAAAAACAGATAGAAAAAAAAATTTCATTTGCAGTCTGGGCGCCAAAAATAGTGACGAAGGGTGAAATATTTCTTAAATTTCGAAAATGTCGAATATCTCGAAAACCGAGGCACTTTTACTGAGCATAACAAATATTTTTCTGAACCGCCACAATGGCCCCTACCCGCAGGTACCCTATTATCCACTCATTACGCCACACCCTGTATAAATATTAATAAACCTTAAACCTATTTAGCTGTGGCGGGTAGATTCTCCTCTCTCTGTAGCTACACGCAAAGAGAAGTAACTACACAGGTAAAGACAGCCAGATATTGTCAAAATGAATGGTTTTGCATTGAGCCTCATCCTCAGGTAAGGTTGGGGGAAATTCTAGACTTGTGGACGCGTCATCAGACGGGATAGAAACTCAGGTGTATGTACCTGTCAGTGTTTATATACTTATACCAGTAAATGCTTATGATACTACGCCACATTATAAAACTATATTTATTATAATATTATAAAACAAGAAAAAAATGTTGTTACTCTGTAAAGTGAAAACTGTTTACTTTTATTTTTCTAATAAAATTAATAGTCTGATAAACGTAAACACGCTAAAGATACGCGTCTACGTATTGGTTGCCAATTTGCCAAGAACAGCCACGAAACCCCAATGGTGGGATAGTTTTTTTTAAATTTACATTCACAAAATGAAATTCATGAACTGACTTCAGCATACTGCATTATATTACGAGTTACTTCAAAACTGAACAAATAAATATGTGACGCAATAACCTTCAGGGAAACACAGCATTTATGATGTAAAAATATTTTATTATAATAAGAAATCTTGTGTTTAAGGTTAGGCTTGGCAAATGTAAATATTATTTTAGGGGTCACTTACCTAGGCTACCCTTATATAATACGATATAGAATTAAATCTCAGAATGTAGTGTAGTATCTGTGAGAACAAATACAGCTTTAGCTTTAGTCAATAAAATGTCTTAATATTATTTATATTAGGTCTCTTTCACACGGGAAACAGATAATGACGGAGGAAACTACAGTTTAATAATAACGTTTATAACGTTGCTGTAGGTAGCTCCGTTGGCGGTATGCAGTGTGGGTTCAACTCCCGGCTCCTGACAAACATTTGCGTGCCGGGAACAAAGTTTGTTCTGGGGTTGTGCCACCTGCGAAACGGGGAATGTGCTGTGTGTGTACAGCTATTAATGAATAACCGGTGAAAGAATCCTCACTTATATAAGAGTACGTACAGTACATATGAGAATATATGTTGATATAGGTAATGTAATGATAATAGACGTGGCCTTGTAGTGAATCATTGCGTTTACATGTAAGTACACATATTATTATACAAATACCAATTAATTATAATAGACTAGCTATGTAATATACCTTAGGTATAGAATATATACCAACCTATTTGTTATATATTAGATATATATGCTAGTAGGTAGATATGGGGAACGTTAAAAAATACCACGAAGTTACACGGTATATTTCTTGATAACTAATACCTATCATAAATAGTTTTATTCTATTTTATTTAAATTGATAATAATATATCAATTTAAATCTGTTAACCAAGTAATGAAAACTGAAATCTTAGTGTTTATTACAGCCACAAATGTGAAAGGTACACAATTAACGACAGGACATTATTATGTTAATTTAAATTAAAGGAAAATGTTCGATATATATATATATACTGTGCGTGGGTAACTGTTCCACATCCACAGTATTGATTATTGTATTGTAAATAGTTGCTTGTCAGTTTGATGGCTTCAGTATTGTGGGTATGTTTTTGTTGTATACCTGTGTCAACTGTCACTGTCATATGTCACTAGAATCAACTGTCATATGTCACTAGAATAAACTGTCACATGTCACTAGAAATGTAACAGAAGCTGCGGGTAGGTGAAGTTACTTAACAGCCATAGACGTAAACTATTGGACGATTGCATGACGAATGTACCAAATCTCATATGGCTGTTAGAAGCGATGGCGGCGTTGAGCTTACCACTCGTCACCTCTATGTTATCATAATAGTGTAGTCTAGTGAAACGAGGCCCTTTGTAACTCTTGCCTACCATTCCGGGGGAATAACACGGTTTTATGTGTTACATGACAATCTTCATTATATAATGACTAGTTGTATAGTGCTTATGACACGACGCGACCTGCGACACAAGTACGGAATATAATTAATTACATTGATTTTGGATAATATGTTTAAGTTTATTTAAAAGTCATTGAAAATGGCAGCTAATTTTGTACACTGTTATGTTAAATCAGTATTATTTTAATGTAGTACAAGGGGAGCGGAGGGAGTGATGTTCCGGCCGAGGATATTGGTAACTGCGATGTCAGCTGATAGAGGGCAAAATATAATGGCCACACCACGGCGAAGACAAAGCTTTTGCAACCAGTGTTGCCAGTTATATTTGTCACCACTGGTACACACAGGTACTCTGCATCCGAATGATCTTCAAAAAAATGATAAACTAGGAAGATGGCCCTTTTATGGAGTGTATCATAAAGCTGTCGTTGGTGAGATATGTCCAAGTGGCATCAATATTTTGCTTTTGATAGCACAATAATCGTTTGTGATATTTTTGACATCTTTTATTATGTTAGATCATTGGATATTTTATTTGTAGTCAACAAGGATCCTATTCGACCAGACAGTTAGCCAAACTGAATACGTATGCTCTAATAGGTACTTTAAAAACTTAATACTACCCTCTTTCTCTCTTCTATGTGAAGAGAAGATAATAATAATTACAAATAACTTTAGAACTGATAGTAACGTCGATTTTAGTTCAGTTTGATGCCAGAAAAATCGACAAAAATATTATTTAAATTTTTCCGTTATGTCAAATACTTTGAATCTCAAAACTAGGTTACCCCTGGGTCTGTGTAATTATATCAGAATTGATAATAAACAGCTTGTATGTGTATGCGTATGCGTGGTCACCTTGTTATATACTTAATATACTTAAGTTTATTTGATCCACAATAAAATGTGACTTCTCATTCATTTTGTCTGGCGCAATCACTTGTTAATGTAAATTACTTAGATTTATCTAACATAATGCGTGTAATAAATAGTGGTAAATAAATATATTTTCAATACTTATTAATTTATCATTTCTGTGAATATTACCTTTAGTATTGAAAACTCAAAAGTAACTGGACACGGTGTTGCGGCCGAGTCGGATAATAGAGTGGGCTCTGAGCGCGGCCACCGTTACTCAAACAGTGAAAAACTTTATTTCCATATTCATAAAGAAATGGCTTGGAATTGTCAATATTATTCAATACATAAGGTCACACGTACTTATCGATAAGTGTGACGCCTGTACAAACCCTATCCGACCCTCCATGGGGCTGTTTCCCCAACAAGATTATCGATATCTCGACAACGATTATCGAAACGCCGCCAAAGAAGTTTCACTGCAATAAATAAAACTGGAAAACTATAAATAATATACAAATTCAAACAAGCAAATATCCAATTAGTGAATGTTAGTTACCCTCAGCTCAGGAACCTTTTATCTTCATAAACAACAAATCCCACACCAGAAACTAGACGCCACATTTTTTTACTTTTGGGGCTTGGGTCTTGTCTTACGTACGGGACGACTCAAGTCGCGTCGCGTCACCTGGCACCCTATCGCAGCCTGGAGATGGAACGTCTTGACTGCTTCTCCATCAGCACCCACAAGTGTTCAGAGCCGCCAGCAGCCAGCAGCCAGCATGTACTAGGTAACTGCTGGGACAGAAGTACTGGCAATAAGACTGTCAGGCAGCAACATATGTATGGGGGCAGTACTTCCCCTAACGAACTGTGACACATACTAAGGGGGAGAAATAATAGACTCATTTGTAATTTGCTGTTTAATAGTGAGTATTGCAAAAATACGTCTAACTAAAACTGGAATTAAATCTAACTTTACATAACACTACGTAGTTACGTTACGTTACGTACTACGCCGCGCCGCTACGCCGCCACTATTACGTGAGTTAAGTATTTGTCTTAGTATGATACGTTTTGTACGAATGTCGTTCATTTATCACGCACCCTATATAACTATCTACCTACATTATATCCAATTACAATAAAATATTATTTTAATTAAGTACTTTTGAATATTAATTGTGCCAATTGTTGCGCAAACCAACTATACACACACACACACACACACACACACACACACACACACACACACACACACACACACACACACACACACACACACACACACACACACACACACACACACACACACACACACACACACACACACACTCGACTCGTTTATAAACATCAATTATTAAATGTGTTTTTGATATAAAAAATAGTGATGTACTTACATTTAATTTTATCAAATATAATTAATAACTAAAATCCTTCGTTAAATCTCTTCACAAAATTAATTCCGTTACATTATATCGGTTAATATAATACATGAACGACATTTAACATCCATATTCACAAACAACGCACGAGACGCAACTTCTCTGTTCACCTTTAAAGGACGTCTTTCAGAAGATATTCGGATTTTAAATGGGGATGAATAAATTAGAATTAAGTACATAATTTTAAATGTTTTCCCGAACTGATACACAGCCTGCAGCCTGTCTCTCTCCGAGATACACCTTCAGAACCTTGTGTAATGTCGTAGCTTTAAATGGAACAAACGAACCAATTAATTAAAATCATTAAAGACTGATCTAATAGATTTTCAATGAATATTTTTAATATTGTTTAATTCTGTGAGCATAATGCTCTTTGGGTCTAAAAAGGATCAACCCTAGTTGTCAGCAAACAATTTGAATATGACTCGGCGAAGTGGGAGACAGTTCGCGCACATACACTTGTACGAAAGAATGAATTCTGCGAACTGTGAAAGTTCTGTAATTTTCTCTGCACTCTCTTAAGCAATCCGATCCAAATCGCGATTAGACAGATGTGCTGAGGTCTAATACTGTGGCGGCGGTCCGACGCCGGCGCCGCGCAGTCAGATGTGGCCCAACCCTAATGCTAGGCACTGTTTGTGAATACGGAAGTATTATTACTCTAATATCTATCTCGTAAAGCATTTTTGGTCGGATTTAATTTAACCGTAAACATTAAAGAGGTAGTCTTCCCATTCAAACACATATCATATGTATACACTTATAGGTAACACATATAAACAACCCATACATTATACTATATACTTAGTACATATATGAGTCCAATACATTTATTCTCATATATTTCATATGTATTACATACGCGTACATATTGAAATGCATATTATGAGTTACATATACTACAGTGTGTTGTTGTCTCTGTCGCACACGTCGAGGAGTCGAGAACTAACATTTTATTTCATTTATTTACTACCGAAATATAAACAATTTACTTACAATATGTAGACTTGACGCGAAACCGTTAATACATTGTTTATGTGATACAGTTACAGATGGCCCACCTGGTGTTAAGTGGTAACCTCTGTCCATAACAAACGATACGACTTGGATCCATCCCTACCTAGGTAGAACAAGACCCAAGTCGTACCACATGCACCCTGAGAGGTGTAGGTGAGAATGTCATCTCATGTGCCTGTAATTTTACCGGCAGCCACACCTTTAATACCGGAATGCACTGCTCGCCGGCAGAAATGGTTATCATGGCAGTACTTCCCGGCTACAGTTATAAGTAAACAACAAGGTAAACAGTTATATACTAGCTCCACACATGTCGTGCGAGTAGACATTATAATATTATATATATACATAACACTAAAACAATATTAACTAGTAAAGTGTACGTTGAGATTTCAAAAATACATAACATTCGGCCGTACAATGTGAAAGTGCGCAACACAACTACAGACGTGGTGATGTTATCTAAGGGTAACGTGTTTGTGTTCTGTGTAGCACATTCATTTCAATTGTAACACAAATACCTATTAAAAACTAGTTAAACAACATGTCTCATTAAAAGTGCGCTCAATACACCACCGTCGAGCAGCAGCTTTATCACATTGGTGTGTTCCGCTGTGGGGGCCGGTGTAATGACACGCCCAGGTGACGTTACAGAGCGGGCCCACTGACGCTTGAGTGCGGGATCACCGAGTTGTACAGTGGTACGGGCGGAAGCCGGTGGGGACACACTTAGGTCCAAATAGGTGGGCCGTCTGCACGACTCGTGAACCACTAATCAAGTTCATTGACACAGAGTGCGAAAATTAAAGACCTCTTATCCATTCTGCGGCCAAAAATATTTCAATTCAATCAAAGCGACGCTTCTATGATCTTATCAACATATAAACATTATTAGTGAAGGAAATTTAAAAGAGATATTAATTGTTGCAATCCCGACTGGAATTCCACACTTCAGCTCAACACAAAAAGGAGCCTCTTCGAGGCGCCCTCTAATTGTTTCACGGCACTAATACGAGAGGCCCAGCGACAAGTGTATATGTAATTTACATGAACCAACAAACTCGTTATTAACATTAAAATACCGCAAAAACACTCTGTAAGTTGCACGTGTATGTAATTCTACACGTATGTAACGTGCCTCACTCGTTGCATATACAGGGTGTCCGGTAATGAATGGTTATCCATCAAAGATATGTATTTTTGATGTGAAACATCTATAGCCGCACGTAAAACCGATTTCTGGCTTGGCGACGCGTCGCCACGGCATGAGCGCTGATTGGTCCGTTCAAGGTTACGACAAATCATAAACATTATTAGTGATGGGGTACTTAGTTTCTTACAAAATAATGTCGATGTTTCACATCTGCCAGGCGTCCCGTGACGGCTCACATTTTTTTTTATACTACTTGTTTTTTTTTTATTTGATATATTTTTCCGAATGCCCAATAGTTCTACTAAGACCCATTTCAAGGTTATCCATTCATTACCGGACACATACACACACATACCGGACCTGTATATCTATAATGTACACCAGCAGCGGGACGTGTACAAAGCGTGGAACGATCAAACACAACGCGTTACAACACAACGAAACCGTTAACAACAACATAACGCAACATTAACAACTGGCCTTATAGCTCTGTTGGTTAGTAACCCTACCTTCTGCGCTGTAGGTCGTGGGTTGGATCCCCACTCAGGACAAACATTTATGTGACATTTGTAACATTGATGTTTGTTCTGTGTCTGGGTGTTTATATGTATTATATGTATGTATTTACAAAAGAAAAGTATATAAGTGTGTATATCAGTTGTCTGGTTTCCATGATACAAGCTATGCTTAGGTTACTTTGGGGCTAGATGGCGCTGTGTGACAATGTCCACCATTATTATTATTATTAACAATAACTCTGACAGATGTCTGTATTAGAAACATTTTCAAATATAATAATATATATCTATAATAAGGATATGAAAGTGTATTGTCGCTATGTTAGTGATATACATACTTAGATAAGGGATCGTTTCTGATACAATTGTTTGTAACATTTGGTGTCTGTTTGCAGCAGAGAGAGAGAGAGGGAGAGAGAGAGAGAGAGAGGAGAGAGATATTACAATTTAGTTTACAAGGATGTTTCATAAGTTGTTGCGTGTGATCGATCACCACATACATATAAGAAATATTTATTGTGATACTGTGTATATGTTAGAAACAACAATATAAACAATTAAGTACATTTTGTTGGATTTTGCTCCTTAACAATCTATTTCATTTAAAGCCCCCGGTACAATGGGATGGATACTCGAGCGTTAACGGAACGTAACGATTTTTGTTAACGCTCTTTTTTTTGTTAATGTTACGTTATGTTGTTGTTAACGGTTTCGTTGTGTTGTAACGGGTTGTGTTGCGATCATTCCACACTTTGTACACGTCCCGCTGCTGGTGTATACATTATAAAAATATATAAAATATAATAAAATTGCTATAAATAACTTAAAAACTTATTTTGTGTATAATTTGCTGTGTTTAATACTTTGATAACTTTTTAAATCATGCAACTACGGTTCGTTAATATCACTTTTAACATCACTTTATAAAATAAAGCTGCGATCTAGAAACTAAAGAACGATGGTCCCGAAACTAGGTCCATTCGCCACGGAATCGAACCCGCGACACCACGGGTAAATAAATTTTCAAATCTAAGGCACCGTTTTATTCTAAACTAAGTGATAGGCAAGGCTTAGTGCACAGATCTCCCCTCGTTATCACAAACAACGTCGTTACCGTTAGCGTTGACACGGACACAGTCGCCGTTAATAACGCTGACAGTAACGTCGTCGCTGACGTTATCTTTATCGGCGATCGGGTCCGTTTCGTTGGCGTTCACGTCGCTGTCTATCGCCGGCAGATTGTCTATGATCGAACTGAGAGTTTCAACGCGAGATTCGTTATTTACCGTCGATGATATCCCAACACTTTGAGTATTATTTACAAGTGAAGCAGAGGGAGGAGCGTCAAGTGTAACAGTATCGCGTACGAGGGCCGCGTTCAAACGAAGCCCCTCACCTACATCGTTACCGTTAACATGATCAATATTACCATTATCAATATTACAATTTCCATTATCATCATTGTAGTTAACCGCACCGGTGTTCAAGTCCTCGTAACACGGCGGCATCTCGACGTTGGCGGCGGCGTCCCGATCGACGGTGTCCCCGCACCGGGCGTTGAGCCCCTCCCTGCTGAGGTACTCGGGGGGCGGGCCGTACAGCTTGTACCTGAGTGCGTCCGTGTAGGGGGGCGGGGTGGGTGCGGCGGGGGGCGAGCGCGGCGCCGCGGCGGGGCACGACTGGAACTCCGCGCCGAGCAGCCGGATGGTGCGCCCGTTGAGCGTGTACGTGTCGCTGGAGTTGAGCCGCACGAAGTCCAACTCCTCGATGTTCAGTTCGGCGACGTTCGGTGTGTCCGGCCGCGGGTCCGCGCGACCGAACCGCGGGATGCTCAGCTGGAACCTGCCTACAAACACAAACCCTTCATTGATAAACACTTTCCACCGTGTACTCGTACTTTACCTTAACGTGGGAACACGTACACGGAACGAGGGGGGAGGGGGGCAGCTCGCCGCTATTATCGCTGTTATTGTTTCCTCTCGAGCACCTCGACCAGTTTCAATTGCCGACCGCCATAATGAGTTTTTCCACTTAAAAAAATGTACGGGTGAAATTCTCACGTTTCCAAAACGAGGAAAGGAAAACATCGGGAGGAAACCGACACGCCATCGTCGGGCGGAGCCTCCGAGACAGCGAGCGTTCCGCTTCTCAACACCCAGAAAAGGTACAGGGGCGAAATTGAAGACACACGAGACGTAACATCCCCGTCTCGAGGTGATGGACGCAACGCAATAATAAAAATTGGCGGCGGTTACCAGTTAACATCAGGTGGGCCGTCATCCCGTTCCGTCATTTCAATGACATAATGAGAGCGTGGTGGTCTAGTAGTACTGACCCCCGAGTTTCAATCCGGAGGTCGCCGGTTCAAAACCCGACGTGCACCTATGAGTTTTTCGATTGAAAGATTTATGTGCGCAATACCACGTTCTCAAAACGGTGAAGGTAAACATCGTGAGGAAACCGACATGTCCTAGAACTAAAAATTCGAAGACATGTGTCGAGTGCACGAAAGGAGCCTCTTTGAGGCGCACTTACAATCCTTTCACCACACTGGTTCGACAGAACCGGTGACTCGAAGAAGAAGAAGAATGACATAAAAAGGGGGGGGAAACGATCAGATAGGAAAGAGACAGAATTAGTAGGCGGATCGACTTAATAGGACTAGATAAGGTTGGGAGGGCTACGGAGGGGGGGAAGGGTGGAGACACTTCGGCCTGTATAACCGTAAGGTCGGGAGGGGGAGGGTTGGTAGGAGAGGGCTACGGAGAGGGGATAGGGGGTGTAGAGACACGGCTAGCAGCAGCAGCAGCAGTACCGAGCTGCAGAGTGAGTCGCTGCCGGTCGAGCTGGTGCAGGACGCGCTCGAGGGTGTTGCGGCGGCGTCGGCGGAACAGGTCGAGATGGTCGGCCGCGTAGTTGAGGTCGCGGGCGGCGCCCTCCGACACCATCAACTCCGCGTCGAGGTCGCAGCACGCCGGGCTGCGGTACTCCACGAGCGGGGACCGCGGCGCCCGCGTGCCACCCACACCCACACCCACACCCACACCCACACCCACCGCCCGCATCTCCACCGGCTCCGGCTGCGTCGGCACCTGAACGTAGAACATCATTTTAAGGCTTCTTCGATTGGCGTCACATCTCAGTTGGTAGTAACCCTGCCTTGTGCGCTGTACGTCGTGGACTCGATCCCCACCCAGGACAAATATTTATGTAATATTTGTAACATTGATGTTTGTTCTGTCTGGGTGTATGTATTTACAAAAAGTATGTAAGTATTATATCAGTGGTCTGGTTCCTATGACACAAGCTATGCTTAGCTTACTTGGGGCTAGATAGCGCTGTGTGAAATGGCCACCAATATTTATTTATATTTATTTTATTTAAGAGCTGTAGAACTCAAGAAGTACTGCCAACATACCCATTTCAACCGCCGAGCAGTAACGCATTCGCGTATCTATTCCGATTTGAAAGGTGCTTGCCAGTGTAATTACAGGCACGTGAGACATTCCACCTACACGTCTCAGAGTTACGAACGTATACGATGTGACATGGGTCTTGTAGTACCTTGTAGGGGGAGGACCCAAATCACATCGGTTGTTATGGGCTGAGGTTACCACTTAACACCTTTTTTTCAACAACAGACTTTTAACTTTTGGACGTTAAACACTAAAATAACATCAAAATAATGTACGTACCTGTCTATACCGCGTTGAGAATATGGACGAGAGCCGCGCTAGCCCGCGCGGTTGTTCTATCGCCGATTCCACGACGCACTGAAATTATAACAAAATATTTAAACGTATACTTTAGACTAAATTCGTAATGTCTGCTATAGTTACAAAGTGTACGTTACCTGAAGGTCCGGCGGCGCAGTGGGAGCGTGTATGGGGCTCTGGTGCGGGGAGGCGGTTCGATTCTCTTCTAGCAAACGAGACGCCTCGTAGCAGGGGGGGAAGCGATGCGCCTGACAAATAAATAATACATGTGAATTCTGTTTAATTATTATCAGAGTACAGTAGTTATAGCTAATGAGCTTTTACTAATTACTGTGTTGAGTTGTGCCTCCATATATCAAACAAACAACTGGCATTCAAATTGAGGGTAACCGCTTCATCTAAGTTAAATATGTGCGCTATCGCATACAACGTACTATATATCAAGTACTGTATAATCATAATCATTTAATCAATAACACTCCAGGTGCTTCACAAAAGGGTCTCATATTATATCTTAGGTCTACTGAAATTTGCGTTTACACGCGTATGAATGTGTACATGTGTAAGGATTAACATTTATCATTAATTCAATCTCAATCAAATAAATTAATAATAATAATAATATATATATTTCTTTTCTCTCACAAAAAACACGTGAAATGAAAACTAATTTACAAATTATAGTGCACAAAACGGTTTTTATGAGAGACTGGTGCTAGTGGTAGGCTAAAAGCCTGTGTTACTAGTCACCAGGCCCCCACTCCACGGAAACACAACGGTAAGTAAAGGCTTAAAGCTATAAAAATAAAAATAAAAAAGGAGACAAAGACAAAAATTAGATAAAGAAATAGGCCAGAAAAACTGAAATTAATTACAGACAGATTGAGTGCATGTGTGTGTGTGTGTGTGTGTGTGTGTGTGTGTGTGTGTGTGTGTGTGTTTTAAATTAAAGAGATATTATGTTAATATAATGTATAGTATAGTGTTGTCGGGTGTGTTTGCGTGCGCGGTGCGCGGTGCGCGGTACCTGCGCGTACTGCATGGTATAGTGTTGGCGCGTGGCTCTGTCCGCGTGCGTGTACCCGCGCAGCGCGGCGCGCTTCATGTGCATCTTGCAGATGGCGGACACAAGCAGTACCACCGCTATCATGAAGATTAACGCGCAAGCTGCAACATATATACACACATACAAATAAATAAAATTGGAGTGTCTGTTTGTAATATTAAAATAACCGCTTTTTACTAAGTGCATTTGGATGTATACACAGTACATATACCAAAAGACTTTTTTTTCAATTTTTGTCTATCTTGTTCGTTTGTTCCGGCTAATCTCCGAAATGGCTGGACCGATTTTGACGGGACTTTCACTGGCAGATAGCTGATGTAACAAGGAGTAACTTAGGCTACTTTTCCAATATAATACAAATATATATGTAATACAATATATAGTAATGTAATGTAACCTGTGACGGTGTAGATGGTGGACTGTATGAACCCGTAGTCGTCGGGCGCGTGCCGGTCCTCGAACAGCGGCGGGTACTCGTCCGCGAACCCTGCCACACACACACACACACACACACTACTTATTATATACATACAGGACGCATACAAAGGTACATACTAAAATTAAAATATATCATTACATTATAACAAAGTCTCCCCCAGCCGCGTAAGTCTGTCTGGCTATCTGAACTACTGAACGGACTACAATGAATAAGATTTTGTGTATATTAGCTGAAATATGACGATTTATGAAGAAAAAAAAATTGTTGTCTGTAAAGTCGGTTTACTGACGATAGTTGAACGTGTCAACGTCTTAAGAAAATACTGATGGAATGGTAGCATTTTTCAAAAGAAAATTTTAATTTCATTTGTTTAATAGATTTTTATGTATATATGCACTTGATACTCGATCAAAACATGTAAATGTAAGTATTAGCAGCTGTCCACGCAGACGCATCGCTCACTCAAGTAGGAGAGAGACGGATGTCGAACGCTGCCGAACGCAAAGGCCGATTGTGCTTCTTTGTCGCTCGTTCCGCGCTCTCGCTTGCACTTGCACAAGCCTTACATGGAACGCCTCAGAGCGAGGTAACGCCGCATGAGTCATGTTTTTTCGTGCGTGCAGCCGGCTCTATCGAATTATAAGACGTTCACACGTCAAAAAAACACGCCGACTGGGAGATTTATCAGCGTAGACCACGTAAATCAAATTCTGCTTCAGAAATTACGAAACACGATACCTTTTGGTTTCAGATCTTTCTTCAAGAGGGTCTCGACAAATGTTCAATTGGCACTCACCCGTACCACAACACAAGGAATAATGCACGCGAGCCACATTATACGTGTGCAGTGTGCACTTGGGAAAGTACTGCCGGCATACCAGCCTATGCTATAAAACATTGCTGATTTCCGTTTGTAGATGCCGGTACAATTACTGGCACATGAGACATTACATCTTCAAACCTCAGAATGACGTGATAATACGATTTACCTAGGATCTTTCCATACTGTAGTACTGGTAAGCATCCGATGGATGTGTGCTTTTTTAGTGAGGTAGCTTGTGTTGAGTGTACCTATTATTATTTATTTATTTATTTATTAAGGGTTACCAGCAAGTGATACACATTTCTTAGATAATTATCATTGTAAAAGTATACTTCTTGTGCTCACTCCCTCAAGGTAACCACACCACACACCACACCTTACACAGGTAGAATTCCTTGTTGATATAAATGATCTAGTAAGAATTAGTTTTTTTTTAATTACTTTTAAACAAAACAAAAAGATAAAGACAATTATTGTGAGCAGGACAGAATTTAAAATAACGCAAGTAGCTGTTTACCTAGTTGCCTGGTGAGCGGGAACTCGTCGCAGCAGGCGGGCTGGCGGCACAGCGGCGCGGCGCCGCGGCAGCACGCCGACGTCGAGATGCAGCGCCCCGAACTGCAGTTTAATTTGTCGCTCCCTGTAACCATCACATACTAGTAACAATATGGGACTCAATAATGTGCCCTGCGTTACACCCGACTGTTGTCCTGATTATTAATTCCTAAAGGCTCCACTAGTTGCAGAAAGTAGCTGCTTTGCAATATTTCTTCTTCTATCGTTCTTTTTGTCAGTCTCCATACCAATTGTATGCGTAAAGTATAACTGGAACAATAGCGGTCCGAATGTCGACCCTTGTGGCACCCGGTTTGGTGGTTCAGTATATTTAGAGTTCACAGGCCACATCAGGTGATAGTTTTTAGTGACTGGCCTTTCACTGAGTTGACGGTTGCCGCCGCGGTCTGTTGTCTACATCGTAGCTTCGGTGCAACAAGAGGATGGAAGTACATTTGGATGGTTGCGTAACTGTCTCAAGCCACCATACATAACATTAAGGGCCACACAGCATGTTGGGAACTGCAAGTTGAACTATGATTAATTTAGAAGAATCTAAGTAATGCTTAAATATCCCACTGTGTTGTAACAAAGGGCTTTTCTAAAATGTATGACCGATGTGAACAGAGAGCGCGCGCGCACCGTGTGCATCACACACTCACGGGAGCATATGTTAGTGTCGCAGAGGTGGGGCGCCTCGTCCTCGCCGCGCGCGCAGTCGCGCCGTCCGTCGCACACGTACGCGGCGAGCACGCAGCGCGCACCGCACCAGAACGCTCCGCGAGCGCAACGCAACGGACCTGGAAACGAATACGTACACACATTTTACACGTTGAAATCAAATCTGAAATGCCTAAATTGCTAATCAGAATCTTCTTAGATGCATTATCTGACAGCACAACACTGGAGATATTAATAGGTAGCACGTAAATGATTACATAGTAAAAATGGATCACACTCACAAACAGAAATCCTATTCATCCTCTTAGAGAGAGAGGGATACGATTTGAACAGCAGTCTCACTTTACAGAGTTCATATCATAATGCAATTAATTAATGTTTTAAAGACATTCGCTTCTACTCAATAGATTAACTTATTTTTACTATTAACACATATAGTCAATAACATTAGAATGTGCTTGTTTGTCAGAGCATTTGTTCCATTCCATACCTTCAGTCTGCACAAGTACATATTTGGTGACGCTGAATGGTGGAACAGAGCACATGTACTGTCCGCTATCTGTCAGCTGTAAGTTTGTCTTCATCAGCTTGCTGCTCGTCGTTGGAGTTAATGGCTCTACGGTGTATGGCCTGTAAAGAGTATGACTGTATTAATAAATATTGGTGGAAATTTCACACAGCGCCAACAGCCCTTAAATAAGATACAACAGCATCCATTGTATATTTACAGAATGAGTTCTAACAGTCCATCTGGTCTTAAGTGGTAACCTCTGCCCATAACAACCAATGCCATACCGAATACCTACTAGGTACGACAAGACCCAAGTTACATCGTATGCACCCGTAAAATATGTATGTTGGTAGTAGTTGCCCATAGACATAGTTGCCACATGTTCTACTGCATGCAAAGAGTAATACATATCAGTTTCATCAAACTGATTTCCATACCTCTGTGTACCATTGCTGACATGGTTCCACACGTAGCCCTTCAGAGAGGAGTCCCCCCTCAACTCACAGACCAGGGTCAAATCATCATGTTCTCGCTTCACAAGCACATCTGTGTACTCCGGGTCCCCAGGGCTGTATACAACTAGGGTCGGTGGATATATGGGTTCACACAAACCTGAAATAATTACAGTTTAAATCATTAAATAAAAATATGATTACTTACAACTCCTCATATGTACACTTCTAGTACTCGTGTCACTGACTTTCTCCAACCATGTGGTGAAAAGTGTGGCTAGAAAAGGGCCATGCAAAATACTTAGATTTCCTGTGTTGCAGGTAACATATTTACACAGATATGCAATACACATGTCCAAGACATGAGAACAAACTAAGTCAATAACACTTTGTATTACCCCGCCAAGGGTCGAACCCAAGTCCCCTCGTTTACAGGCAGAAACATAAATATACTGGTGATGGCAACTAAGAAAAAGGAGTCCAATAAGTCATTTTGTACTGGATCCAAAGTCATTTGTTCACAAGCACCTGTTAGGGATGAAAACATTAAGATTTGAAAGATCTACCGTCAATATATTTATTTAGAATATTTTAATCAAAAGAGTACAGGTGAAAGTGGGTAGGTACCGTTAAATTTATCCTAAAATTGACTAGAACTCTTAACAAGGATTTTACGTCAAATTGTCGATAACCAGCCATGAAAGCGAGGTGAGGCTTCAAGATAATTGATTAATTGGTTAATAAACACTCGCGAATACTTAGCCAAGGCCTTGTTTCCACAAAAACAGCCTAAAATGTAATACTGATATACAACTTCATACATTCCTGACACTCATCTATATCGTTATCACTTGTATCAAACTTACAGTGTTTGGGATAGTATATTACAGGGATTACACACAAATATAGGTATTTACACGGTGAAAACATTTTTATTTACTGTTTGAACATTTTCTACGTTTGACATTTATTAAAGATCCGCCATTGTTGTTTCATCAATTTTCGTGAAAACGTTCCATTAGGCATATAAAATTATTGTTAAATAATTATAATAACAATAAAATATTAATCGATTAAGGACTTTTAAGAAGTCGATCCGAGATATTAATATAACAGAAATAAATTAATAACTCAATGGAGCAAACTTTTATATGGCTGTGTATTCTTAACTGCAAAGAGAATATCCAATAATCACTAAATCTCAATTGATCGTGCTCGTTATTAATATATTTTCTAATATTTGACAACAATCCTAGTGTACATACTAGTGTGTTTTATAATTTTGCGTTTATGTACGTTACCTATATTATTACTCACTAAATGCAAAATACTAAAATATATTGCGTATAGTAATAAAAAAAAATCTGTAATGAAATGTTTTAACTAATAATTTAAATTTTCTACGGAATTTAAAGCAACACTATGTCAATTGCGTCAAATGGAACCTAACTGTCAAAATGAGCATAAAAATGCCTTTTATTTTTTTAAGGTATACTTTAATTACATTAGGAAGAGGCGGTGGTATATAGATTATGTTTATGAAAGACAGAGAGAGAGATCAACCATTCTAATTCTAGTTTAACAACTTGTCTGTGCTGAAACGTACTCGATTGATTGTCAGTGGAGGAATAAAAGCAAAACAATTTCTTCTTGTTCTTATTTGTAATTGCATTTCGTACTTCCTACCTTAATTGTGAATAAAACAGTAAAGATGGATCTAAACAGGCTGCCGAATGATGGGAAATTGGATCTCTGCAGATGGTATTTCAAGGGTAAACACAAGATAACATTACAACTGTGTAGGTACATATTTGTCGATACTATGCATAATAAATATTCGTTTCCAGTTGGATGTTTATTGCTACCTTTCCTGTGGGCGGTGAATGCTGTGTGGTTCTTTAAGGAGGCGTTCGTAAAACCACCGTTTGATGAGCAGAAAGAGATAAAAAAATGTAAGATGCACTTTCATTAGTTACGCGTGACTAATTACTGATAGCTGATGAGCTACCGATAGACGGGGATAATCTAAATGGGTCTATCTTTTATCATTTACTGCTGAAGCAATTATAGTCCACACAACACTTTTAAATACTGAGAAACAGCAGATGACTCCTGGTGTTAAGTGGTAACGTCTGCCCAGTGGTGGATTTGCAAATTTCCCAAGTATAGGCTATTGAAATTTTAACGCCCTTACCTCTAAAATTGTAAATGTCAGTTCCTAGATTATCTTTTAAATCCAACAATTCGATTCAAATTGCACAGGAAATAATTTATATTCGGTAAACGGAAAGATGTCTTGTGGACATCTAAAGAAATCACATCAGAAAACCGTCATACAGAAATCGAAAAGATTTCTGGCTAAAAAAAACGGTTCTAAAATCTGCCGCCCTAGGCTCAAGCCTACTTAGCCTACTGGTAAATCGGCCACTGCGTCTGCCCATAACAAGCAATATTTGATACTCCACAATTTACGTCAAGACCAGTTGCATCATATGTGCCCATAACTCAAGGTTGTGAAGGTATTATATCTCATAAAAGGATTGGGAACTGGCTCTCAATTGCACATCCCAGACCACATTGTTAGATGCTTGGTGGAATTTTAAGTTTGAGGTTCATAGACAGTGGGGCATTTGCAACGCCAACATGCAAATCTATCATTAACAAAAAATGTTTCAGATGTGCTGATGTCCGGTATCGGTGCCGTGGTATGGGTGGCGTTACTGGTGGCGTGGGTCACAATCTTCCAGATCCAGCGTGTCTCATGGGGGATCACCGGGGAGTCGCTCGCCTTCACACTGCCATTAGGGAGGGCTTAGGTCCTGCTGTTTTGCTTAACACTATTCACAAGATACAGTTGGTGATAAATTTCGACTAATAAAGTCCCTGCCATGGTTTTTTGTGGGTGTAGGCCAATCTCAGAGACTAATCTACTGTGGGGTCTTTAAAGCTGTTTTCATGAATGTATAGACAAGGAAAGTACTTGTATATTTATAAGGTGTCTGGCTGTATAGAGTAGATACTCAATGGCACCTTTGTGCAACTAGAACAGGTTACCAGTCTGGAACATAAATTGTATCATACAAACTACAGCTGCACTAGGATTGCCTGTGTCGCAGTTGGTAACAACACAACACCAGTATCCAATGCCGGAGTACACACCTAATGTTCATCACACAGTCTGCTCAGGCCGGGGATAAAACTTGGGATCCCTCGCTCTACAGGCGGGGCTGCTACCAACATAGCCCGGGGCCGTGTCGTCTAATATTTATAAATAGTATTTTGCACTGCAGAATAAATTTATCAATTACTAATGCAGTTAAGTTTAATGTTTTAATAAAATTATTGTAAATAGTGATATTTTATACATTCTTTTTAAGAGTAAAATTATACTAATATTTGTTCTTTTTCTGTTGACAAAACCTGTTTTGTTTATTTTCAACTAATGTAACAGTGATTTTTGCTTACTTTAGAACTGAACGTTTCTGGTTTAAATTCAGAAAACTCCAGCAGTGGTAGCTTTTCATTGAGCTGCCATTTTATTATAAACAACTGTGCCCATTGAATTCAGTTTGTGATTGAAAGAGTACTTACATGGTTTAATATTTTTTATCATTCTGTTAATTAACCTTAATAAAAGTAGCCTAATGTACTTGGTACTTACAACATCAGCTGTCTGCCAGTGAAAGTTCCGTCAAAATCAGTCATCAATTTTCGCTTAGGACTTATATAACACTAGGTTTTACTCTCGGTTTTGCTTTGACTGTTCACACCAGGAATCTATCGCACATGTATTCCGGGGAAAAGAGTAGCTCCAGTCACATTCTGTCCACGAACAACGTATCTGTGCAGGGACGTCAGGATACGTTGCCGCGGAACAGAAGCACAGACCAACAAACACTCGCATTTATAATAGTAGGGATAGATAAATAGTATGAACACATTATTGTATTTACTTAATTTATTATGTTTATTACATATATAATGAATTGTTTCAATCGGGGAGACTGCTTCAGCGTTGAACAAGATCTGAAAAAGAAAATGTAAACTGTAGTATTCTGACAAAACACATTCTCCATGATGTAGCGGTTGTAAGTCTTTTATCAGAATAATAATTGTGATTATTTAGTGGACTCCCGTTGAATTTAGGTCTCTTAAATAGTCTGTAGTTCAACGCTTAAATTTTACAGAATAATAGTAGTTCATGCATTACAGTTGGAGCGGATACAATTTGCTAGAGTACACTAGAGGGTGGTACGTACCAGGCGGTGAGGAGGTCGGGCGCGCGGCGCGCGAGCAGCGCGGCGGCGGCGGCTACGGCGGCTCCCCAGGTATCGAGGCGCGCCGCCAGCGCCGCCACGCCGCCGCGGCCGAGCGCGCGGGGCCGCACCCACGCCACGTGCGCCGTGCCACTCACCTGCACACCAAAAAAAAGTCACTCATGTGGAACATTCCCAATGAAATGGAAGCTAGCGCACATCACTCTTATTCATGAAATGGGTGGCAAATTAATGGGAAAACTTTTCGAATCAATGATCCAGGAAAAAGAGTCAATACGGCTCCTCACCAGCAAGATGAAGAGAGAAGACCACGAACCTATCAGCTTACGTTAGTGACATATTTGATGCATTGGAGGATAAATGCAAAGTGCATGCCAACTATACCGACTTTTCTAAGGCTTTCGATATAGTTGATCACACTTTATTCATACAAAAGTTAGGTCATGAAGGAATTTGTGACTCTTTACTTAGATGGTGTGAATCTTATCTTCGCAACATATCTCAGCTTGTCACGATCCGCGGTTACAAATCCAAGGCTAGGACCGTCTCTTCTGGAGTGCCCCAAGGCTCACACTCGGACCACTGTTCTTTTTAGCGTTTGTTAATGACGTATGCGCAAATATAGCATCCAGTTATCATCCATTTTTGCTGACGATCTAAAAATATACAAAGTGATTCGCAGCCGAGATGACGTATCACTTTTACAAAAAGACATCGAAATAAAATTGTGCTCAATACACCTAAATGCTTTCATGTAAAATTCTCAAGAAAATGAATATATAACCTGAACGGGGGGGTGGGGAGAGAAAAACTGTTAGGTTACCTGATCGATGTGACCGCGGATGAGTTTCTCCGCGAGCGCCTTCATGACGAGCAGCTCCACCTCGTCCAGGGGGATCCTCGCCTCGCGCGCGATCTCGCTGAACGTCAGCTTGCGCTGCGCCGACGTCTTGTTGAACGCCATCTACAACACGCACGCGACCAATCAATGTCCTGTAGAGGGAGTAGGTCGCTCCCCCCGGCTCCCCCCGGCGGGTTGGATCGTGCGCGTACCTGTATGAGGCACAACAGCGCTATCTTGGTGCGCACTGTGGTGTTGGCGCGCTGCAGGTCCGGGTGCGGATGCTGCTGCAGCACGCGCTCGTAGGCGGGCGCGTCGCCGCGCGCAGCCGCCCGCAGCGCCGCCGCCGCCCACGCGTGCTCGCCGCCCTCCAGCGACTCTATTATCGGGTGCGCCAACTGTAACGGAATAGTAAAGTGTTGTACAGCTCGCATATGGACGCCACTGTAATATACTGTGCCAGCTGTAGTCATTTTAATTGATGCATTGCCGAACAGCGTTGTAGAGACATTGTCAGTGTACCACGTATAGTAGAGAAGAAACAATAGATTATAATTGACATGATTTTCATTCGAAAAGCTCATTGATACCTATGGGTTTCCAACCAGCGACCTTCAGATTAAGGCCACCACGCACTTAAATTAAATATCAGTGGAATTCCACACAGCGCGATCTAGCCCTTAACTGAGCACAGCTTTACAAAGGGTACCATACAACAAATAATAATATAGTTTATCGTGAATGGAACCGAGGAGCTACAGTGCAGTAGGTAAGCATGAGGTCGAGGACTGGTTGTGAATCGAACCCGCGACCTACAGAGCGGAATGCATGAGGTGAGGTAACTGACCAGCTCGTCGAGATCGTAGACGTCTGTGGCGATGAGGGCGGCGAGTGTGAGCGAGAGCGCGATGCGGTGGCGCTCCTCCGCGGGCAGGTCCGCGCCGCCGCCCGACATGCCCACGTAGCGCAGCGCGCACCGGTAGTACCGGGACATGGGGCCGCGCACTCTGACATCATAACATTACACATTACATACATATTGGTGGACATTGTCACAGCGCCATCTAGCTCCAGAGTAGGCTAAGCACAGCTTGTTTCATGAGAACCAGACAACTGATATACATACCTTATATACTTTTCTTTTGTAAATATAATACATATTAACACCCAGACATAGAACAAACACCAATGTTACAAATGTCACATAAATGTTTGTCCTGAGTGGTGATGGAACCCACGACCTACAGCACAGAAGGCAGGGTTACTACCAATTGCACTGTTAGGCCAATCAAAATTACATACATACACTAACCAAAAGGCAGCTTATAACCAGAAATACCATATATATTTTAGTATTTAAGAAAATTTGCCTAAATATGAATTATTACTGTATATCTGACTAGCTTAAGTTATGTAATATAATGAAATGGTAAACAAAAAAATCTAAAATCTAAATCTTAACTGTAGAATAACATTTGAGTGCATGATAAACAGTGGTCGGTGTGTCTACCATACCTGTAGAACTCTGAGGCGAGTTTATAGAACCGTCCGTGCACAGGGGTGACTCCGTCCGCGTCCTCCAGCGTACCTTCCAGGTGGTCAATGATCTTCTCAGTTGCATCCAGGTCGTTCAGCTTCTCTAAGTGTAACTGACCTTGAAGAACCTGATGACATAGTAAATGTTTTTTGCGTTATATGGTTAAAGGTATGGTACTCAAGAGAATAGAACTTTATTTGACTCTCTCATATGTTAGGGCATGTGAACAAATATATAAATGGCTTTGAAGCATGTTTATTGTTTTATTATCCTTTATACTCAATCTGTAAACAATTTTGGAATCAAAATATAGAACTGGGTATAAACAGAAACATGAACTATCAATTGTAATACTCCATCATATGGACATCTCAGCAAACTTCTTCTTCTTCGAGTCACCGGTTCTATCGAACCAGTGTGGTGAAAGGATTGTAAGTGCGCCTCAAAGAGGCTCCTTTCCTGCACTTGACACATGTCTTCGAATTTTTAGTTCTAGGACATGTGGGTTTCCTCACAATGTTTTCCTTCACCGTTTTGACAACGTGGTATTGCGCACATAAATCTTTCAATCGAAAAACTCATAGGTGCACATCGGGATTTGAACCGGCGACCTCCGGATTGAAACTCGGGGGTCAGTACCGCTAGATCACCACGCTCTCAGCAAACTGATATATATGTATATACTCACAAAGGAAACATCAGAAAGCTGGTATAGAGTTGTTTTTGTATCAAAATGTTTGGTCAGTATTACCTTGCACAAAGCGACAGCTTCATCATTAATCTTGACTTTAGTTTCGATCTTCTCAAGAAAGGCGACCGCCTCCTTTTTGTCATCAAATTGTTCTATGATAATTGACACTATTTCTACCAACGACAGAGGGTTGATCCTGAAAACATTTTCATGACACACATAAATAGACATACAAAAAGGAATAAACACACAGTTTAGTCTGAAAATACATGTTTTAAGTTAATTTGAATGTGTGGATCACAAAAAAAGTTACCTGCTGCCTCTTTCTGTATATTTAGTCTGTAGGCAAATAGCAGAAACTTTGACTTAGATGTATTTTTCACCAGTACACTGATTGATATTAAAGGTCTGTGTATCCAGAGTATAAGGCATACACACAATGCCGCTTGTTAAACCAAAACAGGTATTCCAATAAGTTCTGTTTCCACATCATCAACAATTTAGGGCATTCAGTAGAGGTTTGAATGTGCAAACATTACAATGACTGAATGAACAAAAGCTAATAACTTCAGCATTTTTAGCGTCCATGGCTACACAAATGAGACTGTGGGCGAGCCGAACATTTAAAGCTATAGATATGTATCATGCGATTTACTGATACTAAGTTTCAGAGAAGTATAATGAAGAATATTTTATTTGTAGGTCCAGTCACCCACCAAGTAACCTTACTTGTTTTCGAATACGGTGAGAAAGTTGTTGTACAGTTGGATAAGATTGTCTCCGGTCTGTAGCGAAGGGTGATTCACTAAATCCTGCAGTTTCAGCGTAAGTTGATGCCATAATCTGAAGAATAACAAAGATTTACACAGACACAATGATATAGCAATTTTAATCAGTAAATAAGTGAATGTACCATATTTCTTACTTTTTATTGTAGAGTTCTTCAAGCTTCGCCCAGTCTGCTGCTAGGTCGGGGTCAGCGGCCTGTTTTTTCGACAGAAAATCATTTACATCGATAACCGCAAACTTTACAGAAGCCATCTTTCAAAACTCTTAGTAATTGTGTGAAGTCAACAGCAGTTCCGCTCCGACATCCAAAAACAAAAGGAAGCACAGATACCAAATTACCTTACGTCAGATATACCACAGATAATACAATGATGTAGATTTTAGTACTGCCATCTATCAGGCAATAGATAGAAACTAAAGTTAATATACGCCATCTGTTAGCCGGTATAAAGAACTTGTTAGTGGAGCGAAGTTAAACTTTTTTGAAGCCAATAGATGGCAGCACATGCAAAACCAAAGGTTTCGTACTCAAATGGGTAGTAGTGATTCCAACGGTCTCGATAAGCTCTACCAGAGTCCATGCAGTAGTCTACCAATAAGTATATTAGTAATAGATATGTATTATTTATTTTCTTCATTTCATGCTCTAACTGATCGCATCTCATGTGAGAACCTTGCATTAGAACTCTGTGTCGCAGGTGTCAAGGCACCCAGTTTTTGTACCGTTTCATTTGTTTGATGGTGATTTGTTCGATGGTGGCGCCAGCCGGGCAATTGCCCTACCGCTAAGCTACGGTTCCGTCACGATGTTTTCGGAGTTTATTATAGGATTCGAATCCACGACCTCAGTTGATTACGTTACTACCAACTGAGGTATTATTGGATCAATATTCTATTAGAACTCATTCCGCTGGCCTCACAGTTCAGTTGATAGTAACTCTGCTCTCTGCACTTTAGGTCGTGGGTTCGATGTCCACACAGTACTAAAATCACTAAAACTTGTGTGAAGAACATACGTGCTTGTTGTATGGCTGGGTGTTAATAGGTATGTATTTACAAAAAAAAGTAATTACGTATTCTGTCAATCATTTGGTTCCTTTAGTAAAAGCACTGCTTTGTTTGGGGCTAGATGGCGCTGTGTGTAAATGAAAACACTGGTATTGATGTATTATTTAAATATATTAATTAAAAATGGGGTCTGAATACAAATAAAATAACAATATTAAATACATAATTAATTTATTGTAAAATATGTCACATATGTCAGAGAGTTCGTAAATTTTGTAATAAATAATATTTTTGAATATATGTATTTGCAAAACTTTCCAAATATTTATTTGAGCTTATACGGACCATTATAAACATATCCATATACCTAACTAGTAGAGGGAGGAAACATTTGATCGGGAATCTAAGGTGCTACCTCGGAATTCAATTCCGAATAAAGTGGATTTTATCACAGTTTTGTCCGGGATCACAGATATATTCCATTAACATTTTAACGCAGCATATAATCATGTTTATATACATAACACATTACATACAGAATCGTTTTGGGAATATTAACTATATGAAAATTTAATACGGGAATTTACTATTTCGTATTTCACGCAAGCACATAAGGATAAGTTCAGATGGTCGGGACCCTACGGTACGTATACTCTACGTATAAATGAAAACAGTGACATTTTTAACGGGGCGGGGAGAGGGGTGTATGGGAATTAGGTAATCGAATGAACTCTCATACAATTCTTTTTCTGTACTTAAATAAGAACATACTTATAACAATCAGACATAGACAAACACCACATAATCATAAAAAAAGAATTTAGTTGGTAAGTCGATAATGCAATGATATTATAGGACTTGGTTCTACCCATAATTAAGTGGTGGAAAGCGCACAGAGGCGGGCGCGGGACAGAGGGCGGGCGGGAAGCGACTTAGTTATATGTACACCATGTAAAGATATGCAATAAACATTTAAACACACTATATACATACATACATGCGCATGTAACATATGGAATAGGGTTTAGGCGGGTTACATGCGCGTACTTACATAGATACATCATGGCGTAAGTGTCAAAATGCACAAAGTAGGTATTCAGTATCACTAGTAGATCAAACAAACAATACATTATCAAACTATGTTGTTAATGTTGTCGGTGTTCTGTTCTGTTCTCTTCTGTTCTCTTCTCTTCTCTTCTCTTCTCTTCTCTCCTGTTGCGTTGCGTTGCACCGACGCCAGTCCGCGGGCGAGGGAAGTTAGCAGGCTATACAGTTTCTCCTAGAGGGTGTATTACAGTACTATACAACCTACTACCTCACCCCGCCCGCGGCACATCTTCACACACCTTCCCCCCCTTTGCCGGAACACCTAAACCCTACCCTACCCTACCCTAGAGGCCTAATGATAACATAACTATGTTCTAATATCTATTGTTAATATCTCCGGGTGGCCGTCATTCTAGCCAAATCAAATATCAACAACACTATACTACTTTTTTAATATAAGAGATTCAGTACAATTTACTTAACATATTAATTGAGCTATTTATAGATCGTTTAGCTGAGAATCTTCCGCACTTAGGTTATTTTGTAATTTGTGAATACATAGTACATTATATAGGTATCTTGCTACATTGGTTTCGTGAATAATATTTCTGAATGGACTTTGTAGCTGTTGGCTGCAGATGGCCTTTGATGAGAGCTGTTGGCTCTCAATAGGTAAACATTTAAGTACAAATATGTACACCAAGGATACCACTTTGGTGCGGCGGAACCAGACTTGAAACTCGGAACGAAAGTTTAATGTAAACAGAAGATATTTCCAACATAAACAGATATTTTATAAATAGAATTAATTAACAAATACATTATTATTTAGATTACTACATACATATTTGTTGTGAGCATAATCAATTCAGATATAAACGTGGAAAAAGTCCACAAAACTCAAGAAGTAAACTATTAGAGGTGGAAAGTTGTTTGGAAGTGAACTTTTAAACTTATTTGCTTTTTTATTTTGAACTATTGTCTATAACTAACTACCTGTATGGTTTATTAATAGGTAAAATCAAAATATATACATATTATGCTAAAAATTAAGGTGATATAAAAATAAATAAATAGTGGAATACATGATTAAAAGAAGATCTAAGATCTAACTAATTAGGTATGCAGTTAATTTCTAGTCAATGAAAAGAAAAAAAAGAAGCAGTTAAGTACGAAGTAGTATGTAAGTAGTTCTAAGTTGTAACTCTCTATCAATCTCTCTCTGTACTTGCCTGAGGGACATTATTGAAAATAAATAATTTTAAATCAGGTTTTTGCCAATTGAAATTATCACTAAAACACAAAAAACAAAAAGAAACAACTTATTTTAAAAACAAAACAAATAACATAAAATACACAAGAGAAGCAAATCACGTCGAATTTCCGTTAGAACTAGGCCCGCGTATCACCAAACTTGTGTGGGGAGCGACGCGACGCGCGACCACCCGCCACACACACACCACAGATTCCTCCCACAGATTAAATGAAAACCGAGACAATATACTGATTTTGGTCAGAGTAAGAAAGTCCTTATTTATTTTCCAAATAGTGAGAATTTAATCGTACATAATAAGAAAATAAATATATTTGGTAGAGCAAACGGTGTAGGGGGCGGGTGGACGCGACTATATGTCGCCGCCGCGACGCGCCCGACTCCCCGACGACAAATGCGCACAAGTTCGGATCTACGGGTTACAGTTCTAACGGGGAAACCTAAAACATAAACAACAAATAAACAAAACACGCAAATCAAGAGAACAAAATCCATAAAACATAAAAACAAAGGCACGTGACGAGATACTGGGACTCTATGATCACCATTTTACAGAATAATGCGAAATTATATAAGAAAATAACAAGAAAGTCGGCTCCATGTTTTATATATAAAATAATAGTTTTAAGTAAATTCATATAATTTTTATTGTAAACTATACAAATAAATAAAATTGGAGTGTCTGTTTGTAATATTAAATTAACCGCTTTTTACTAAGTGCATATGGATGTATACACGGTACATATACCAAAACAACATCTTTTACAATTTTTGTCTGTCTGTCTGTCTGTTTGTTCCGGCTAATCTCTGAAACGGCTGGACCGATTTTGACGGGACTTTCACTGGCAGATAGCTGATGTAACAAGGAGTAACTTAGGCTATTTTTCCGAGGGGTGAAATAGGGGTGCGTGATAAAACCGAATTCCACGCGGACGAAGTCGCGGGCAACAGCTAGTGATAAACTTAAACTTCTAGTATAGTAAGAGTCTCTATACAGACACATCCTTTAAAACGAAACTAAATATATCCTCAGTTCCATAAGACAAACACAAAATAACAATAACAACTAAAGAGTAACAATCAACAACATCTCAAGAGCAATTTGTGTAAATATACATCCGCAGCTAGCAGGTTCAGATCCAAACAGTTGCACCGGGAACCAGAATACACAAATTGATTAGTCTCGATAGTAATCGATATATTTATTCATTTTGATATTTAAGGATTATTTATAATACGTAGTATAGAAATGAACCTAGTGATAGGATATAGGAGTCATTGCAATAGGATCTCTTCTTTGAGTACGGAACCCTAATAAATACCTATTTATCTATTGAAATTTATCGAAAAACAGTATTTTATAAGTAATATATATAACTTCTTAAAGCTATACATGTATATCTAATTAAAAAGAGGCAATTTTTATACAAATGAAACATCACACAACGTCATTTATGAAAACAGTACATTTCTTTCATGTTCCACAGAATCAGGAATCGAACCCGGGGCATTTTTTGGATGAAACAAGTTGTGAAACAAGCAGATGGCCTAATGTTACACCTACGACAATAACAAGAGCAATACGACTTGGACCCCCACCTACTGGGCACGGGACGACCCAAGTTAAAGCGATGACGGCTCAGTTGGACGTTGACTTACAATCTTGAAGGTAGTGGGTTCGAATCCAACAATAAAAATTGGTCGCACATACATAACGGTGTGTTCTGGTCACTGCTACCAGAGTCAGTTCAGGCATCAACGAGTGCCTACTGACCGTGTGACTATCGTCTCGAACCAGTGTTCTGAAACAAAGTGCGCCTCAAAGAGGCTCCTTTCATGATATGTAGTCAAACACACATAATCATAACTAGTTAATAAATAGCACTGAGCTCGTATCTCTGAGATGTGCGGGTGATGAGGTGGAATGTCTCATGTGCCTGTAATTTCACCGGCAACCTTTTCACACGTAGTTTTATCATTCTTTAATCATTGTGCGTACCAGTGGAGCGGAGTCAATTGTAACTCTATTGTGGAGTAGGAGAGTAGAGTAATTGTAACTATAAAGTCGAGTAGAGTAGAGTAAAACGGAACAGAATGGAACGGTGTCGTATTTTGGAGTATAGGGGAGTTAAAGGAGAATGATATGACAATGATAGTTGGATAAATTTGTGACCTCACAACTCAGTTGGTAGTAACCCTGCCTTCTACGCTGTAGGTCGTGGGTTCGATTCCCACACAGGACAAATATTTGTGTGATGAACATATATGTTTGTTCTGTGTCTGGGTGTTAATATATAAGTATTGGTACAAGAACTTTGGTAGCCGTCACCCAACAAATGCGTGTGTATTGTGGTCTACTTTATTCGAGTCACTGGTTCTCTCGAACCAGTGTAATGAAACGATTTAAGCGCGCCTCAAAGAGGCTCCTTTCGTGCACTCGACACATGTCTTCGAATTTTCAGTTCTAGGACATGTCGGTTTCCTCACGATGTTTTCCTTCACCGTTTTGTGAACGTGGTATTGCGCACATCAATCTTTCAATCGAAAAACTCATAGGTGCACGTCGGGAATTGAACCGGCGACCTCCGGATTAAAATTCGGGGGTCACTAGACCACCACGCTCTCCGTAGTTTAGTGGGGTATACTACCTATTGGTCATTTTGAGATCAATTCACTAGGATAGGTTAGCGGCAGGAATGGCGTCGGTGGCAGCACTTCCCCGGACAAGCCGCGCCGCAGTCCCCGGTAGGACTCCGCTCCACAGCTACGATTATCTGAAAATGAGAATATTACGCTTATAATGTCAAAGTCAAAGTCAAAAACTTTATTTCCATAGAATTCATAAAGAAATGGCTTGGAAACGTCAATATTCAAAACATAAGGTCACGCGTACTTATCGATAAGTTTGACGCCTGTTCAAACCCTATCCGACCCTCCATGGGGAAGAACAGACAAGAAACCCCTAATGGAGGGATTCGTTTTTGTTCGCGAGCTCGATCCTTGTAACAATTGAGTACTTAGGTCTATGTTACATTTATGAATATTTACTTTAACCAGAGGCAAGTCATATTAAAGGCATAATTAAAGGTAGTTCCCCCTTAACTTATGGTATATATTATAGACTAGCTGTTGCCCGCGACTTCGACCGCGTGGAATTCGGTTTTATCGCGCACCCCTATTTTACCCCTCGGAAAAGTAGCCAAGTTACACCTTGTTACATCAGCTATCTGCCAGTGAAAGTCCCGTCAAAATCGGTCCAGCCATTTACGGAGATTAGCCGGAACAAACAGACAGACAGACAGACAGACAAACAGACAGAGAGAGAGACAAACATTTTAAGAAAGTTTGTTTTGGTATGTGTACCCGTATATACATCCATATGCACTTAGTAAAAAGCGGTTATTTTATTATAACAAACAGACACTCCAGTTTAATTTATTTGTATAGATTGAGTCTCGTAATAAAAAACCATCTCGTCTTCAACACAAAATGAAACCTAATAAATGCAATTTTACTTAAATCTCGCTTTTTAAAGTTAAAGTACAGTTCTAGCGGTAACACACACCCCCCCCCCCCCCACCCCCCCGCACACACGCACACACGCACGCACACGCACACACGCACGCACACGCCATCTGTCGGTTTTCTCACGCGGCCCGAACATATAAGTTTTTATTTTGTGAAGGAAGCAACGCGCCCCGGCCCCGTCCCGGACCCGGACCCGGTCGCTGTAACACCTGTTCCCTTTTTTAACAATGAACGGTATTTTTGCACTATTCTTCGCGCGTTCAATAAAAAAGCACCCTGTAGAGATAAATTGATTGTCTATACAAATAAATAAAATTGGAGTGTCTGTTTGTAATATTAAAATAACCGCTTTTTACTAAGTGCATATGGCAAAACAACTTAATTTATTTGTATAGATGTATGTATTCACAAAAAGTATCAGTTGTCTGGTTCCCGTACTACAAGCTATGCTTAGTTTGTAGTCCAGTCGGGGCAGACATTTAAATAGAAAAAAATCCGGGGAGCGATTTTTTTTTTAAACGTCGGGGGGGGTGGTTGGAAGTATAAATCTCGATTTTCTAACTAATCCCGGTAGAGCATTCGCCGCCATCTTGTTTTAAAGTTCAATTTTTTTCGTTTTTCTGAAATAACTCGTTAATTTTCAACTTTAAAGTAAAAATGGTACTATCCAAAGTTGTTGGAAATTTAATTTTCCACAAGTTTGGTCATTATCATTTTTATGCTAGGATCAATATTTGCAGAGTTATACTACCAAGTTTATCGAAAAAATCTTAATGGGTGGAATTTTATTTTCTTCAACTTTTGTTCTCGCACTTTTCACTCCACCATCAATATTTTCGGATTTATACTCAAATCGGAGGTTAAATTGTTTCTATTGTTCATATATTTTGTTTATTATCTAGTTTATTTATAAAAAAAATTGTATGGAAAATGTGGAAGGGAATTTTGTCTCTTTTACATCTGGTTAATGTATTTTTTTTATTTTTCAAATATGTCGTTTATTATTTAGTTTATTTATAAAAAAAAAAAAACGATAAACTTGGTAGTATAACTCTGCAAATATTGATCCTAGCGTAAAAATGATATTGACCAAACTTGTGGAAAATTAAATTTCCAACAACTTTGGATAGTACCATTTTTACTCTAAAGTTGAAAATTAACAAGTTATTTCAGAAAAACGAAAAAATTGAACTTTAAAACAAGATGGCGGCGAATGCTCTACCGGGATTAGTTAGAAAATCGAGATTTATACTTCCAACCACCCCCAAGACGTTTAAAAAAAAAAAAATCGCTCCCCGGAATGTTTTCTATTTCAGGCTAGTTTTATGTCTGCCCCGACTGGACTATTGGGGCTAGATGGCGCTGTGTGAATTGTCCACCATTATTATTATTATTATTATTATTTAAGTATGTTACGTATGTAACTATATTACGTATAATTGGAACAGTAAATTGGTTCTAAATAAGGATCTAAGTAGGGGAGGACCCAAGTCTTATTGCTTGTTATGGGCAGAGGTTACCCACTTAACATCGGGTGGGCCAACTTATTATTCCGCAAATTTATCACATACAAAAAGACTGCATGAACACACACCTAACACACAACAAAAACACGTACAAACTTGGATTCTATCACACAAAATATGTCCGCCCCGGCCAGGAGTCGAATCCGGGAGTCCAGCTCCGCGGAATTACCAAGTTACGTGACGGAAAAGTACCAGGAGCTCATAAGTGGCGAGGAGGTATGATGTGACACCGCACCGTCTAGACAGCCCCCACCCCCGCGCACCTCCCCCCCCGCGCACCCCCCCGCGTCTAGACGATCGGTAGACACCCCCACAACATTATTTCGGGTTGTTTTGGCTAAGGGATGCTCCCGGGGACTTGGGTAGTTAATGACAATTAATGAGATAGATATATTTGGTTAATTATAAGGTCATCTATAATGTTACATGATAAGAAAGCTTTGTCTACTAGAATCAAAATTTTTGAAAACATTGATAGGTTTCACAGTTCATTTGGTAGTCCTTCCTTCTGCGCTGCAGGTCGTGGGTTCGATTCCCACCCAAGATTTACATTTGTGTAACAAATATAGAAAATTGTACTGTGTCTGTTCCATGACACAAGCTATGCTTAGCTTACTTTAGAGCTAGATGACGCTGTGTGAAAAATCCACCAATATTTATTAATTTTATTTACTTATGACGGCATCTTTTCCATATTAAAATAGGTATCAATTTTTACTTTACAAATACCGATGAAAAATCCACCAAGGAGTAGTTAAAGGGTTTTCAATCGGAAGGTCGTTGGATCCAATCCAGAACCGACTTTACATGATTCTAGTTACTCGTGGTTAGAGCGTGGTGGTCTAGCGGTACTGACCCCCGAGTTTCAATCTGGAGGTCGCCGGTTCAAATCCCGACGTGCACCTATGAGTTTTTCGATTGAAAGATTGATGTACGCAATACCACGTTCTCAAAACGGTGAAGGAAAACATCGTGAGGAAACCGACATGTTCTAGAACAAAAAATTCGAAGACATGTGTCGAGTGCGGGAAAGGAGCCTCTTTGAGGTGCACTTACAATCCTTTCACCACACTGGTTCGACAGAACCGGTGACTCGAAGAAGAAGAAGCAGTTTCTCGTATATCAATGTCATTTAGTGTTTATGTATTTGAGTACCGACCTGTTTATTCTGGAAGGGCGTGAATGTGGTGACGCGATGGTTCCCAGGAGACCCATCACCAGTCCTCACCCGGTACACTTAATATTGACACCTGAAATAGTGTCATTTCAAACATTATTTTCATATAAATGAGTTTACAAACATTTTGTTCAGTCAGTTAGTCAGTCAGTCAGTCAGTAGATTCGTGGCAGACTCACAGTTTATTACTAGTTATGATGGCTGAGTGGATACTAACTTTGCCTGCAAATAATAATAATAATAATAATAATAATAATAAATTTATTCAAATAAAACAAGGTAAATATAAAAAATCATAAAACTTATTTAGACATAGGTATATATAACACGGGAGCCTGAACTAGGTAATCCTGTGTTTCAGGCGAGAAGAGCTAACATTTAATGTAAAATAATCACTACTTTGTTATTATTATAGGTACCTACTTATAGCTACAAGTTATACATAACGTGTAAACAATTTGGCATGAACGTAAAAGTAAACATTTCAAAAACTAACTAGACCGAATAACAAAGTCCGTAGTTGCAAATTTTTTTATAACTTAAGTGACTTAATTAAATGTATAGAAACTAAAAAGATTTATTTTAACACACTCAATAAGTTCTCTGTATCATGGTAAGACATACTCTGGAGGGTATCCTTAAGGATTTTTTTACAATTATTGTAATTAAGGGGATAAATATTAGCTAACGCATTCAGTCTATTGTACATAAGCGGTCCTAAGAATGTGTAAAATTTGGATGTAAATGCATGTTTTAACCCTGTTTGTTGCGGACAGACTTTATCTTTCCGTCTTTTGTTAGTATGTTCAGTGGTGTAGGGAAGGGCTGCGTGCTGCTTTAGTACTATGTTCATTATAAATAACTGCCGAAATGAACGGTCTAAGTTCGTTTCCCAACCAAATATATGTCTATCTGTATTATTTGGTCCCCACCTGTGTTTAGTTTGGAGCTAGACGGCGCTGTGTCAAATGTAGGTATAAATGTATATTGTTGGCTTGGTGATGTGTGCGAAATCAGGGCGGGACGCTAGTATGTTTGATTATGTTGTTTTGAAAATATGGCTGATGACGACTGGAGTCGAGTATACACGATTCAGCGTCTCCGACCTACTGGAGTCGAGTATACACGATTCAGCGTCACCGACCTACTGGAGTCGAGTATACACGATTCAGCGTCACGACCTATTAGAGTCGAGTATACACGATTCAGCGTCACCGACCTGCTGGAGTCGAGTATACATGATTCAGCGTCCTACTGGAGTCGAGTATACACGATTTAGCGTCACCGAACCGAGTATACCCGAGCGTGGCGGTTTAGTTTCATTCGCTGTTCTGAAATTGCGCCTAGATTAGCTTTCAGTGCGCCTAAATCAATTTTCACATTATAAATGTTGGACAAGTAGTTGTTGTGGCAGGGAAGCAGCTACAGGAAGCTGTCACAGACTAAACAGATAACAGACAGACAGACAGACAGACGGACACACATACACGTAAGTACACACAATGTATTGTTAGTAGGCAGATACAAGTACGGTCGTTTGAACAGTATCAAGAATTGTGTTTGGACGAGTCACTTTAGCGAGAATTAATTGTTTGTAACGGTTCAATATTAAATGTATGTCTGTTCATAATCTTTATTTTATATTCACAGAATGTCTATGTCATTTGTGTTACTGAGTATAGGTACAATTGACGAAATGAGCAGATGGCTCACTTACTGTTAAGAGGTGTCCCCGAGCGATGTAAGTTTGATATGTACAGAATTATCTATATACCTACATCATAAACGAAAACATTTGATCCTATAAATATATTGGTGGACATTGTCACACAGCGCCATCTAGCCCCAAACTATGCTAAGCATAGCTTGTATCATGGGAACCAGATAACTGATATACATACATATTGTTTTTTAATTCATATTAACACCAAGACACAGAACAAACATCTATGTCGTCACACAAATGTTTGTCCTGGATGAGAATCGAACCAACGACCTACAGCGCAGAAGGCAGGGTTATTACCGAGCTGTGAGGCCAGTCATGATCTATGATTATGACATATCTTTACTAAGTATTGGCTGATGCATTTTCTTCTTAATAAATATATATTGATGTACATTGTCACACAGCGCCATCTAGCCCCAAAGTAAGCTAAGCATAGCTTGTATCATGGGAACTAGACAACATATATACATACATATATACGATTTGTAAATACACACATATAATACGTATCAACATCCAGACAGAACAAACACCTATATTCGTCACACAAATGTTTGTCCCGGGTAAGAATCGAACCCACGACCTGCAGCGAAGAAGGCAGGGTCACTACACTACCAATTGTGCTGTGATTATGGTAATAAAATAAAAAAAAATATCTTCACTAAGTGATGGCTAACGTATTTTCCTTTTAATAAACAAATATTGGTGTACGTTTCACACAGCGCCATCTAGCCCCAAACTAAGCACAGCTTATTAATGTAATATTAATGTATTATTACCAGCTGACGAGAACTTACTTGTAAGTTAGCCGACCCTCCGCGGCCCAGACAATTACAGAACCTGAACTCGCTAGCTTCCTCCGACATACGAAGCATTCACTGTGTATGTATGTATGTATGTATGTATGTATGTATGTATGTATGTATGTATGTATGTATGTATGTATGTATGTATGTATGTATGTATGTATGTATGTATGTATGTATGTATGTATGTATGTATGTATGTATGTATGTATGTATGTATGTATGTATGTATGTATGTATGTATGTATGTATGTATGTATGTATGTATGTATGTATGTATGTATGTATGTATGTATGTATGTATGTATGTATGTATGTATGTATGTATGTATGTATGTATGTATGTATGTATGTATGTATGTATGTATGTATGTATGTATGTATGTATGTATGTATGTATGTATGTATGTATGTATGTATGTATGTATGTATGTATGTATGTATGTATGTATGTATGTATGTATGTATGTATGTATGTATGTATGTATGTATGTATGTATGTATGTATGTATGTATGTATGTATGTATGTATGTATGTATGTATGTATGTATGTATGTATGTATGTATGTATGTATGTATGTATGTATGTATGTATGTATGTATGTATGTATGTATGTATGTATGTATGTATGTATGTATGTATGTATGTATGTATGTATGTATGTATGTATGTATGTATGTATGTATGTATGTATGTATGTATGTATGTATGTATGTATGTATGTATGTATGTATGTATGTATGTATGTATGTATGTATGTATGTATGTATGTATGTATGTATGTATGTATGTATGTATGTATGTATGTATGTATGTATGTATGTATGTATGTATGTATGTATGTATGTATGTATGTATGTATGTATGTATGTATGTATGTATGTATGTATGTATGTATGTATGTATGTATGTATGTATGTATGTATGTATGAGCGTGTACAGCGGTGAACTTGTGCTGGAGTTGGCAGACATTTTTTTAAGTCACGACTTAGAACTGGTTTGTGAGACGTGGGACAAGTCACAGGCGGCGGCGATATCCACCAGACATTGGTTCATATTACTGTCTATTGGGGCTTACTGTATAACTTATTATGTAGAGTTATTACGAGAGCTATTATATTAATAGTCTATGTGTGGTGATAGCGTTGATGAGGATTAATTTTACTTTTGATGTGAAACATCTATAGCCGCACGTAAAACCGATTTCTGCCGTGGCGACGCGTCGCCACGGCATGCGTTGCATATTACTTTTACAAAATAATGTCGATATTTCACATCTGCCAGGCGTCCCGTGACGGCTCACATTTTTTTTATTTCTAAACTTATTATAAGTTTTTTTAATATGGTTACTTTTATATTAGCGTTGCATACTTTTCATATTTTTTATATAAAAATCTTGTTCACTCTGTTTTTCACACAACCTCAAGATACAAAATGTGGGTTCGAATTGGCATAAGGACAATTATCATTTGACAGTACATCATTTTTAAGTAATTACGCTGTGAACCCTAGTTTTATAAATAAATAACATCAAAGTTGTAATGACCTTCTAATTTTTTTATATGATACGGATTCGGAAGTTGCCGACGGCCCACCAGGTGTTAAGTGGTAACCTCTGCCCATAACGACCGATGTGACTTGGGTACTGTCCTAGGTACAACAGGACCCAAGTCAGATCGTATGCGCCCGTAACTCTATGCCATGTAGGTGAAACGTCTCCTGTGCCTGTAATTTTTAATAAAATAATAATTTTGCTGTCTTCATTTTGTCATGCGTGCGGAAGTTTTGTGAAGTTCACATTTCATTTCTATTATCTTTTATTGAAATTAATAGTTTGGAGTATTAGTTCGCAGGAGTGTGAGAGCAGTTAAACCGCTTCCGCTTGTGACTCGCGACAGAAAGTGCCTCCTCAAGAGCGAACCCGCTATAACTTTCTATATTCGTTACCAGTTCCGAGGAGGGCTGGATTACCACAACACATATCCTATACTTAGTTACTAAAATTACAAAATTGTATGAACTTTTATGAGTAATTTTTTTTTATGTGTTGCTTTGTGTTTATGGAATGAGTGGATGGCCCACCTGGCCGCCACCTCTGCCCAGAACATAAGCCAGCTTGGCACAAGTTTATTTTATTTTTCATACAGAATCTACAGCCCGTATAATAAATAAGTGAACTCTTAAAATTACTATTACAGCCAATAACAGATTTTTTTATCCTACAACCTGAGCAAGATAGCAGATTTTTTCTTGGAAGTACTCCCACCATACCTATTTCTGGCGCCAAGCAGTACCCAGGTAATGCCATGTGATGATGAGTTCTGTTTGAAATCAGAACTATTTATTTTCTTCTGATATCTACAATAAATATTAAACGATCAATTACAGCTATTTTTTAGGGAGAACAGGCAAGAAGCCCTTCAGGTACAGTATAACAAGCAGATGTTCCCCTGTTCAAAAATCACTGGTGCATTACATTGTCAAGCTTTTAGTGCTGCAGAGTAACAAATTATCTTCAAAGTAATGTCTCTCTCTCTTTAGTAAGGTTTTAAGAGAAGTTTATTATGTATATTAGTATATTATTAGTATTATTAAGTATATTTATTTATATTAAGACTATTTATTTATTGTATTAAATGTTATTTAGCTCGGTATTGTCACATTGACCTCTCCAGGAGTTGTGACCTCAGGGAACGAGGGACACCGAGTTTATCTGTCTGTATGTATGTATGTATGTACTAACTAGTACATATTTACTTTGTAACTGTCACTTATCTCAGTAAACATGTTGATATATTTACGAGTATAAACCAAGTCCAAGTCCTTTTAAATCATAATAATAATGGTGGACATTGTCACACAGCGCCATCTAGCCCCAAAGTAAGCTAAGCATAGCTTGTATCATGGCAACCAGACAACTGATATACATACCTTATATATATATGTTTTGTAAATACATACACATTAAACACCCAGGCACAGAACAAACATCTATGTTCGTCACACAAGTGCACGAAAGGAGCCTCTTTGAGGCGCACTTAAAATCCTTTCACCACACTGGTTCAGGGAACCAGTGACTCGAATAGAAGAAACACAAATGTTTCTCCTAGGTGGTTTAGTATAAAGTTGTTATTTTGAAATTACAAACAGACACTTCAACAGACACTTCAATTTAATTTATATGTTTAGACTAATTATTTGTCACACATATATAAAATGTTGATAAAGTAATAAACATGTAGAGAGGCAAGCTTAATAAACACTAAGAAGAGTTCTCTTCCAGCAAACCTTTAACGCTAGAGAAAGGATTGCTTTTAAATTTATTATTATTAATTTAGAAAAAAATCAATTTTGAAGTTAATCCATTTTATGGCTTTTACTACCAAACTTAACAAATCATTTTAAAATACCGACATACTTTCACATACATATAATTATTCGTGTTTAAAAGTATGTATGTTTAATTGTAAATTAACCAATTTTTCAAAATCTAAGTACATCTACAAGAAAGTACTGCCCCTAAGTACGCTTTGCCTCTCTACACTTGGATTATATTTCCTAACAATATTATTTTTGATTTAATGTAACCTTTTTATTTATTATATATTACAAAAATTTAAATACAGTTGCTAGAACTTATTATAAGGATTAGGATAAGGATTTATTTTAAGGTAATATTTTTACACAATGAAATCAATCGAGCTATCCATAGATCGTTTCATTTGATCCCTATTTTGTCATCAGCTAGAACCTTTTGTAAAATGTTTAAAACACGCACAATGGTTGTTTTTCGCTTTTTTTGCAAATATTTGCAACGTTACAAATGTGTGGATAAGCCGCGGAGCAGCGAAACCGGTGAAAAGCTTGTATACTTGATGTATATTTTTTATTGTCTCTTTTCTTTCGTTAAGAACAGACAGAGAGAGAGATTTAATATTAGGTTAAGTCCAGAATTACCATCTACTGTGCAAATGATACCAAATTTGGCGGAAGAGGGGAAGTGGTTTTTAGTTATTTGTCACCTACACAGGTCAAGGAAATGATATGTTTCCTTTATCAAGGGGAATTACGACGTTAGTGACAAATTGCAATTGCAGTATAACATTTTTTATTTTTTCATAAATTTTTCATATTTTGGCTGAACTTAGATCAATCACACTGATAATTAGTTAATAGTACTTAAAATGGAATAGTTTGTTCATTTTGGGTGTTAATATGTATTGTATGTACGTATTTACAAAAAAGTATATATATTGTATCAGTTGTCTGGTTTCCATAGTACAAGCTATGCTTAGTTCGGGGCTAGGTGGCGCTATCTGAATTGTCCACCAATATTATATTATATTATAATTTCGTAGCTCTACTGCCTGTGAAATCTAGACTAATTAAATATAAGTAATCAAAGTCAAAGACAAAACTTTATTTCCATAGAATTCATAAAGAAATGTCTTGGAAACGTCAATATTCAATACATAAGGTCACGCGTACTTATTGATAAGTTTGATGCCTGCATTGAAACAATTTTCTACAATCAACACCATATCCACACTAATCCAACGCATGAACTGCTTAAAAAGAATAAAAAATGCATTGAACAGCCCCGCACCGCCCCGCCCCGCACCGCACCGCCCCGCACATCCCTTTACTATGCTGTAAAAAGTAACAAAACTGTCTTTGTCCAGCTTCCGTTCCCCGGAGAGCAGCTGATACATCGTATTACAAAAAAACTTTACGATTTAAAAGAAATTACCTATTTTTTGGGTGAAAATATAATGATTAAGAGCCAGCGGCGGCGGCTGCAGTCAAGTGGGCCATCGAACAAGACCTGACGAGTCCCAGGTTTTTTTTTATATGAATTAGTTACGGAACGAGCCGACGGCCCACCTGGTGTTAAGTGGTAACCTCGGCCCATAACAACCGATGCGACTTGGGTCCTCCCCTACTAAGTACGACAAGACCCAAGTAGCATCGTATGCGCCCGTAACTGTGAGACGTGTAGGTGGAATGTCTCATGTGCCTGTAATTTCACCGGCAACCACACCTTTCAAACCGGAACACAGTAACGGGAATGCGTTACTGCTTGGCGGCAGAAAAGGGCATGGTGACAGTACTTCCCCGGACGAACTTGGCGAGAGTTCTACTGCTGTTAAAGGGTGCGTGCTATATACGGGGATAGCTTCCTGTCCTGACCCTGGAACCATTTGTGAGCTGTATAGTAGGCACGTAGCCAGGTGGCCATACACCGAGACGCAACAGGAAAAACTAATAAGTTATTATGCATTTTTATATTTTTAAGTCAAGTTTTCCAAGTCATTTCTTTATGAATTCTATCAAAATAAAGTTTTTGACTTTAACTTTGACTTAAATAACCTAGCACTGAAAAAACTTCTTGATTTCCAATTCCAATCTATGAGAGATCGATTGTGAATATATTCCCGCACCAACACAATAATGAAGTAAACTGATAAAGTGACTCGCTCGTCGACTTTAAAAAAGCGCCCCGAATTTTTCTATTATTAGCTTTCCCTTTGTAACGGCAAAAAATCCTTTTCGCTCAAAATTAGCAGTTTTGTTCCAACCCCTATCGATTCACCCCAAAATAGGGTTAAAAAATAAAATCAATAGATTTTGGCGTGACGAAAAAAATTCGATTCATTTTTTTGGCGACAGATGTACTGCTGAGTAGGTAAGCCTGTGTTTGGTACACGCTGCTGGCAGGATGAGTTACGAGTTGCACACATCGGACGAGGCGCGGGGCGGTGCGGGGCGGTGCGGGGCGGTGCGGGGCGGTTACAGATCACACCGCGCCGTCTGATGTGTTCTCTCGTTTATAGATACATACACAGACCCAACTCGGTTATAACGCTAAATAAAAAAAACAAGACAAACTTTTCGTCCTAATTTGTTTTCGGTTCGTCCCGTGGTTGTCTCTCGCCCGTTCTTCACCCTTGAAAGTTTTAAGAACGAAAGTTATTTACACATTGTGTACGTGACCTAATACATTTTAATTCGATGGAGCTATTTATTTATGAATTAAATGGGAATATTGTTTTTATCTATTGTCTGTCTCCCCCTTAGTGGGAAATACCAAAATTATCAAAGTCAAAAAACTTTATTTCCATAGAATTCATGAAAAGGAATGGCTTGGAAACTACAGTGAGTAATATTCAGAACGTAAGTTCACGCGTACCTACATAGGTATTGCTATTGACCGTCCACGGGAAGAATAGGCAAGGGAGAAAAGCAGAAATTCCTTTTTTATTTTCATCTTTACGTCCTGAAAGGAACCCCCAAGCAAAAAACCAGACTTATTGACCCAGTACTCTCACAGAAATTTCGTGATGAGTACTTATAAGTAGAGAGCCATGTCGGAGACCTTTTCCAATCGCTGTAGCGTGCACACGTGTGATACGAGTATGCGTTGTAGGCGCGCTAGTGTCGGTAGGAAGGTGACCGCTTGACCTAGGCGCAGGATAAAGCAGTCTGGTCTAGATAAACATTAGTTACTAGCGCGTCGCGTGACCTATACCTACACACCGACAGACAGACAGACAAACAGACATAATCACACTTCTCTTGTAATTCCTAACAAAACATTTGAGTGAAGTTTACATGCTGTTTTCCCTAATAGATACAATAAAATAACTGCAAAATAAAATATTGAAATGTCACACAATGCTATATGGGAAGCCACTGAATGAATTCCTAATACAGACATATATTGGAAAATGCACACATAATGAAACCCACAGTACAAACATTTCTTCCATTTATGTCTGTCCCAGGTGGGAATTGAACCCACGACCTACAGCGCCAAAGTTACTACCAACTGAGCTGTGAGGCCAATCAGTGTAGTATATTGATTCATACTGTCGTGGAATTCTAACTTTTTGAGAAATTATTTTACGGATAATATTTGGTTTTTATTCCATGCTTTTAATTTTTGTTGTGTAGTTTTTATTTCTTATGTTTTCTGCATGATTTTCTTTTATAATTGTGTTTTGTGCTGAATAAACGTTTTTCTTTCTTTCTAAGTTAGTATTCGTTTAGTATTTTTTTTTAGTATTTATCGTTTACTATTCTTACTTGCTAACCCGAGTGAGAGCGTGGTGGTCTAGCGGTACTGACCCCCGAGTTTCAATCCGGAGGTCACCGGTTCAAATCCCGACGTGCACCTATGAGTTTTTCGATTGAAAGATTGATGTGCGCAATACCACGTTCTCAAAACGGTGAAGGAAAACATCGTGAGGAAACCGACATGTCCTAGAACTAAAAATTCGAAGACATGTGTCGAGTGCGGGAAAGGAGCCTCTTTGAGGCGCACTTACAACCCTTTCACCACACTGGTTCGACAGAACCGGTGACTCGAAGAAGAAGAAGACTTGCTAACATTCCAACCCTTAACGAAAAACGACAATAAATATTTAGAAACATCATAACATATTAAATTAATTCATGGGAATCTACGATGCACCACTACAGACTACACGAAAAATCATAATGAAAAAGTATTGGCAACAAATTACAAACCTGATATACCATTATTTCTTTGAAATCTACAACACCCTTTAATTGTTCTCGGACACACAAACACGCACATAACACACCAAATTAATAAAATATTTTCCGATAAAATTACTTAAAAATATAGTTCACGAATAGAGTTGCTTTACAGAAAATAATCTCAGATCATTTACATGATCACAGGAAACCAAAAATATCTTTTTAACATAAATATAACTTTATAAAACTTTTCGTAGCAATGTCTTAACTTTAAGTAACGCGAACAGACAAGCTCAGGCTCCGAGGTTTGCGGACACACTGACGCGACATTGGTTTGCAATTGATTAAAAAGCTCTTCATACTATCATTTAAATTCACCCCCTGTGTCCTTGACTATAAGGTACAATTTAGATTATCCAAACCTTATCAGCCCTGTGTCTATTGTGGTGTCTACAAGCCATACTCAACTTTAAAACTGTATAAGTAAAGTCCAATATCGAGCGACACTATTTAACTCGTAGACGAAACAAGATGCGTTTGAAACTACACCCTGTCACTTGGGGTTAAAGTTCAGTTCCCAATGGAGAAGTACAAAAGTTAGCAGACAGTTTAACCGACTTTTATTCCAAGGATGTGCTAGACATATTTTTATTATTACAATTAGGGATTATCGTCAGCATAATGCCGATGAGAAAAATTATGTATTTCCACGTTTATGAAAAGCTCTTCGCGTTTTCAATATTATGTTTTAATGAAAGTAAAATATGAAAAAATTTTGAAAAAAAAAAGTTAAAACGCATTTACATAATACCGAACCAAACCAAGAAAGGTCAATGAAAAAAAATATTTTTAATTTATTTGCCACAAAAGAAAGCTTACATTAACGTACAGTTATATAAATAAAAAGAAAATACTTAATCCTATATAAAAAGGCTTGCAATCTGAAGGTCGCGAGTTTGTATCCTGATCATCGTGAGGCAGGCATAGAGTGGCGGTGGAGCAAAGAAAAAATTTAATTTGATGAGGAATCTTTTCACGTCTTAGATAAGCTAAATTTAGTTTTTTAGATGTGTTATTTTTAAGTTTAAAATGTACGTTTAATGTGTAATAAATAAAAAAAAGCCCAGCTGGCTATCTACCATCATCTTAAGAGCAGTAGAACTCTCGCCAAGTTCGTCCGGGGAAGTACTGCCACCATGCCCATTTCTGCCACACACAGTAACGCATTCGCGTTACTGTGTTCCGGTTTGAAAGGTGTGGTTGCCGGTGAAATTACAGGCACATGAGACATTCCACCTTCACGTCTCACATTTACGGGTGCATACGATGCGACTTGGGTCTTGTCATACTTAGTATGGGAGGATCCAAGTCGCATCGGCTGTTATGCGCCGAGGTTACCACTTAACACCAGGTGGGCCGTCGGCTCGTTCCGTAAATGAATTACATAAAAAAAAAAACAAGCAATCCGACAATCTCACTTGAGAGCCAGGCTAGGTATATACTTAACTATATACATGTTACCAATTACAATAAAAAAGACAATATAAAAATACGTGAATCAATTAAAGACATCTGATATGATTTCAGGGAAACCAATTTGTTTTAGCTTTGTACCCCCCTACTGTTCCACCTCTTATAAGGCTGCAGGGGATGAAATCTTATAGGATTATATCTTGTTAGATTAAGATGACATCCCCTACTTACTGGATCACTATGACAAAGTTGTTAATAAAAAAGAAACATCCAAATACGACAGAGATATACTTAAAGAGAAATATTAATTGTTAGATAAAATATCACTTGAGGATATGAAACAGAATTTTCTTGTAAATTTGACGTAGAGTTTCATAAAGGAAATCATAATATTAATAATAATGGTGGACATTGTCACACAGCGCCATCTAGCCCCAAACTAAGCTAAGCATAGCTTGTAACATGGGAACCAGACAACTGATATACATACATGTAATACATATTAACACCCAGACACAGAACAAACAATATTCGTAACACAAATGTTTGTCCTGGGAATCGAACCCGCGACCTACATCTCAGAAGGCAGGGTTACTACCAACTGAGCTGTGAGACCATGCACGTGTAGACGCGGGGGCGGGGGGTGTTGGGGGGGGGCAGACGGGATGAAGGGCCTAATCCCGGGGTCGTTGACCGTCTGGAGGCTGGAGGCTGCGTCCACACAGATAATATACAGCGCGCCCTCCCCCCCTCACAGTACAACCAGACACTACATACATAGAATAGAATAGAATAGAATAATCATTTATTAAAATAGAAGAATACAAAAAAAAATACTTAATATAATTTACTTTACGTAAACTAATAAAAAAAAAAAACTGTTTCTTCTTCTTCTCGTCATGGTTTACAATATTAGAAAACAATTATTATTATTTGGTGTGAAGGGTCATACATACATACATACATACATACATCTCTAGTGATCTCTCAATACATACATGAGAGAGTTTATGAACTCTATTCAAATATAAATAAGTAGTTTTCGTACGAATTTCATTGACTAAATTGATTTCATATGTATATATTTTTGACATGCTTTATAAATCAATTTAGTTAATTTAATGTCAATTTTTATTTAATTTAATAATGGTTGTGATATTGTTGTCCTTTTCATTAAAATTGTTGAGTATGAAAGAGCAACTTTTACCTTTTAATATTAGGTATGTAGTATCGGATAACGGAGTGCGCCTACGAATAACTTAGCTAAGACTGGCGAGGTGGCCCAGTGGTAGAGGAACCGAGTTTTCCGGAGGTTGCTGAACTCCTAACGCAAAAAATCTAAGACATGAAAGGAACCTCTTCGAGGCGCACTTCAGTCCGTCAACTGGTCGTGAGAGCTGAGCTGATGGCCCGATTAGTACTAGCATTATTGTGTATTTACCTTAAAGCATCCATTTCTCCAATGCAAGTGTGTGTCTGAAAATAAGAAAATATAATGTTACTTAGGAAATATTACAGACACATGAGACATTCCACCGTCTCAGAGTTACGGGCGCAATACGACTTGGGTCTTATCGTGCCTAGTAGGGGAGGACCCGAGTCGCATCGGCTGTTATGGGCAGAGGTTACCATTTCTCTTTAAAAATAAACTCAAATATTGTAAGTTCCGTGTAGAGGGCTGAGGAGGGTACGGCAGGGTCTATATGATCTCGTGGCAAAATTCCAGTTCTCATGAAAGCAATTTGTGCAACACAACATTCTCAAAACTAGAACAAGAACTAGAACCAGAAATTGAATGAATTGTGTCAGGCGGGTTGCAAGGGAGCCTGTTTGAGGCGCACTTAGAAATATTTAAACACATTGTTCGAGCAAACCAGTGATTAAAAATTATAAAGAGCCTCTTTTAGGCGCATTTCAATCGTTTCACCACAACTTGCGAGAGGGAGTCGATTTAACGAATAATAGTATTAGAGAACCTACCCAAATGTTTTTTTTTTTTTTTAAGTAATACATTTACGGAACGAGCCAACGGCCCACCTGGTGGTAAGTGGTAACCTCGGCCCATAACAAACGATGCGACTTAGGTCCTCCCCTACTAAGTACGACAAGACCCAAGTCGCATCGTATGCGCCCGTAACTGTGAGACGTGAAGGTGGAATGTCTCATGTGCCTGTAATGTCACCGGCAACCACACCTTTCAAACCGGAACACAGTAACGCGAATGCGTTACTGCTTGGCGGCAGAAAAGGGCATGGTGGCAGTACTTCCCCGGACGAACTTGGCGAGAGTTCTACTGCTCTTATTAAATAATTAATAATTATTTTATTTTAATATTTATTTAAGACTTGTGTGCTACATATAAATATATTTGCTAAAGTGTTGTTTATTTCGTTTTAGCCGAGTTATATGTTCAGTGGAACGAACGCTTGTCCTAGGTCAGTTACGTTACTCCCCCGTCCCCCCGGCCCCCCGGCCCCCCGGCCCCCCGGCCCCTGTCCCCCCGTCTCCCACCTATCGGTAGGGCTGCGCTTAAATACATACGTTCAACATTATATTGTATTCTAGCTTCGGCCCGCGTCTTCTCCCGCTTGGTACACCCACATACAGTACCATAAGTTAATTGCAGATCATCATCTACATACGTTTAAATTTTCAGCCTTTTTAAAATATACTTCCAAATAATGATGTTAGTATTTGGTATAATATTACTTAGTTTTGATAGACAATTTCGTATGTCTATCAAAGTCAAAGTCAAAAACTTTTATTTCCATAGAATTTATAAATACATGGCTTGGAAACGTCAATAATATTCAATACATAAGGTCACGCGTACTTATCGATAAGTTTGATGCCTGTTCAAACCCTATCCGACCCTCCATGGGACCTCCAGAACAGACAAGAAACCCCTAATTTCTAAGCTTAGACATACAGACAGACATTTTCTAAGGAGATAAAGTTTGTATGTAGGAGGTAATTTCCTTCACAGTGTACACAGTAAACCGTTAAAATATTCGTGACTTTCATGGAGACCAAATTTTGCAACAATGTCGTTCTTTTGTGTTTTTCTTGCGAACGCTGACTTAAAGGTAAGAGACACCTACACAAGTACATAGTATAAATAAGTTGTAGAGTCTATAGAGCTGGAAGGCTGTACGACAAATATCTATGAACATAATATATCTAGATATGTTAAGGTTAATTCACAAATTGATAAAATGAGACTAAACCGTGTAACTACTGTTATAAAACTGAACAAAACGCGGGGGAAGTCGCCGGCGCAGGCACAGCTAGTAAATTATAATGTTTGCAACCAACGAGTGGCTTCTAGACAGCCTGAAAGATTTCCTCGAAATTACTAACTAACATCGTATACAAATTAACATGATGAAAAGTGCGAGTGAAACTCAAAGATGAGACAGGCAGCCATCACAACAAAACTTAAATGAATAAGCCCTATTTTTTATTCAGTGAACAATCACACACACACACATACACACACACACACACACACACACACACACACACAGACACACACACACACACACAAACACACACACACACAGACACACACAGACACCACAAACTTGTAGACGCACCTCCGATCTCGGGCGCGGGGTGAGAAGCGACGCTGTTGGATCTCACATCGGGCCGAGTATAGGGCACATGATATTTTCCATGTGTGAGTGATGGGACGAGCAGATGGCCCACCCGGTGCGATGCCCGTGCCCGTACGAACGCGATAAGATTAAGGTGGCTTGGCGAGGCGTCGCACTGTGCCCACATATGTCATTCTAAGACATGGTTAAGGCCTATTTACTAATATCAACTCTACATACATGAAATATGGCAGTGACTCTCTCGCCAGCGCGGTGAGAGGATGAAAGTGCATCTCAAAGAGGCTCCCATGCACACTAGACTCACATCTTCCAATATTTGTGTCTAGGACGGTTACCTCACACTAATTTGCTTCACCGTAAACTCATTAGCACTTCTGGATTTGATCCTGCGACCTCCAGATTGGGAGTTTATTCGGTACCACCACGCTCCCGAACACTACACATACAATTGCACAGACAAATAATATATTGTAATGTGACAAGGTGCGGCGTTGGGTTGTATTGATCGGTGTAGGTACCCCGCCTGCCTACCCCCTCGACATCGTGCTTTTATTACTTTCTTGTATGACCAAGGGTGAGAGGGGATGTTTCATTGGTCGAACTACCCTTGACAAAGGGTGGTAATGCGTTAAATAAACCAATAGACGCATGTATGTACGTGTGTGTGTGTGTAATTACAAAATCAAAGCTTGATTTCTACACATGAGAATTAAATTACTCGCCTTTTTAATGGCGTCCAATGGTGCTGGTATACCCTGGACCTTTATTATTTTTATACTTATACTGAGATTATTTCGGTAAAAAAATCTTAAGGAGAAAGGCGCGCTGGCTTTTTCTCCATACAAACATATTTCCCGTTTCGATGCTAACGGATTAATTTAAATAATATATCTCGATATTTTCTGCTATTCATTCCTAGGAGGTCCGTCCACAGGTGCCTGTAATTCCACCGGCACTCACACCCGACAGGGACGCAGCAATGCGAGGCGGAGCGCACTCTACCAGAAACAAGTAAATTACCAGGTCGATGAAATGGGTTATTACAGTCATGGTATTATTTTCAAAAATTCTTTGGGGCAATATTAAATGGTTTTTGTGGGTGTGGGACGCACGCTCTATATATATTTATATATAGCTAAGCATAGCTTGTGTTATGGGAACCAGACAACTGATATACATACTTACATATATACTTTTTGTTAATACATACATATAATACATATTGACACCCAGACGCAAAACAAACATCTGTGTTCGTCATACAAATATTTGTCCTGGGTGGGAACTCAACCCACGACTTACAGTACAGAAGGCAGGGTTACTACCAACTGAGCTGTGAGGCCAGTCTAATGTATATGTATGTTTATTATCTATACGAATAAATAAAATTGGAGTGTCTGTTTGTAATTTTAAAATAGCCGCTTTTTACTAAGTGCATATGGATGTATACACGGTACATATACCAAATAACATTTTTTTAAATTTTTGTCTGACTGTCTGTTTGTTCCGGTTAATCTCTGAAATGGCTGGACCGATTTTGACGGAGGAAGTCGCGGGCAACAGCTAGTATTTGAATAAAATTGTTGTAGAGATAGAACAGGGAACTACTGAACTAATTCTGACAATTCTTTCACAAATGGATCACCACAATGAAGTCAGGAACGCGGGCCATGTTTTATTTTATAATTAAATATTAGTTCCAGAAGCTAGTTATAAATAAGTTAACGATATTTTGTCCAAAAGTAAGGAGCGCGTTTAAGTCTTTTCAAAGGCGTGCGAGCCACTGGCAAAAAATATTGAAATTTTGGAGTTCCGCAGGCAATTTGTTGCGGTTTCGCTGTCCCTATGAGTACAATCTGTTATTTTATTTACGTAATTATTATCATTTCTTTGTATGTATTTTTAAATAGTGGACTATTTTATTATTGGGACAATTTTTTTTGTCTTCTTTTCTATACTTATAACAGCATTATGCATTCATATATAATAAAAATAAATATAAGTTTTATGATTTTTTATATTTACCATGTTTTATTTGAATAAATTTATTATTTATTTTTATTTATTTATTTTATTTATATACCTAGACCTACTTAGACACTCACATGCATCACAAATTATATTAGATAGCACACGGACACACAGATAGACAGATACACACATGCAAAATTCAGATTATAAACTGTACTCATCACACCAATGTTTGTCCTGGGCGGGAATCAAATCCTACAGCAGATCCTCAATCGAGATGTGAGTGACGTCAGAGCCAGAAGTCAAACACACCACTTTTGGGCGTCGCTCGTCATATAGTTAAATTTGCAATGAAAGTTCAAAACTGTTCACATGATCTTATAATTAAACAGAAAAAAGAAATCTTTATTTGAAGCTATTACGATACAATATTATTTGTTAGTTATAATGAATACAATTACCATAAAAAATAGGTTAGCTAACACCATAAATGAGCTACGCAGATTTCTTGGAATGCTGAATTTCTACAGACGGCATCTTCCAAAAGCAGCCGATGCTCATGCAAAATTAAATTCATATTTGCATAATGCAAAAAAGAATGATAAAAGATCGAGTTCGGCTATACGTCCGTTTATTGTCTTGGATGATCAAATACTGATTATTCATAGGTAGGCACAGCACTTTAAGAGCAGTAGAACTCTCGCCAAGTTAGTCCGGGGAAGTACTGCCACCATGCCCATTTCTGCTGCCAAGCAGTAACGCGTTCGCGTTACTGTGTTCCGGTTTGAAAGGTGTGATTGCCGGTGAAATTACAGGCACAAGAGACATTCCACCTGCACGTCTCAGAGTTACGGGCGCATACGATGCGACTTAGGTCTTGTCGTACCTAGTAAGGGAGGACCCAAGGCGCATCGGTTGTTATGGGCAGAGGTTACCACTTAACACCAGGTGGGCCGTCGGCTCGTTCCGTCACTGTGTCACATAAAAAAAAAAATTAATAACTTATTATACGTTATTAAATTAAAATAAAAATTAAAACTTAAAGTTGCAAAATGGCGTCCGACTCAGCACATGTTGCAATAGCCGCAGGCTACCACAACGCTTGTCTACCGTCGGAAGCATGCGGCTGGCGTCACGTACGAGACGAGACACAACATTACAAATTAAAAATACAGTTTTAAATATCAGTGGGTATCAATTACCCATTCTGCAACGAAAACACAAACGGTAATGGTAGTGATAATGTTGCCAACAAATACGTTGTTTTCTCTCCTTTCAATTCCTGACATTTAACAAAAGGAAAAAGGAAAGAAATTTTTATATTTGTGGGTTCGATTCCAACCCAGGACAAACATTTGTGTGATGAATTTGTCTGTTCTGTGTTTGGGTGTTGATAATGTATTATTATGTATGTATTTACGAAAGAAAGTATTTAAGTATGTATATCAGTTGTCTGGTTCCCATGATACAAGCTATGCTTAGCTTACTTTGGGGCTAGATGGAGCTGTGTGAAATGTCCACCAATAGTTATTTATTTATATACATGGCTTCCATAGATAATTTTAGAATAGATTATTAAGATTTCAATAAGACGGAAGCTTAAAGCAGCTCTTTTCATTTTCTTGAAAGAAATGAAAGCTCTAGCTTGTTCGCTAACAAAATGGATACCATTGAGGCCTTTGGGGTTGAGTTATGTGACTCCGCATGCGGAACCCACCGGCTAGTTCTCGCGACTCGCATTGACGTGTTCCCCGGCCGTGAATCACGAGACCGGTCCCTGCTACCGCGTTACGCGGCGCGTTCCCATTGTCGTACGAGTTTACACAGACGCTGAGGTCAATCAGCGACCTTCGTTACCACACCGGTGGGGGGAAACCTCGTATTTTTTTTTGATAATACTGAACGAGCAGGTTCCCACAAGCAGTACGACTTGGGTCCTCTCCTACTTAGGTACAAGAAGACCCAAATCGCTTGGTATGCGCCTATAACTCTGTGGAATGTCTCATTGCATAGGTACATGAGACATTCCACTTTCACGTGGAATTTCAGTGGAATGCCACCGGCAACCACACATTTAAGACTGGAACACAGTAACGCGAAATTATTACTGCTTTTTCTAACGTGTGTCATATCTGTTCTTGTATGATTCTGAATATCAAACTTATAGTTAAATAACTAAATGTCGAAATGTATAGACTGAGTGGAAGTATGTACTATTAAATAACGAATGTAAACTCACTTTCCGGAAAGTATTATATGTATTACATATGAAAAAATTATATAGTAAAATATATTAAATAACTTTTTAAATAAGTATTAATTATTTAAACATTGTTTTTAATATATTTTTGATGTGAAACATCTATAGCCGCACGTAAAACCGATTTCTGGCTTGGCGACGCGTCGCCACGGCATGAGCGCTGATTGGTCCGTTCAAGGTTACGACAAATCATAAACATTATTAGTGATGGGGTACTTAGTTTCTTACAAAATAATGTCGATGTTTCACATCAGCCAGGCGTCCCGTGACGGCTCACATTTTTTTTTAAATCTATTATATCTATAGTACTTGAGTATCATGAATTCCCGACGGGGATATCAAACAGACAAACCGTAAGATCTATATCATGTGTAAGCACCGTGTCAGTGTGTCACATAGCAACATGTTCCCCGTCCCTCTCTAGCTCGCGTATGGTGTGCGGGCAGAACGCACAGAGCGGTGAGACGTCCTTGAGCGTGCGCGCGCGCAATGGAAACGCGCGCGTGTTATTGACACGAGACGCCGAGGCCTGTCTGCGGACTAGGGCCGCCACCCGGATCCGCGCGCACACAGCGAACAATAATAATAATAATAATAATGTGAGTGCCGTCAGTGAGAGCCAGGTGGAGGGATGGCCTGTGGTTACACACAACGTTGCTCCCGACTCCATGCCCTTTCATACTTTCATCCGTAAAGGTTACGCTCTAAAAAGGAAGCTCTCCTTTAAGGGTTTCTTGGCTGTTCTTCCCCTGGAGGGGTCGGATAGGGTTTGAACAGGCGTGCTAAGCGATAAGTACGCGTGACCTTATGTTTTGAATATTGACGTTTCCAAGTCATTTCTTTATGAATTCTATGGAAATAAAGATTTTCACTTTGACTTTGAATTCTTGCGACTGTCAGATTGGCCAATTAAAGAAAGTTGAGGGTCACGGGGCCTCTGCCGACCCCTGCCGGTCATATATTTAAATAAATACTTATATTAGTGAACATTTCACACAGCGCCATCTAGCCAGAATTGAGCATAGCTTGTTTAAGGCCTAGCTTCCTATTCCTAGCTTACTTTGGCTAGATGGCGTTGGGTGAAATGTCCACCAATATTTATTTATTAAATTTAATATATAATAATTTGACCACTGTACAACGTTGGTAGTACTAGCGTCACTGAAGGAAGTGCACCTATGAGTTTTTCGATTGAAAGATTTATGTGCGCAATACCACGTTCTCAAAACGGTGAAGGAAAACATCGTGAGGAAACCGACATGTCCTAGAACTAAAGATTGGAAGACATGTGTCGAGTGCAGGAAAGGAGCCTCTTTGAGGTGCACTTACAATCCTTTCACCACACTGGTTCGACAGAACCGGTGACTCGAAGAAGAAGAAGACTGAAGGAAGCTTTGTCACGGCATAGTTGGTCGTGGGTTTGAATCCTACATTGAGCTCAAGCCACGGCTTCGTCATCTGAACAGCTTCACTGTGTTATTAATTACTGCATTGTCAATGAAACTATACACTAATGTAAGTACACAGCTTTAAGAGCAGTAGAACTCTCGCCAAGTTCGTCCGGGGAAGTACTGCCACCATACCGATTTCTGCCGCCAAACAGAAACGCATTCGCGTTACCGTGTTCCGGTTTGAAAGGTGTGGTTTCTGGTGAAATTACAGGCACATGAGACCTTCCTACACGTCTCAGGGTTACGGGAGCGACGCGACTTGGGTCTTGTCGTACGTAGAGGGGAGGACCCGAGTCGCATCGGTTGTTATGGGCCGAGGTTACCACTGAACAGCAGGTGGGCCGTCGGCTCGTTCAGTAACTAAATCAATAAAAAAAAAAGCTATATAAGTAAGTGGTTGAATTGTCCGATTGTAAACGGGTAATGTTTTCAGTGCAAAAGGTTGTATTTAGGCATATCATTGCAGGTAATGTGTGGTTAACACAATGTCACATTTATTATTATGTGGAATCTTTTAATTAGCCTTAAGCCTTTAATTTATTAAGCTAGCTGTAAGATTTCCTAAAATTGTAAAAATAAAATAAAATAAATTAGTACGAGCCGGCAGAACTACGCGGCAAACTGTTCACTGACACATTCCCTGGGTCAGCCAGCACTAAGTCAATGAATAAACATTTATTTATTATTGTTTAATAATAATAATAATAATGGTGGACATTGTCACACAGCGCCATCTAGCCCCAAATTAAGCTAAGCACAGCTTGTATCATGGGAACCAGACAACTGATATACATACTTATATACTTTTCTATTGTAAATACATACATATAATACATATTAACACCCAGACACAGAACAAACATCAATCTTACAAATGTCACATAAATGTTTGTCCTGAGTGGGGATGGAACCCACGACCTACAGCGCAGAAGGTAGGGTTACTAACCAACTGAGCTATGAGGCCAGTCAAATAAGTTTATACATTTACTATACAATTTCTATAGCTGGATATTTTGTGTTAGTTGGGGTATGTATGCAAACATTGCAACTGCAAACTGAGCCATTATTGCATTAAAAAATAAAATAAATGATTTCTCCTATTTTTATTTTTATATTGGACTATATTTTCTAGTCGCCGAGCTGTCGTACATTGCGACAGCTCTATGGAGGCCATGCTTTGGTCAAGTTTCAACTTGTTTCACCGTTTTATTATTTGCCCGAACAGATATTATAATCATTATATTGTTCAGTTATTTATTAGAGATGTAGGATATTATTTGATTAATTGTAATTGTACCAACACCTAGAAATAAAAAAAAAATAAAAAAAAAAATATTATTATATTTTTTTTTAGATTACAGCTTATGATAATGATAAAAATAATGATGATGAAGTGTGCAAATTTTAAAATAATTAAACTTAAAGTTACGTAGCCCTTATTAATTTAATAAGTAAACAAGTTAGGTTTTGTTGATATCCGTGTCTAGCTCTTTCTATACCGCAGTGTGGTTAAAGTATTCAAACGCGCCTCAAAGAAAGTCCGTATACATCATACTTGATATGTCTTTGAGTTGTTGGTTTTAGGACATATTTTTTATGTGATACAGTTACGGAACGAGGCGATGGCCCACCTGGTGTTAAGTGGTAACCTCTGCCCATAACAACCGATGCGAGTCGGGTCCTCTCCTACTAGGTACGACAAGACTCAAGTCGCATCGTATGCGACCGTAATTCTGAGACACGAAGGAGGAATGTCTCATGTGCCTATAATTTCACCGGCAACCACACCTTCCAAATCGGAACACAGTAACGCTAACGTGTTACTGCTTGGCGGCAGAAATGGGCATGGTGGCAGTACTTCCCCGAAAGAATTTGGCGTGAGTTCTACTGCTCTTCTACTGACATGACAGTTTTTTCAAAATTTTCCTTCACCATTTTGAATACGTGGCATAGGGCACATATGATTTTCAAGAGATTAACTCATTGATGTCTGTCAGGATTTGGACCGGCGTCCTTGGAATGAAAGGAAACGTCCATACCACTTAGCAAACACATTCTGGCATATTTAGTAAAGAATAATTAATTGATTAGACTATACATTATTTACTGGTCAAAACCGATAAAAAGAAGTAGAGTCGTGGCTGTAGGGTCATTAACACTGAGATAAGATAATTATATGCGCTATGCTATCATCAAATTATCTAGATTTAAGTTTTATGAATAATAAAAAGGGAAAATTCTCGCAAAAAAGAAAGTCCTCCTAAGTACCTATTGTATCAGTTAACTGGTTTACATAATTATGCATAGTTAATTAATCAAATCACATAATATAATAAAGTTAAATAACAAATTACAATTTATTTTAGCCACGTAGTGTAGCTTCTGTAGTAGTTACATGATAGCGTACTCTAGCTAGGGGGTATTTTCTTTAGTAGTTGATAGCATACTCTAGCTAGGGGGTATCTTCTTTAGTAGTTGATAGCATACTCTAGCTAGGGGGTATCTTCTTTAGTAGTTGATAGCATACTCTAGCTAGGGGGTATCTTCTTTAGTAGTTGATAGCATACTCTAGCTAGGGCGTATCTTCTTTAGTAGTTGATAGCATACTCTAGCTAGGGGGTATCTTCTTTAGTAGTTGATAGCATACTCTAGCTAGGGGGTATCTTCTTTAGTAGTTGATAGCATACTCTAGCTAGGGGGTATCTTCTTTAGTAGTTGATAGCATACTCTAGCTAGGGGGTATCTTCTTTAGTAGATGATAGCATACTTTAGCTAGGGGGTATCTTCTTTAGTAGATGATAGCATACTTTAGCTAGGGGGTATCTTCTTTAGTAGATGATAGCATACTCTAGCTAGGGGGTATCTTCTTTAGTAGTTGATAGCGTACTTTAGCTAGGGGGTATCTTCTTTAGTAGATGATAGCATACTTTAGCTAGGGGGTATCTTCTTGAGTAGATGATAGCATACTCTAGCAAGGAGGTAGCTTCTTTAGCAGGATCATGATAAACAACAGAATATTTTTTTGCGTATTTCATAATTTCTCATGTTAATAGATATCCGTGTATAATATCTAGCTTGGCCGGTACTTTATTGGCAGCATGAGTTAGTATTCTGGGAACCCTAGACCGACATAGCATTAGTTTACAGTCGTTGTTACTAGATGGCGCTAGTAGTGTGCTATTCAACATTGCAATTGCTGGCAGTGTTAAACAATAACTTATTGATATTTATATTTAAAAGAAAAAATTAGTAATTTGTCAAATATGATTGAAATCTATTTAGACTTAATTAACTTTGTTTAGATGTAAGCAGTTGGATAATAAATTATTTAAAAATAAGTACTTTAGTAGTGTCAATAATTAAGAATATACATTAGGAGTTTTTAAAGAAAATACTATTATAAGATAGATGTTTTTTATCGTTCTTGTTGTAAAGTTTAGCACGTTTTTATAACCTCAACACACGAGACGGTGCGCGGCTGTCATATTGTTCGTACAAACTGAAGTTATTCACGGTACATTCCCCCATATCGCCCTAGTGAGACAAACATGGACACATTCCACAGACTCCATTTTAGAAGCGTCAATTTAAATTGAGTGATTTACAATTTACAGATATTATGTGTAAGTATATCCTTTGGTGATGTGACAGGATGCATCATGTAGTTGTGAAATATTTTAACTGTCTGTGTATTTTCATTCAACGGAGACATTTATATAAATTATATTGGATATTTTTTTGTCTTTTGTTACGTATTGTAAAGACACTATCCATATTTTTGGAAACCATATCAACAAACAGCGACATCTGTCGATCGATAGATATATCTAGTTGGTTTTTTTTTTAAGTTATGTATTAATTGGTGTGATTGGCGTTCCATTACGATTAAATTAAATAATTAAACTATTTAAATCGAAAATGAACGTCATATTACTGAGTTTTCCTCACCGTTTTGATAACATGGTGTACCTACGTCTGGATTGGAAGAAGCGTCTCCGGATTCAAACCCACGGTCTGTACCCTCTACCACTTATTATGCCTGTGACTGATATAAGAGTCCCCAACTCCACTGCCCCTACACCATTAAAACAATTTAGGGCTCCCGCAATATAACAGGAACTCCCAAGTCGAATTACACCGTGCCCGTCACTCGGAGACCTCTCCCATCTGAGAGGCGAAGATGGTACGTATCATGTGCCTGTAATTTCACCCTTCAAACCCTCACACTGTGCTATTATTTACTACTTAATGAGTGAATGATGGGTTCCTAGTTATATTATATGTATTGAGAACTAGCCGTCGGTAAGTGGAGCTCAAATATTGAGCACACGAGGAAGAAATGTATAGAGACAGATTTGTTTCAGTCGTCCGATGACGTCACCGGCAGAGGCAGATTCAACATTCACCCAAATATTAATTGATGACGGTTATCTGTGGAAATGATGACACCGAATGATACTAGAACGGTGACCTTGCTTCTTATTATAGAAAGTAATTAATCACCATTTCAATCTAGAAACTAGACTCACCCACGTTCCTAGCCTTAGTTTAGGCCTAGATTATATCACTGCACCAGATTTCTTTATAAACTTCACGGCCAAAAAGTTTGGTTATTTTCGAAAGAAAACCGCGTCGACAAACGGACAAATGTTACGCGGGGGAACTCAAAAACAGTGCTTTCAAATTTGGAACCCAACGCCTTCAGTTCGAGAGCGGGATAGCTACAGGTTTGTTAGCGAAGCCTCGAAATCGGGTTCAATGGCCAGCCTACGCCGTGGGCGCGGGCGACGGGCTCCCTGTCCCTCTCCGCCGCGGCGTCTGCCGGCGAGAGGGAGCGGAACACACGATACGGACTACTTTTTGTTCCGCGTTTGGATTTCGATCGATGTAGCGCGACGCGCGGTCTTGATACTTGATGGTTTTCTCTTATTATTATTTTTATTAAAACGAGGCAACTTCAGTTGTTATGACATTTGCAAATTCTTTGTTGAAGTCTTATGATCTAGAGATAATAGTTTTTTTGCCCATTTCGTTATGCTTTTCCCAAGCACACGTACAAACTACTGAACCGAATATATTTTTCATGATAACGTAGATGTTGCATCAAGTTCCTACTGAATAATTCACTGAACGATTACCCCTGATTTCACACAAAATATACCAAAATCTTTATAAGCTTGATTTAAATTCTATTTTTAGTTTTTTTTACCAAATATTTGAAAGAACAGTTAACTTGTTTTTATAATGCTATTAGATAATATTATGAGTATTTAAATACATTACGTTAGATATCATAACCAATAATGACGTAAATTACTTTCAGCAACTGCCACCCTTTTAATAGGAATATACTAATTGCAGGCAAAAAAATACAAAGAGGCTTGAATGGAGAGCTGATGTGTTGATGCGAATTAATGAATGTACGCTTGCAGACATGACACCTGTTGTATTATTAGCTTTGTCGGTATTAATAGGCTACAGGCCCAGTTAGAATCGACTCCCGGTTTCATACTATTTAAGGCTATGAATTCTAATCTTAAGCAAGACAGAGATCTCCTTTACGATACAGAGAAAAGGGAATGCCCAAATGCAAAAATAAAATAAAATATGGCATAGAACAATATCAATAGTGTGTTTGCATACTTTTATTACATTATACAGGGTTTTATGTTGTTCTTTGTTTCATAAAACATTATAATTATACTAAGTAAAATAATTGTGCTTTATTTGAGTGCAAAGCAAAATCGCGAAAATCCGAATTTTACGTAACTCATCATTATGAAGACCCAATAGTGACTTGGTCAGAAATAATATTTAGCCGATAATGTTCAGCTACTTTAATTAAAGTAAGTTAACGCCTATCTAGAATTATTTTCATTAATAGTTGATTTATTTTGTTTTTTTTTTATTAATTAATTTAATTGGATACAAAACAATCTTTGTTTATCAAACTGACAGGAAATTATACACTTATTCATAAGCTCCAATGACAAACAGACACGCGAGCGAACACATTTTGTTATATTGCATTAGGTAGGTGTATACTGTGAGAAGGTTCACAGTCACCAGTCCGCGCGGGCACCGATGGTATCGGCATCGGTTGGCAACAGCAAACTCTATTTATAGAAGCTATTTTTAGCATTGTTTCAATTAGAGGTCTGGTCAACGAGCAAATAGTACGTGATACTTGGAAGGCTATATTTAGTTGATGGTATAAGAGAAGATAGTTTTGGTGGTTAAATAACACTAGCGTTTGTAGGTTTTATTTAATTGTTGTTTGTTTCATTGTAAGTAAATGGTGGTTTGATTCACGGTGTTTGTTCCGTTGTAGGAGACGTAATCGTACAAAACGTTAAATCTTAACTTCTGGTTTCCACAGTACACATCCAGCCTAGTGTGGTGACCGCCGAATTATCGTTGAGTCTAAAACACCTTCAAAATTATATCTTATACTAATTTAATCTTATGTTAACATTTTATAGCTGCTAAGTTTGTGTATATTGGTGTCGATAAATAATTTTTCATTTCATTTTTCATTGTGATATTGGAAAATATTGAGCAACTTTAGTTGTAATGGCTTTAGAATTGGCATAATTTGATTAATTGTTGATGTATCTCTATGATTGCATTGAGCTATTTCGAGAGTTATCTTCGGAGTTGGTAGTCCACAGGGCTACGACAAATTTATGAGTTTCAACGCTAGCTTATGCTAATTCAAGCCACGAGTGGCTTGAATTCAGGCTATGACAGACGCAAGCGCTTTATTCAGTTTAATTAGTTGCATATTTTAGCTTCATCAAAAAGAAGACCCCCTTTGTTAATGAAATAATGTTGAGACTGATTGAGTCCTAAAAGATTTATCACTTAATCAAGTAGAACGACATTGTTGGCCAGATCATTAACTGCACACATACGAGTAGTATCATGCACAGTTTACGACAAAATTTTATTAAAACAGATTCTTCTTAGTTTCAGAAATGAAATCAGTTCTTATTAGCTACCGTATTGTGACTAATTAGAAATATTCCAATTAGTAGACGTCCAACGACAATATATTATAAGAATGTTGTTACCTAAGAAGCTACCCATAACCAGGAGACATTCGAGAGACATACAATGGATTGTTCTTGACATTCATTACTCGTTGTAAAAAGTAACCTACATTATTGAACAGGTTTCAACTCAAGGCTAAATATTTGTATGCAAGGATGTAGTCGATTTTTGTAAGGTAGGACGAGAAGAGGCATAGTTTATTATAGCTGGTAATAGTGATCTGTCGATAACTCTTAAAGGTACACAAGCGCCTATTTCATAAAAAAAAGTGGCTTTGAACTGAATATTACTTTTACTGTAAATTTTATTTGTATATTTGCCATGATCAAAACCAAAATGCCGTAACAAACTTACACCTTAAAACAGGAATGATAGTGGGTTATTGCTATAGTTATATATGATAGTTTGAAATTTTTATTATATTTGCAGATAATATGGCGAAACAAGTTATCATTTTGTGAGTATATTTATGGTTTTCTTAAACTACTACTGACTTTACCCATAAAATTTTCCAACAAAAAAGGTAAGTATTCAGTAATAAAAGTGTCAATCGTTATACATTTTATAGGTCAGTGGGTGTAAAATTTACATTGTTTGTAAGTCAACGTTGTGCATATTTTATACATCATAAACCCTGTCGTAAAATCATTTTGGAAAGAAGTATAATGTACTTGCGTAACCTACTTCTCATTATCTTTTTCTAAATATGCGTTCAATAATATCTCAATTAATCATTTACAAAAAAAGATTAAAACAAGTATCGGTATGCTAGTAAAAAATAACATACAATCCCTTTCATTGCTCTGCATTAGGATTATCGTTCAAGTGGCATGGGCACACACAATTACCCAACAAAAACTTCCAAGAATAGAGAAAATGTTCGTCTTTCAGTCAAAATACGTTTGATCCAACTTGAAATCGAACCCAGAACCTTAGTTTACAGGCGGAATACGAATTACAATAAAATAGTAAAACAGCATTTTAGATTCGTCGTTAATTATACATTTCACCAGATGGTTTGATAGAATTCATGAAAAATATAAAAACAATATGAAACTTTTCCACGGATGTACGTTCAACGAACCCGTTAGCGATAAAGTCGTTAACCCCATTCGTAACGAACACCAATCTTCCCGAGGAAGTGTAACCGCTTCCTTAATAAAAAATAAAATAAAATAGTATCAAAAATCACGGTCACAGTAGGCACTCGCCTGTTTCAGTGGGAGTGGGTAGGCGGCGCGCGTGCGAGCGGGACGACTACACAAATCGTCGCTCCGTGTAACGCGACATAACGGGTCGGTGCGCGTGCGCAGCCGCCGCCGGCGGCCGACCTCTACTCCAACATCAACCTCTTTTCCAGTGATTTAATTTGATTTTCGTTGAAAATTACACGGTTTTGGATTCAGGAAGATCTGTTTCAGCATATTATGTGAAACATTTATGGAGATTTACGGATAATGTAGTTGGTAAACGTATTTATTTGATTATTAACGCATCTGGGAAGTTTAGTATTTTCGGAATGCATTTTTTTAGGCGAATAAAACAAGTTTTTTTTTAATTCGCTCCAGAGAGGGTAGCGGAGAGCCTCTACTTTTCAGATAGTAAAGACTTTTTATAAAATTTATATTTTATGTATATATATTGGGAGGATGAATATCTGTGCGCCTGCCAAGTAGCCCCTCGGTGGATTAACAGGTTTATTTCTATTATTTATTTTAAATTTAGCTTTTATATTATTTATTTCTTACAAATTATTAATTTTTACGTATTATTATATAGATTTCTTTTTAATTTACATATGTTTCAAGTACTTTATTAAGGTCTGAACTTTATAAATATTCAATATTAAACTTTACACTTTATTTACAATTAAAAGTAGAATATTCCTTTCATTTATATTAAAGGGGCTCATGAGTCATTTTATTTCATATATTTGTCAAGAGTTTTTTTATTTACTTTGTGATTTCAACAAGAGAAATAAAACTTTTATGAGTCTTAAAGTATATAACATATTACGTACGCCTTGTACAGAATGATACAATAAACATAAAACCTTTATTCCTTAGTTTTTTGGATTTTTATTCATAAAATTGATTTTATTTCTTTGTATGTATCTTTTTGTTTATGCCATCATTTAATCTCTGCATATGATCTGCTATTTTTAATTAGGTATATAATTGGTAAATTACTTTAATCAAATGAAATAAATTATTTAATTTTAGACTAGGTTTTGCGCCATTTTCTGCGGGTACACTAATATAAATGTAGAGGATTTTTTTAATGATATATACCTAGGTATATTGTTGGACATTGTCACACAGCGCCATCTAGCCCCAAAGTAAGCTAAGCATAGCTTGTATTATGGGAACCAGACAACTGATATACATACTTATATACTTTTATTGTAAATACATATTAACACTCACAGAACAAACACCTATGTGCGTCACACAAATATTTGTCCAGGGTGGGAATCGAACCCACGACCACGACAACAGCGCAGAAGGTAAGTTTACTACCAAGCTGTGAGGACAGTCAATGTGGGAACTTAGACGCGTCAAGTAGTAAGCGCGTCGCCGCAACTGTTTTCCCACGAATACCTCGGCTGATTTACCATCGGCATCCATTCCCAATACAATCCGAAAGCCAGGAGAAATACTATACCAATGAAATTACGAACAACTGGACAAATATCGCCTTGGATGTGTTGTGACCACTTTTTTTTTTTTTTTTATGTAATACATTTACGGAACGAGCCGACGGCCCACCTGGTGTTAAGTGGTAACCTCGGCCCATAACAGCCGATGCGACTTGGGTCCTCCCAAAGTAGGTATGACAAGACCCAAGTCGCATCGTATGCGCCCGTAAATGTGAGACGTGAAGGTGGAATATCTCGTGTACCTGTAATTTCACCGGCAACCACACCTTTCAAACCAGAACACAGTAACGCGAATGCGTCACTGCTTGGCGGCAGAAAAGGGCATGGTGGCAGTACTTCCCCGGACGAACTTGGCGAGAGTTCTAATGCTCTTAAACTTCTTCTTAATCTACTCACTTACCATCTTTCAGCGAGTAGATATACCCAACAATATACCTGAAAATAATGAAATAATATTATTATTAAAATCCAGCTTTAACTTGGCAACACTCTTATACTCCAGAAACACGAGAGTGAATCCGACACTTGAAGAAGTTGCATAGTTTTTTTAATAACGGTTCGAGCTGATGGGTATTTTACTGGTAAAGTAAAACGACATGTGTCCTCCCCTACTATTAGGTACTTTATGTTATTAATTTATTTTTATTATTTATCATTTGAAATATATTTTAAGTGCATTCAGAAATAACTTTTATAATAATTATTCTTGAAAAATATGTTATGATATGATACTTACTTATGTGAATTCCCAAGTCGCGTGATGCAACTGTGAGGCGTGCAGGGGAAATGTATTATGTAGTACTATGCCAGTTATTTCAAATACCAAGAATGTATTGTACAATAATAATTATAATAAATAGACCTACCACCTAGACTCAATATTCCTATAACCTAACAGGGTTTATGTTTGAATCCTATAAATATATATTAGTTTTAGATCTTTGGAAAAATTCAGTGCAAAAAATAATTTTGAGTTAGGTATTGTGGGATGTATTTCATCATTTTACAAGCTGTCCTTAATTTCTGATATCGAACCAGCGACCTTAGAATCAGAGGCCAAAAGTTGTCTAGTCTATAGTATTAGGTACTTCAGTACAAAAAATCACAAGCTTTAGATTTTTTTTTTTCTAAAAACGCGTAAACTTAAAATATACAAATGTGTGAATCATAAGATATTTTACGTTTGTATCTACTGTGAAGTTTCTTATGTGATAACTATTTAAACAGCCAAGTAAAAAAAAACCTTCAGTCTAGTCAGAAATCAACCCTTTTATGTCAAACACCAAAAATACAAAAGTCCCGACACGAGACCGTTCATTACGACCCCCGAAAAACCAACCCCTCCGAAATATAAAACGAAAAAACTCTTTGAAATAACACCCACACGTGTACAGCGCGTTTCAATTCCACAAAAAGACAAAGAGGGAGATGCAGGGGAGAGGGAGAGGGAGAGGGAGAGGAAGAGGGAGAGGGAGAGGAGAGCCCCCTCCCCTCGCTCCCCCCGCGTGCTGTGCGCGCCCCCCTGACGTTTTGACAAAATGCAATTAGACTTGACTGCCTGCGTATTGTATGCACATAACTAGTTAAAAATTGAAAGATTACAAAGGTAAAAAGGTTTTTTTGGTTTAAGAGCAGCAGAACTCGCCAAGTTCGGGGAAGTACTGCCACCATGCCCATTTCTGCCGCCAAGCAGTAACGCGTTCGCGTTACTGTTTTCCGGTTTGAAAGGTGTGGTTGCCGTTGAAATTACAGGCACATGAGACATTCCACCTACACGTCTCAGAGTTACGGGCGCATACGATGCAACTTGGGTCTTGTACCTAGTAAGAGAGGACCCAAGTCGCATCGGTTGTTATGGGCTGAGGTTACCATTTACCACCAGGTGGGCCGTCGGCTCGTTCCGTTACTACATAACATAAAAAAAGGTACAAGTGGTAACAATATGTGAATGATCAGATAGTTTAGCCCTCAGGGTGGGAAGGTGTCTTAGTACAGCCCTCAGACAACTCCATGAAACTGTGTGATAATTTGCTGGAAAGAGTCGTTATGAGTATTTTACCAACGGCCATGATGTTTGCTGTAACCTCTGCACACAAGAACACAAAATAAATACGACTGGGGTCCTCCCCTACTTAGTTATGGGAAGACCCAAGTCCCATAACGCAGCCTAGCTATGAGCACCTCAAAGGGATGACTCAAGCAAGTAATTTAACAAATCATGTCTCGACTTTCATACCATAACTTAGCAATTGTTGTCCTAGGTTAGGACACAGCATTGAGTCAGTGTGTAAGCTAATAGCAAATAGAAAATTCTTTATTGCACAAGTACATAGGCGAACTTAATGCTAATTAGAATTTTCTTCCAGCTAACCTTTGTGCTACTGATACTCAGACCGTAGAAGAGTTGAGTTCCAAATCGCATCGTATGCTTCTATGGCTGTGAGACGTGAAGGTGGAATGTCTCCCGGCGTCAGGAGTTGGTGGTGGCAGTACTTCCCCGGACTAACTTCATCATCAGTGGTGGACTGATCAAAATAGTGAAAGATAAACCGCGCCCTGGATACAATAATTTCATGATAATAATAATATTGGTGGGCATTGTCACACAGCGCCATCTAGCCCCAAAGTAAGCTAAGCATAGCTTGTATCATGGCAACCAGATAACTGATATACTTATTCTAATTATATACCCATAATACATATTAACACCCGCATACAGAACAAACACCTGTGTTTATCACACGAAATATTTGTTCTGAGTGGGAATCGAACCGACGACCTACAGCGCAGAAAACAGGGTTACAACCAACTGAGCTGCGAGGCCAGTCATACTGATTTTATTAGATTATTATTTGTAGTTTCTGATAGATTAATCTTAGAAACAATAAATGTGAGGCCATGTTTGTCACACAAATGTTTGTCCTGGGTGGGAATCGAACCCACGACCTACAGCGCAGAAAACAGGGTTACTACCAACTGAGCTATGAGGCCATGTTTGTCACACAAATGTTTGTCCTGGGTGGGAATCGAACCCGCGACCTACAGCGCAGAAAGCAGCGTTACTACCGAGAGGTCAGTCAAAGTAGATAGGTAGGTTAAAGGCAATACACTATCGCATATCGAGATAGGCCGGCGCGGTACACTGGGAGTAGATGGCCCCCCCTCCCTCCCCCCTCCCGGGTTCAGTACGTCCATTCCGATGTGGGTCCGGTGAATGACCGCGGGTGTGACGTCACGTGGCCTTGGACCGCGTATATATAGTACCATGCCCCGGTGGAATTACATACGTGTAATGAACATTTGTACCATTCCACCGGTGCGGCGTTACCGTGCGCATGTATCTAAACGGACTTTGCGTGCTCGCCTCCCTCGCGCGCGCTAACTAGTTTCAATCTGAAGGTCGCACGTTGGAATCCCGACTGCACCAATCAGTTACGATTAGAGAAGAGTACGTGTACCACATTCTCGGAACAGTGAAGGAAAACATCGTGAGGAAACATACATGTCTTAGAACTAAAAATTTGAAGACACGTGTCGAGTGTACGAAAGGAGCTTCTTTGAGGCGCACTTAAAATCCTTTCGAGAGAACCAGTGACTCGAATAGAATAGAAACTCTTCCACGCCAAAAATACTGACTGGCAGCTGATGACGTGAAAATAACACGGGCTGGCGTCCCAGAATATAACAGCGGAAACCGCGGGCGGAAACTAATCTGCCAATATATCGAACGACGGGTTATTGATTGTTTGTTTGTTTTCATACTAATTGTTCGGAGACTTTTCAATCTGAAAATGAAACCAGAATAGAAGATGCTGCGTTCAAGATTCATCTCGGGCAGAATGCCAGCGTGATGCTGCGTTAATATGTCAGTCTCTTCTTCGAGTCACCGGTTCTGTCGAATCAGTGTGGTGAAAGGATTGTAAGTGCGCCTCAAAGAGGCTCCTTTCCTGCACTCGACACGTGTCTTCGAATTTTTAGTTCTAGGACATGTCGGTTTCCTCACGATGTTTTCCTTCACCGTTTTGGGAACGTGGTATTGCGCACATAAATCTTTCAATCGAAAAACTCGTGCACGTCGGGATTTGAACCGGCGACCTCCGGATTGAAACTCGGGGGTCAGTATATGTCAGTGAGTGTGGACAATGTCAACTTGTTGTCTGTCGTGTGACTGAATCTGTAACACTACAGAATAGATCTTATACATGTGATATGAGGCAGTTTAAGACGATGTCTGAATTTTTATTAAGTCACGTTTGTTTCATGATACCCGCGGCGAGAGACAGATTTGGGCATTACAACTACTTACTCACAGTTTCTATCGACCCGGTGTCGTGAAACCGTTGAAGAGCGCCTCTTAGAGGCTCCTTTCCTGTTTCCTTTGCAATTCAATTCATTTCAATCTCATTTATTTCAGACAGCAATAGATTATGATACAAAAATAATTAAAGTTTCCATATTTGTGTGATACATGTAAATCAAAATTAAATACAAAATTAAAATTAACATTAAAATCATTATTAAAATAAAAATCACAATTAGAATAATAGCTATGAGGCTGCAAAGATTTTTGACTGAAAATCAGCGCTGAGTATTCTCAGCGTATGTTGAGCCATCCCCTTTTCTAGCACAGGGCGGATAGGGACTCATTTTTTTGTGTTCTTATTGTTTTGCTTTTTCTTTTACTGTTTGTACCTATGTTTATGCTGAAATAAATGTTTTCACCCATCTATCTATCTATCCTTTCATGTACTTGACAAGTGTATTCGAATTTTTTGTTCTAAGACTAGAAGGGTATCTTCACGATGTTTTCCATCACCGTTTTGAGAACGTGGTGTTGAGGCACATCGATATATCAAGTGAGAAATTCATTGAACAAATCAAATTAGGTCATTAGAAGGAATAAACATCATCTGATATTAAGCTCTCTACCCACCACAACGTCTCGATTTCTATATATGTGAATGACAAGCTGAAGGCCCACCAGATGGTAGAGGCTACCGTCGCAGGCTTCATCAATATAACCTATCATACCCTTTTTAACCAGATTAACATTAAAGGACAATGGAAGCACCTTCAAAGGGAGCTAATTCCACCAGCTCATGTTGCTGGCGGTCGGTGCGAGGAGGTACGAGCTGGTAATGTGCACAGGACGCTATCTGCACGCGTCTACGAGGGTATTTGGCGATGGTGAGAGATTCGGTGGTGGAAGAGGGACGAAGGGTTAATCTCTCATACAATCCAACAACCCTGCCTTCTGCACTGTAGTTCTTGAGTTCGATTCCCACCTAGGATAAAAAATTGTGTGACGAACATAGATGTTGCAGGGTGTGATATGTATGTATTTACAAAAAAGTATATAAGTATGTATATCAGTTGTCTGGTTCCCATGATACAAGCTATGCTTAGCTTACTTTGGGGCTAGATGGCGCTGTGTGAAATATCCATCAATATATATTTATTTAATTCGGAAGTGACTCTGAAATCGATTAAAGTCACTGCTCATTATCAAAAAATGAAATTTTACTCAACTGACTACATTAAATGTTTTATATATATAAAAAAATATATATACATACCAGTAGGTAGCGTACATAGCTTCACCCGGTCAGCTCGTTCGGCGGTCAATTTAAAAATACAAATTAAATTAATCATTATGGCTGACTCATTTGCTTAAATATTCATGACCAGATTTTACGTTACTTTATCGTTGATTATGTCAACCAATTCTGGTTGCCGATACAGAAATCAATAAAGAAAAAACTAGGAATTTATTTCAGGTTATTATTAAATAAAGATAGAGGTTAAATAGTAAGAAAAGAAAAAGATATTAAATTAAAGCAAATAAAACGAAGCAATAAAGTCCGGTTGAGAGCCGTCCGCTCTCACCAAAAGCCCGTGTAAACGCTGTCAAGGCTATCTGAGGCCAACAGCATAATGTCCAGTCATTAAAAAAAAAAAAAAAACAATAAAGTTTCATACTAATTACAGGCACGTGACACATTCCACCTACACGTCTCAGAGCTACGGGCGCATGCGACTTGGGTTTTGTCATACCTAGTAAGGGAGGACCCAAGTCGCATCGCTTGTTATGGGCAGAGGTTACCACTTAACACCAGGTGGGCCCCTATTAGGTATGATAAGACCCATGTCGCAGTAAATCTGAGACGTGTAGGTGGAATGTGTCACGTGCCTGTAATTTTACCGGCAACCACACCTTTCAAACCGGAACACAGTAACGCGAATGCGTCACTGCTTGGCAGCAGAAATGGTCATGGTGGCAGTACATCCCCGGGCGAACTTGGCGAGAGTTCTACTGCTCTGAAATATGATATATTCTACGTTCCCGTGTCAGAGCTGCGGGCGCCCGGTGTTCCCTCACATAAGTAGGGGAGGACCAGAGTCTTACTACGCCAACAGATATTTACCGCTTGGCATCAGGTAGAGTAGGTACCTAGGTATCTGTTCTTTCCGATAACTAATCATTTTGGAAAACAATATCGACAATTAACATACTATAGGATTTATAAGATGCATAGTTTTTTTGCTTTACTTTATTGGAAAGGGAATTGAAAAAAATGTGAGCCGTCACGGGACGCCTGGCAGATGTGAAACATCGACATTATTTTGTAAAAGTAATATGCAACGCATGCCGTGGCGACGCGTCGCCACGTCAGAAATCGGCTTTACGTGCGGCTATACCTAGATGTTTCACATCAAAAACATTTGGATAATCCCGAAATATAATGTACCTATACAAAAAGGTACTTAAAAATAAATATTTCACAAGAAAACTAGAAAGCATATATAACAAGTGATACATAGATACATAGTACCTAGTACATTTTATTATTTTTTTATTATTTATAGTAGTATTTATTTTATTTCATTTCAATATTGATTTAATTTTGTAATGTTTGTGGTATATTTATCATTTTATTTAAGAAATTTTGTATTTTTAATGATCTTTGTTGGTCGAATAAATGTTATTATTATTATAGGTAGTGACGCAGTGAGTGAGAAAGGGGTGAGTGAGTGACGCTGGCTCACTCACTGACTCACCCGGGTGCGGGTGCGGGCGGGGGTGGGCGGCAAAGGGCGGTCGACTCGTGCGCAGCCAATCAATAGCGGCTCGTGGACACGGAACTATTGGTCTATGGGCCCTTCTGTCTATGAGGGCATTGGCTTGCACCGCGGGGCCTCGGGGCCTCGGGGCGGGACCGGCGACCGCTATAACATTCTATACAATATCCTTTGATTGTATTCACAGCCCTCACAGCTCAGTGGGTCACACTCTGCGGTCGTGGGTTTGATGCCCACTCAGGACAAACTGTGTGACGAATGTAGATGTTTGTTCTGTGTCTGGGTGTTAATATGTAATACAAAAGAAAAGGTAGGGTAGCAGTCATCTGGTTCCCATAATACAAGCTATGCTTAATTTGTGGCTAAATGTGTGAAATGTCCACCAATATACAGGGTGTCCGGTAATGAATGGATAACCTTGAAATGGGTCTTAGTAGAACTATTAGGCATTCGGAAAAAAAATATCAAATAAAAAAAATACCAAGTAGTATCAAAGATATGTATTTTTTTAATAATATCGATGGTTTTTTTTTTCCGAATTCCCAATAGTTCTACTAAGACCCATTTCAAGGTTATCCATTCATTACCGGACACCCTGTATATATTTATTGCAGTCAGGCTTGCTTACCGTCATGTTACCGACGGACGGACAGATAGGAGTCGATGTATATGTTTTTGTCTCTGAACATGCGTTCTACCTGAGTGATTTGGTTTCCTAGGAGTCCGTATTGCTCCATTTTTTATTGCATATCCCATTTTGCTACCTGGTTCTGTACGCTGTGATTGGTCACCATATATTTTGACCATATCATTTCATATATATATAACACTAAGGTTGCAGCCGCGTATTCAACTATTTTTCGATCTAGAGTACATATATATATACTAGCTGTTGCCCGCGACTACGTCCGCGTGGTATTAGGTTTTATCACGCACCCCTATTTTACCCCTCGGAAAAGTAGCCTAAGTTACTCCTTGTTACATCAGCTATCTGCCAGTGAAAGTCCCGTCAAAATCGGTCCAGCCATTTCAGAGATTAGCCGGAACAAACAAACAGACAGACAGACAGACAAAAATTGAAAAAAATAATTTGTTTTTGTAGGTATACCTATGTGCCGTGTATACGTCCATATGCACTTAGTAAAAAGCGGTTATTTTAATATTACAAACAGACACTCCAATTTTATTTATTTGTATGATGCAGTTCTGTGTACGGGCAATGTTTGTAGTGCAAGATGAAGTGATCTGGCAACACTGACCTATGCTATGCCATGCCATACAATGCAATATGTTAAGTGCACATTCTAAGATATTTATTAAAATTCAAGGTAAAGTATCTTAAGTATTTTTTTATTACATCACTATATATGTGTTTCCCTCTAGAAGGTCGTACACTAATTTTTATTTAATTTGAATTTTTATTATTGTATTGTGTAACGCCCAATTTGGGAGACCTACCTAACAAAAAAAACTTGAGAGGTGTCAAGGGACACCCGGATGGAACGAAGTTCCTTTCGATTAATTAGTGAAGGAATTCTTAAATCAACAAACAAAAACAAAACAACATAAAAAAAAAGTGTCGTGACAACTTTTCGTAAGAATTTTTTCCGTCTAGCCCCCTTTCACAACGCGCGATAAGGTACTTCGTTCCAAAAAATATGGTGTTATTAATTATTGCTGTATTTTTAAGCAATAGCAAACTATATTGTAATATTCATAAGTTAATGTTTATTATATATAAATAGAATTTATGTAAAACGTTTTTAGGTAAATGCATCAATTATTCATTTATTTATTGATTTAATTAAAATGGACAATCTTTTACACTAATTAAAAATTACAAAATAAATCATAGATCTGCTTAAGTAAAAACATAAAGAATACATGGAAATAATCGTTTTCAATTAAGATATGTCAATAATTAAGAGCAGTAGAACTCTCGCCAAGTTCGTCCGGGGAAGTACTGCCACCATGCCCATTTCTACCGCCAAGCAGTGACGCGTTCGCGTTACTGTGTTCCGGTTCGAAAGGTGTGGTTGCCGGTGAAATTACAGGCACATGAGACATTCCACCTACACGTCTCAGGGTTATGGGCGCATACGATGCGACTTGGGTCTTGTCGTACCTAGTAAGGGAGGACCCAAGTCGCATCGGTTGTTATGGGCAGAGGTTACCACTTAACACCAGGTGGGCCGTCGCGTCGGCTCGTTCCGTAACCGTATCACATAAAAAAATATATTAGAAAACGTTACAAATTACAAAAAGTTAGAGGACATTTCACTCAACACCATCTTAGCCCTATATGCATAATTTATATATGCTATGGAAACTAGACAACCGATGGACATAGGTAATTACTTACATTTTTTATTATATACATACCCAGACCTAGAACATAAATACATCAATATCGTCAATGGGAACGGTAACTAAGTCGGGTGGGAATCGAACCGACTACCTGCAGCTCAGAAGGCAGAGCTACTACCACTGAGCTGTTGGACCAGTCAAGAGGAGATACCTTTATGAGTAGATCTATTCCTAAGAATGCAGTTATTTTACTTCAGCTGGTAATAACGCTTGCCTTCTGCACTGTAGATCATGGGTTCGATTCCTACCCAGGACAGAATATGTTTGTGTGTGTCTCTGTGTCTGGCTGTTACAAAAAAAAACAGTTGTCTGGTTCCCATGATACAAGCTATGCTTAGCTTACTTTGGGGCTAGATGGCGCTGTGTGAAATGTCCGCCATTATTAAAATAAAAATAAATAAATAATGGCGGACATTGTCACACATCGCCATCTAGCCCCAAAGTAAGCTAAGCATAGCTTGTATCATGGGAACCAGACAACTGATATACATACTTATAAACTTTTTCTTTTGTAAATACAATACATACATATAATACATATTAACACCCAGACACAGAACAAACATCAATGTTACAAATGTGACATAAATGTTTGTCCTGAGTGGGGATCGAACCCACGACCTACAGCGCAGAAGGTAGGGTTACTAACCAACTGAGCTATTAGGCCAGTCAACCATTATATATATTGATTTATTTGGGGTTCCTTACTCAGCGGTGGGCAGACATTTTTATACAGAGGTCGCAGGTTCGAAGGTCAGCAACAGATGTGAGGTGATCGACCGCGATAGCGTTATCAGTTCATTGTAATTAACTGTTTGTAGACCCACTGCCACTCCCACGCACGCCCACTAGTGGGACTAATATAACTTATAATATTCAATATAAAAAATACCTTTTGGTCATTTTCACACGTCGCCATCTTAGCCCCTAACTAAATTAGCTTGTCCTATAGCTTCTACTATTTTGTTTTATTGATAGAATACTTCTTCTTCTTCTTCGAGTCACCAATTCTGTCGAACCAGTGTGGTGAAATGATTGTAAGTGCGCCTCAAAGAGGCTCCTTTCGTGCACACGACACGTGTCTTCGAATTTTTAGTTCTAGGACATGTCGGTTTCCTCACGATGTTAGATATAATACTACTTAAATATTTCCTTCTCATGTAAATACCTACATACATATAACAGACATAGAAAAAATCTGTATGTTTCTCATGGTTGAGAATCGAACCCGCGACCTACAGTGCAGAAAGCAAAGTTCCTACCAAATGAGCCGTGAGGCCAGTTTAAAATCGTTCGCTCGGATTGTTTTAGTAATATTATTGGTATGATATATATTTATGATATTTTGGGAATGATTTGCTGAAGGAAAGTGACAGTAGAGTTGTTCGTGGGAGAATAATGGCAGCAATCAGATTACCACATGTCACGTTTATGATACAGATAGTTAAAGTTGAAACTGCCCTGCTGAGGGTCACTACCCCTTTGGGGAAAAGGTATGACTCTATGTATGTAGTTATGTGGGTACATTTTTCTTGTATAAAACATTAATTTCGTACCTCGTAAGATTTATTTTTATTGATAAACATGGGTACATAAATAAAATTACGCTTGTTTCTCGGAGGGGTAGACAGAGATCAAGATTTTCCACTTGTTACAAACCATGACATACCTCCTTAGATTATTTTTATTAAGTAGTTTAATGTTTTCTACGCTATCGTGCAGGTATTTCTAACAAGTGAACCCAAACAAAATGAAAATTAATGAAAAAAATAATATATAGTCTTACAATGAATTAAATTATATATAATATTGTGTTACTGGTCACCCTGACGCGTGAACAACGTCGCGTCTGGCAACTCAAAAAGCGTGGTGGTCTAGCGGTACTGACCCCCGAGTTTCAATCCGGAGGTCGCCGGTTCAAATCCCGACGTGCACCTATGAGTTTTTCGATTGAAAGATTTATGTGCGCAATACCACGCTCTCAAAACGGTGAAGGAAAACGTCGTGAGGAAACCGACATGTTCTAGAACTAAAAATTTGAAGACATGTGTCGAGTGCGGGAAAGGTGCCTCTTTGAGGTGCACTTACAATCCTTTCACCACACTGGTTCGACAGAACCGGTGACTCGAAGAAGAAGACTCAAAGCGTCGGCGCGGCGTCGGTGGTGATGGCCCACCGATTAGAGGAGAATTAGAGGAGTGCTGACACATATATAACGTCCACCTAGTCTACACTTTACTCGGGTATTGTTTACCTTTCATACATTATATCAGTAATCGTCATACAATAATATTTGTTTGAATGCGTTGTAAGTACTCTTTAACGGGAATTTGCTATCTACTCGTGTGACTAACTCTGTCAAACTCTTATAGTGAAATATAATAGTGCGCCTCAAAGAGGGACCTTTCGTAATCACGTCTTGAAATTTTTGACTGTAGGACATAGATAGATAGAAAATGCTTTATTGCACAAGGTAAAACAAGTACATGGGCGAACTTAATGCTAAATAGCATTTTCTTCCAGCTAACACATACAGGACATGTGGGTTCTTCCATCCTCCTTTCCTTCACTGATTTCAGAACGTGGTATTAGGTAGGTACTCACATATTTTTAGTGGTCACCCTCATAATTCCTTATTCCCCATGGAGGGTCGGATAGGGTTTGAACAAGCATAAAACTTATCGATAAACAAGCATAAAACTTATCGATAAGTACGCGTGACCTTATGTTTTGAATATTGACGTTTCCAAGCCATTTCTTTATGAATTCTATGGAAATAAAGTTTTTGACTTTGACTTTGACTTTGAAATAAAACCGCTAATTGAACGAAGAAAACTAACAATAATTTGATCTACGAGTATTGACAGAATGCGTATGTAGTGAGCCTCAGCACTTCCCCCAACGCGTTGTGTGTATGCGCCAGAATATGTAGAGGTACTGCGCATTTTGACTTGTATGTATATACATAAACAAGTATAATTAATACAAGTTGGAATTCGTATGAACTCGTTCATACATTTTGTGGTGAATCAGAACATTTTATTCAGTTACCATCTCGACGATTCCATTTAAAACATTTTAAGGAAAATTTTACAATGTTCATAGAATTTCAATGCGTGGTTTTGTCTGAGAATTCACTGAATTGGAGTAATTCTATTATTTTGTGGTCACAGGTATTTTCGGAAATAAATACGTAATACAATATTTTTGGGTACCCGCATTTAAAGACTTAAGCAGAGATCGGCAGGGCACATGATTATGCGGGAAGATTTCCGATGGACCAAGGGAATTACCTGATGGTGAATGGTAGTGAATGTACGGACCACAGTAACGCGAATGCATCACTGCTTGGTGGAAGTACTTTCTCCTACTCTCGGGCTTCCCTTTAGGATTTCCTCCCTTTAATGAAAGCTCAAGATCTTTGTAGGTTTCAAGCCCTTACCCTTGGCTAAGCCGCATCAAGCGAGCTATGATCGTTTGCAGAAATTTATGAAGGAAATAGAAGAAGTAATTGACACAGCCCAAGCAACTCACCCACAGCTCGTGGAAGCGACCCTCAGAGACAGAGAAACTACAAAAGTCGGGGGGCCTGTCTGTTCTACAGTTACCACATTTTATTTATCTATACAAATAAATAAAATTGGAGTGTCTGTTGGTAATATTAAAATAACCGCTTTTTACTAAGTGCATATGGATGTATACACGGTACATATACCAAAACAACATTTTTTTCAATTTTTGTCCGTCTGTCTGTTTGTTCGGCTAATCTCTGAAATGGCTGGACCGATTTTGACGGGACTTTCACTGGCAGATAGCTGATGTAACAAGGAGTAACTTAGGCTACTTTTTCGAGGTGTAAAAGAGGGGTGCGTGATAAAACCGAATTCCACGCGGACCTAAGTACTTGTTTTATTTTTTAATAATTTAACATAACTTTTTTAATTTGATACAGTTTTGGTACGAGTTGATGGCCCATCTGTTATTAAGGGGTAGATAACCACTGCCCATAACTATCAATAATTCAATACTACTGTACTGCTTGGCGGCAGATTTGGACGAATTTCCACAGATGTTCTTAGCATAAATTCTACTGCGTGTAAGTTTAAGTGAGAGCTAGGAAGTGTGTAAGAAGATATATTGCAACAAAACCGAATAAATATATATCTCAGGTATACACATACCTGTGTATATACATACCTATAGGTAACTAGGTGTTGGCAAACATGATAAGAGGTATTCCCCCTCCCCCCCTACGTATGCTCCTAATCATCTAAGAGAATACTGTGTAGTATTTTTTTTTATAAAATAATGACTGACATCCACACAAGGTATGATGGCAGTACTTCCCAGGACAAAATGCGTACGTACAGTTTGTTCTACTGCCACGATATTTGATTATGGAAGTGAGCAGATAAGTTTGCAAGACAAAGAAAGTCATAATATATACGACTAAGTAGAAATAATATTGGCTCTATATAGATAGTGCTTAAGATATTATTATTTGTTACAATAATTTGAATTTATTAATGAGCAAAGTGACTTTTTTTTTATACAAACTCCATTTTGTCGCGTGTAAGCGAAATGAATCGCGAAGTGTTCTAATTCCGACTTTCCTTTGTCTCGTCAGTACAGAATTCGGCAAACGCATGTTTATTCTCGTTTAGTTCCATTCTTTTACAAATTATAAGTTTTTAATTCCTACATAAATCTCAAAATCGAAAATTATAAAATTTCTTTAGGCCGAAGATATTAAAAAGTTTTTCTAAAGTGACGTAGATGGCGTTGAAGGGTAGGGGGGGACGCCCATTTTCAAAATGGCGACCTGTGACGTAACGACATATTTTACCAAGTAAGCAAGTAGACCAAAATCAATACGAAAAATTGAATTTAAATGAAATATTTTCCTGGTTTTTAATCGTTTCGAAACTTTAAGAGAGTATTTAAAAGAAAATATGTGCATAACTGTTTAATGTGTTAGGTTAATGAGCAGTTTTATTGATATATGAAGGATTGAAATCTACGTTAAAAAAAGAAAAAAAAATGTCTTTGGAAGGCAATTTTCATTCACCCAGTAATCATTCCAACATTTATCACTGATAACATTATGTATAGCTCGGATCAAACAAAGACTCTACCACCCAACTAAATAATTTTCCTTAAAAATTCCACACAAAACACAAAATTATCGTAATATTTAACGAAATCAAATTTTTATTAATAAGCACACGAAAATGTCACAAAATTCAATCACTTACCAACATGGCGGCTGACGTCACGGAAAAAAACCCGCTGAAAACTGAAATCCCGCTCAAAAAACTGTCAAACGATACAAAATGGCCGTCGAAAATCACTTTTTTGTGTATTTTGTGTGTGTATATATCGCGAGACATGCACCCCGGCCGGTGCATCGGGTGGGACTGGGCAGGGCAGCGCGCACACTTACACACAGACACACACTACACACAAACAAACATACACACAAGTGCATACTGCAGTATGCTGTTGGCGAAAGCGGGCACTGAGTACGGAGTTCACCATAGCAACAGTTTTTTTTTAATCGCGATTTAAAATTATGGTACAGAGCGAGAAAACGCGCAGGACTTTCGAGAATATATTTGGATACCGCTCAGGCGCCCCCGAATGCCTTATTTTATCAAATCTTTCTCAATGTTAGTTCCCAAATTTGACAAAAATATAAGCTAAGATAGCCACCAAAAGTTAATATGACATTATTCATGTAGAGACCAAAAAACAAAAAAACTCGCTCCTAGCTCCTATCGTTTATAATGTTTGTATCTGTGTTTCTTACATTACTAATAATCATTTTGAAAAAAACATTGAAAAACCAACTGATCAAATCAAATTTTTATTACTACTGACTTTGCTCATTAATTATTCAATTAACAAAAAAATATTTATTAGGTACAATAAAAAAGAGACAATTTCCAAACTTTTGTTTACCGGCGCGTTCTTTTATATATTGTTTTATTTAATTTTAAAATAAGATGAAAAAACCAATAATATAATACAATGATTGATATTTATCAATGCCTCTCCATACTTTTATAAGTAGTGCGAGTATATACTGCTAGAAATGTGTAACAGACAGCACTTCCCGGAGGACTCAGCACACACTGTGTGTATGTTTGTAGGTATGTTTTTAAGATTAAGGGTCTTTAGTTAAAAGATATTTATTAACTCACTGATATATTTTATATAAAAAAAACCTACACATTCATATCTAGTCATCCAACAAATGTTGAAAACTAAATATATACAAGCTAACACCAAGAAAGATATTTCTCAAATATCTTTAATATATTTGAGAAATATCTTGAAAATATATCTATAAATATAAAAAACTTGAAATTCATGAAAATGTAAATGATAAGTTATATATTTTTAGTACAGCAAGGTGCATTTTTGTACATACACATACAAATGTTCACGCATTACTATATGCGTTTGCACTTGGCTCCCACTGAGAAATGTTGTCGACGTTAAATGTAGAGTACTAAGTTCTATGACCTAGGACAATGTTATATATTCCACATGCATATTGACCCAGCATAGAATCAAATCCGCGGTCCATGTAAAGCCAATGAAACTACCAATTTATTACGGAGCTTTCTTTAAAATTAATGCTTTCCCATACATCAACATAATTATGTTATATACTTACCTTATGGCTCAAAATATAAGTCATGAAAGTATCCGTTGACAGCGAAAAGTCCTCAGGGTTAGCCATCCCCATGGGTGTGTCACAGGGTACAACTTTGGGACCATATTTATTCCTATCACCTTCCGTTTTTTGTAGAGTTGTGTAATAGAGAGTGCAATTTGCAGACGACACGTCTCTCTCGTTTAAAGGTCCGAAGTCAATTTTGATGACGTCACTGGCTCTTTTACAACATACGTTTGATTCTCAGCGTACAATCATTTACTTAATACTAGTCAAAGTACATTGAAATCTACTGACCAATGTTAGCTAATTTCAATAATCAATGGAGAAATTACTATGTCCTGCAAATGGATGTAAATGCATACATATAATATATAATATAATATGTATTATATCTATAACTGACATTTATTAATAAATTGTTTATTCTTTATATCAGTTGTCTGGTTCCCACGATACAAGCTATGCTTAGCTTACTATGGGGCTAGATGGCGCTGTGGAAAATGTCCACCAATATTATTATAATATATTATCATATTTTAACTATTTTTCTCCACAAAATGACCAAAAATTTATTGTTTTACCCGAATTCAAAAAGTTATTTTTTTTCAAATCGGTTTTTGCTAGATTAAAATATCAATCCCAGGTTCGAGTTTCGTCCGGGTCAATATGCGAGCGACGAGCGCGAACTGTGTTCTCGAGTCTTCGATGTTGTGTGTCGCTTGAGATGCGCCTGCGCACCCGCCGCGCACACAATCTATTATATATCAACATGACAGATGGCTGATAAATAATTGACAGCTACGCACTTACCTATACGCGTATGGTATCAAATTAGTATTCCTTAATTACGTAGGGTGTATTACAGTAAATATAGGTCGCTCTAGTTTTACACCCTGTCTAATTATTACCTACCTGGGTATTTAGAAATAGGGTTCAAACTCCTGTACTGAATTATATACTTTCCTCAGTTTATCTATAGATATATAAATAGGCCGGTTTGGTTGCCGGTGAAATTACAGGCACAAGAGAAATTCCAACTGCGTCTCAGAGTTACTGGCGCGTACGATGTGACTTGAGTCTTGTCGTACTAGTAGGGGAGGACTCAAGTAGCATCGGTTGTTATGGGCAGAGGTTACCACTTAACAGGTGGGCCGTCGGCTCGTTCCGTAACTTTAACACATAAGAAAAGGCAAATAACAAATGGTTAAATATCATTTACTGTTTTGAATTTTCCTCAAATTTCAAATCATATTTATGGTCGAATTTCAACCATTTGAGCGGACATCAGTTTAATACTTAGTACGCACTATCTGTTTGTTTGTTCTGACATCACGCACAAACTCCTGGACTGTAGTTAATGACACTTTTTTAGTTTAAAATCTTATCAATATTTATCACAATGGATGTTGAAATATGAAGTTGATAAACTCCAAACTGACGAGCCGACGTCCCACCTGGTGTTAAGTGGTAACCTCGGCCCATAACAGCCGATGCGACTTGGGTCCTCCCATACTAGGTATGACTAGACCCAAGTCGCATCGTATGCGCCCGTAACTGTGAGACGTGTAGGTGGAATGTCTCATGTGCCTGTAATTTCACCGGCAACCACATTGACACATTGACACATCTGGATGTATTTACATGGGGAGAGTTTCTTGTTATCATTACAGTTACGGCAGAAATGTGTCGGGTGTTGCATGTAAAAAATATATAATAATTAATTTATATTTTTATATGTGGTACATATATATTTTATCTCGATGATGTGAACTGTGATATAAAAGATACTACAAAAGTCGCACGACAGAATGTTGGTTAGTATTTATTTACTCCGTAGAGAATCGGTTGGTTGGAAGAGTCCGGCACACACTGTACGGGGTTTGATCCCGTGCAGGGCAAACAGTTTTGTAATGTATGTTTATATTTTGGGCTGTTGTTGCGTGCCAAACGTTGGGCAGCTGGAAAGCAGCCCCGAAATAGTTGTACAACGAAATATATTAGGGAAGGGATGAAATTATTATATAAAACTGACCTGATTCTCGTCATTTTGAAGCACTTACCTGAAACGGAAATATACAATATTATACTACATATACAGAATTAGTGTAATGTAGAGTGTGCTGGCCGACTGCAAATTACAGTCCGGAGGTCGTCGGTTCAAATCCTGACCAGCAATGAGATTTTAGAAGCTTTATTAAAATCAAAAATATAAATACATGTGTCAAGTGCACGAAAGGAGCCTTTGTGAGGTGCACTTTAATAGTTTCACCACACTGGTTCGATAGGGCTAGCGACACGATTACCTCGTAGTAGGTAGTGTAATGACGGAGACGGAAAACAGGAATTCCACATTCGCATATTCACGCCATTTTCCCTGAAGGGATAGGCAATAACCTCGTGGGTTACTCTAAAGTGGAAAAGAAGATTTTTAAAGTGATTAGTTCCACTTTTAACATCTTTTCCACTATAGACTTAACAGTGTAGAGCGTCTAATGAAGATGGGAAGCAAAATAATGTTTAACATAAAATGTAGTAGTTATACAGTAAGAGCCCACGACTGCCAGACCTTCGTCATTTTATAAAAGCTGAAAGTTTTTCTGTGCACGCCCCCTGTACAGGTAAGAACGACCAGCGACTATGGAGTTTACATCTTGCCAGACACATTGAAAGTCCGCTGTTGGTGCGTGCGCGACCGCGCAATGTGTCTGGCAAAATGTAAAAACCATCAAAACTGTCCGGCTATTGAGGTAACATTTTTTTATAGGTCCCCAAGTAACATGTATAAAAATCAGCTTTTATACTATAACGAAAGTATAATTATAATTTTTCAAAGTTTAGTGGTGTCTGGCAGGGGGTAGCAACCGTCACAAGTGTCCGGCAATGGATGACGAGATTTCTAAAGTTATCCCGAAGAAAATATAAAAAAATTGGGCGTTATACTTTAAGGAAACTTAGGTACTATTTTTACCAACTTTACAACCAGTTATCTGCCAAAGTATCCACAGCCCAAACTCCATAGTCGCTGGTCGTTCTTACCTGTACAGGGGGCGTGCACAGAAAAACTTTCAGCTTTTATAAAATGACGAAGGTCTGGCAGTCGTGGGCTCTTGGGCTATTAGAATAGTAACGAAGGCGTGTCGTTATGTTCTACTCGTTATGACAAGTTTTAAAGTCCCTCTAGAGTTATATTGTTAGGATATTGTGAAATCATTATGAAATGATTGTGCAACATCGAACCTGTACAAACAGCACTATCCATTTATATATTTATATGCAAAGTGAATAAAGTTATCAATATATTCAAAGTGTTTAAAATTAAATATAATTAGTTGACCAGAAAATGGTCAAAACAAGCTTTATGAATGAATGAAGTACTAAACAATTAATTACATTTATATAATGATAAAATGGAAATTATCAAAAGTGAACTAAAGCATATGTACCAAGATTCAGCAACATGAAATGCAAGCTTCTAGCTCATCATTATTTGAATTTTCTATTGCTTAAATTCAAATTATTCGTTATTGTCCAAAAAATGTCTTAAATGTATTTGTTATATTACATCTAAGAGCAGTAGAACTCTCGCCCAGTTCGTCCGGGGAAGTACTGCCACCATGCCCATTTCTGCCGCCAAGCAGTAACGCGTTCGCGTTACTGTGTTCCGGTTTGAAAGGTGTGGTTGCCGGTGAAATTACAGGCACATGAGACATTCCACCTACATGTCTCATAGTTACGGGCGCATACGATGCAACTTGAGTCTTGTCGTATCTAGTAGGGGAGGACCCAAGTCGCATCGGTTGTTATGGGCCGAGGTTACCACTTACCACCAGGTGGGCCGTCGGCTCGTTCCGTAACTACATTACATAAAAAAAATCTTTCAGGAATGCCTGAAATGGTCGTGTATTTGTGTCACTAAAAACTAAATGAATTCTATTGCCTTTCAAAATAGCTAAAGGTTATTGAAATGTTTCGTTTAGACAAAATATTAGCCTGTAAAGTAACCTGTATGGACATGTGTACTATAGAAAAGCGAGAATGAGTGGGCTTTACTCTTGTACGGTAGCCCAATACAGTCTGGTATATATATATCACGCGACTATCACTTTGTTCTAGATCATGCCAGTTTACTGGATGTTTTCCTTCACCGTTTTATATCACTGCGCAGATGATTTAATCAAAATCCCTCATTTCATGATTAAGGGTTCAAATATATTAATGATTTCCCGTCTAGATCCCTTTATGTGGAAGTTATGCTGGCTCAGTCTTTATAGGTTAGTTCTAGATGACTGAATAACTTTATGTGATGTTTATTCTTGTGTCGTATCAATTTTTTTTTGTTAAAATTTCTTTTTTAAGTCCTGCAAGACGTAGTCCCGTCCAAATTTGTAAAAGCTCTTCGAAAAAATCAAAAGATTCAAAAAAATTAAACTAAAAAGAATATTGCGAGAATGAATGATGAAAAAATACGGGTAATTTCTCAATTTTTCTCAATTTTCTGGCCTATTTTTTCTAATTAGTATTTTTTAAAAAGCCTATCTGCATAATGCGAGAAATGAAAATATTTCCATATCACTCCAGGCGTTCTCAAGTGTTGCGGTACCAACAAACAGCTTTGATTTTTATTTATATAGATTAGGTTTGGAATGTTTTATACGACAAAGTGGAGCTAGAATACCTAAATATAATACTGAAGCGTGCACAGTTACAATACAAATCTTTCATCTTTTTGATGACATTTCAGACTGAATTAATAATTGTATTATGAGATAATTAACTTTCTGCTGATATTCAAAATGCTAACTACCCCCTCCTGAAACATCGCAGCCTTCCATGTGTGCTGTAGCGACTGTGTCGGTGTGATGTCGTACTTATGTAGGTGTGTGTGTGCCCGGGCGAGCTACACTCCGACCACGATACACCAAATGCGGCGGAAAATGGAACTAATTATAACATTTTAGGGAATTTTGAGTTCGTTGCGATAAGTTTATTGGAGACTTGGTTCTTAAAATTCATTGCATTTTTCTATAGACAGAGTCCAGTAGTTTTACTGAAGATACATCAGGTACAAAACGAATTTATGTATTTTTCGCTCGGACTTATCGTTAATTTCGTGGGTTCATTTGTAGTTCTCCTACCTGAGGGAACTATTAGGGAATGAGTTTTGGAACAATGTGTACCTTAGCTGTTTGTAGGATAGTTAATGCAGAGATATCAATATTTTCGATTCGTTCTTGACCTATCCTTGTGGAGATTATGTGTATATATTTACTAATTATTATACCTAAATAAATTCCAAATACCTAAGTGTTTCTATGCAAAAACCAACTGATGAACGGGATACAGTCATGCTTATGTTATTTAACTAATGTAACAAGAAGAAATTTAGCGTTCTCTATTTGTGTTGACAAGCACATGAATTCTAGAGATATATCAGTCAAGTCCTAATTATTCCATTATTTTTTCTCAAATTTGATACAATATTAGAAATGTTACATGTGTGAATAGTATGGACAGTGGCGCCACTCACACGCGACACACAGAGCGTGGTCGGCGTGCACTCGAGACCTAGCTTCCTGGATCAATATCCCTCTGGTTACCATCATTTCGTTGAAAACCTTATCGGTTCCTTAACCCCGTCTCTTATCTAGGACTCTCGCACTAAAAAACTAGGATTTTTAGCGTTTCAAAAGCTTTCTCGTTCAAATCTTGACATTTTGTTGGTAATTTGGCCTTCATCAAGTGACGTCTCTTTGTGTCAATAGAACAATGAAGGTTAAGCAGGGTTCATCGTGACCTGTATTTGGATGGGTGACTATTGCAGGCATTCCGTGTACACTTCGGAGCCGAGTATTTGTGCGATGAATATTAGGCTAGTACTCGGGTCGGGAAGTTTGTGTTACATGTGTCGGTGACACCTGCGACACGGGCATAGAATAAGGCTAAGTTCAGATGGTCGCGCGATGTCCCGCAATTGGCCTTTTCATATTTATCTCAGATACGAGTTTATCAACAAGTCAGTATAAAACAAAGTCACTATCTGCCTCTGGTCTGTTTCTCCGCTTACTTATAAACCACGCGACGGATTTTGATACGGTTTTCACAAACAGAACAATAAACGAGGAAGGGTTGTGTGTAAATTTGTAAAATTTTCTTACTAAATTGCTAAAATATTAAGAATTTGTAAATATTTCATTTAAAATGTCTAAAATATTAAGGTTAATATTATGTAAAAAAAAAACTATCGCTTAATACATTCTTACTAAGAGCGAGGTGGGCTCCTTGTATATATATCGTAGATATAATAAAGGGAACCAAGGAGTCTCGCGTCTCAATCAGTACGCCCAGCGAGACAGACTATAGGAAATGACGTCACGCCGTGACCTACCCCAATCTACTGCAAATTGTGTACCATTTATGTAATAGTGCAATATGAACCTTTTTAGGATTGCGTAGTGAAAGGACGAGACCCAATAAAACCTGGAGTTCAAGAGGAAGGGAACAGATCTTTCTAGAGAAGCTATATCTTAACTACAGCATCACTTTTCATCAGGTAAGGAAGTGACTCAGTGATCAAACGCATGGCTACAGCAGAGCAAAGAAACTCACCTGGTACAAGATTCGGTCGCAATATTTGAACTGAAGCTTTGCAGGCCATCTGCTCGTGCCGTAATGAGTAAAATAAAATGTATTTACAAAAGAAATATATAATTATGTATTCTATCAGTTGTCTGGTTCCCATAGTACGAGATATGCTTACTATGGGGCTAGATGGCGCTGTGTGAATAGTCCACCATATTATTATTATTATTTTTAATCACGATGGTTGTTCAGGTGCTACGGGATTAGTAATTGTAATTTTTCAAAATACCAATTTTAGTAACTATGCTTCCTTATCAAAAAGTCCTAGGTACGACACCCGCTATCATTTTAATGAAGACTATTATATTTTTCATTTATCTTTCATTGTTGTGTTATATTTAATATTTCATTTATTTTTATATTTCATACGTGTATACCACTCCTAGAAGTGTAGCAATCCTAACCATATTGTACAGCCCGAAACGAGGGTTTTGCAAGTACGTTTACCTGCATAAATCGAAGTGAAATCTCTTACAAACTATCTCTGCACTCTTAGCGCTTAGCAACAGCGTTTTAGCTACACCCTACTTTTGTTTTAACCAAGGCCTTCGACAACATTCACATCAAAACTGACTCTTAAACCACTGCGTTTAACGTTCAATTTCCTTCAGCGGAGAGCTACTTTACTTGCTTGGTACAAAACCGGCCTGAAGTACGAATATAATTGATAAGAGATGTACGTTTTGTTTGTTTTTGCCTGGAGTCACACAAGGAGCGAGGTTCGGACCGACGAGTCTCACTGACTATATTTTCAATACAAAATGAGCATTATGCTTATGGCTCAAGATTCAAAATTGTGTGGTCTCGTTCGAGCTCCGTTGCTTTGGATATATTAAATGAATAAGAGCTTTTACGATCGGTTTTAAGGGTCAATATTGCTTGTGCTATCACGGGTTATAAAGTTCAAAGAAAGCAGTCCTGTACGGTTTTATGCTTCGTTATCTTTGGCTTAGCCTGATCTGTTCGACGACCTTGCTTATATTTAGGGTTGCATGGGCAATTACACCTTCATGTTGCTATAAAAGCGAGACGTCCCAGGTTCGATTTCGGCTGGGGAAAATGTTTGGGTGACGAGGAAGATGACATTTGTGCCTAGTATTGGATGTTTGTTTTATTTTTTACCTACCCACGACATAAGTATTCAGAACTATAAGAGAGCGTAGTACAGTGGTACAGACCCCTAGTTTCAAACCGAAGTTCGCTGGTTCAAATCCTGACGTGCGCCGATGAGTATTTTTACTTGAATAATTGACATCATCCTTACGTTAAGTTAAGGGTATCCCCTAAAAGTAACAACAGCAATACACTAAGGCCGTCCTCTAATTAAGTATGGGGCGAAATTTGTATGATGGCAGTACTCCCCCGGACAAACTGCACATCTATTTAGTTCTACTGCCACTAAACGTTATTTTTAGCTAGCTTAAGCCTGCGGCTTCACCTGGTACCCAAATAAAAAGGAGCCTATTCCTGGTCTCAACTACAATTTAAAAAATTATACACACATCCGTCCATCCATATAAAGAGACCGTTTATAATATTAGTGTGATGCGTCTGATGCGATTACATGTCAGCCATGGAATAAGTAAGGCTCACGTGCATGTAATTCCACCAGATATTTCCCAAACGTCGGCAGTGAGGTATACGGAAGTACCTGCGCGGTCGTTGAACTGTCGGGCCCAGCCTTAGTGGGGTTCAGCACGCAATGTAGCGGGGACGCAGAATACTAAGGGTTCCATGCAAAATAAAAAAGTTAATAAAGACGGTGATCACTTCCCACTTCAGGTAGCCTTTTAGCTACTCTGCTAGCATTTATCATATAACAACTAATCATTACCTAATGAAAAAAGTCAAAATTAACTGAATTTCAAATAAGATATGGACCAAAACTTAGGATAATACGTTTTTTTTTTTTAATTCAATATTTTAAGTGTATTATATTAATATGTGCACAATGAATAAATAAGCGACTGATCAAAAGACACTGACACACACTGAACAGATCTTGGCGTAGGAATTGTTAACCGTGCTTTCCTCAACAGGCAAAAATAAAATAGCATATTTTCACTTCCCTTTGTGAATCGATTTTTAAGGTCCAAAAATCTATTTTTGGTGCTGACTACTACTTATTACTCATACTACACTACTTTGGTATCTATTGACGAGTTTTAGTGTAAACAATTAAAAAGTTTAGGTAAACTATACCTAAGATTATTCAAAAACAAAAATTAATAAGATGAATAATTTACTCTTCATTTGTGAATTCCCTCAGATTGACAATAATGATTGTGGTCGAATTTCGACGAGTTGCGCTAACACAAGTGTATTGTGACAGGCCTCATAGCTCAGTTGGTAGTAACCCTGCCTTCTGCGCTGTAGGTAATGGGTTCAATTCCTACCCAAAACAAACATTTGTGTGACGAATGTAGATGTTTGTTCTGTGTCTGGGTTTAACATGTATTTAAAAATAAGTATATAATATGTATATCAGTTGTCTGGTTCCCATGATATAACCTATGCTGAGCTTACTTTGGGGCTAGATGGCGCTGTGTGACAATGTCGACCAATATATTATATTTATTAATGTGTAGTGAAGTTACACTCGCTACATGTAGCACCGAACCCAACTCCCCGACGCAGCGCTTACAACGAGCCCAGACGGCGGAGATCCCTCTCCCTCGCACCCGACACGGGGCCGTACATCCGTCCCGCTCGCACCCACCTCGTTCAAACCTCCTAATATGGATTTTGGAGCGTCGCTGTATTTGCAATGCACCAAGTTTTGCCCTATTTTCCAAAACTTCAATAAAATTTCAAGTGGTTTTATAATTAAAACAGGTTTACAAAATCTAGGATACACTGTGTTGTAGGTGGCATCAACGCGCACACTCAAGCTGTAGAACTTGTTCCTAGTTGTATTGAGGAAGTACTGCTACTATACCTATTTATGCCACGAAGCAGTAACGCATATGCTTTAGGTACTGTGTCCAGGATGAAAGACATGAATTATTCCACTCCACATCTATGCTTTAAGGGCGCATACAATGCAATTTAGTCCTTCCCATAGCTAGGGGAAGACTCAAAACGTATTTATTTTGTCCTTTGCAGATGTTACTGTTTAATAAAATATTGCAAGTGAAAAACTCACACTCACACGAGGATTTGAACCAGCGACCTTCGCATTGAATCTCGGAGAAGTTACCACTGGGCCCCTAAACAGGAACCAATAATAGTTCTACATAAGCGTGTTTATGCAAATTCTAAAACCTAGCTTTTTATTTTTTTGTGAATTAAATGATTAGTCCGTAATATAAAAAGAAGTCGATCAGTTGACTAGCTGTAGATATAATCATTAGTCATCGTCACGCTGATTTATTTAATAGTCAACAGTCATTTAGTTAAGGGTCCCTTACTGAAGTCCCCGTGGAGGGTCATACAGGGTACGAACGAAGAGGCATCGAACTTGTCCGATCTTATAGGTCTACATTTTATAAAACACGGTTCCCAGTTTATTTTATCTTCAAAATGTTTATAAGTGCATTTTCAAAACGGTGAAGGAAAACATCATATCCTGGAATCAAAACTCAGAAACCACGTGGCAACCGACCTGTCGACCTGTTGCTTGTGTGGAGAGTTGGCAGCCCTTTACCAAGCTATACCTAAGTAGGGGAGGATGCAAGTCATATCGTTTGTTATGCCCAGGGGGGACCACTGCACACCAGGTGGGCCATCTGCTCTTTCAATAACTTCAACACATAATTTGCGAACTAAGTGTACAATTAGATTTTATAGACAATGGATTAATTAAAAAAAATCATAGGATATGAAAGATAAAACATAATAAATAAATACATATTTGTAAGAACTTATTACATTAAGAATATCATTTCATAACGTTTGACTTGTCACTGACGTCACTGAAAATCAGCGCTGCAGAACTATTGCGGCGTTATGCTGAATTGCGACCTACTTTATAGCGACAACAGACAAATTTGATTTCCTCAGTGTCTTTGTAGCGCTAAATAAATTATCTTCCTTTGAGTTGTAATTTGGCAATAATTTAGCAACCTCTCTCCGGCCTCATACAACGCTTTATCTGTGAGATAGTCTATCTACACACGATCCGGGTCATCGACGATCCGATCAGCACTAGTGATTATTTTCATATTAATATATATATTATACATATAATATACAATAATATATATAATAATACAATAATTATACAAACATATAATATATATTTGCGTCTTGTCGTACCGGAGTAAGGGAGGACCCTTGTCGCCTCGGTTGGTATGGGCAGAGGTTACCACTTAACACCAGGTGGGCCGTCGGCTCGTTCCGCAACTGTATCACGTACAAAAAACTAATGGACTGTATGGAATTTGAAGGACGAGCTTAGTCTATTCCTGGCACGCTGATTCTATGCCCGAATCAATTTCGTAACATCAAGTCCGTAATTAACAAGTTACAACGGGTCCCGATGTTAATTGTGGCCAAAAATACACAGTCGGACACTAAATTATAATGTTCTATCCTATTCCTATAGTGTACTCACTAACTTGTAGAATAAACTACAATAATAATTTTAATAAGTATGAAGTACCAGGCGCCTATAAGCTAAAAGCATTACGTCGATTTTTTCGCAAACCACTGTATTCATTTTCAGTCAGCTCGCAATCTTGTGCAACTATCGATTCACAAAAAATATATTGTTAAATACCTATTTACATTATAATTAAACATATAAAACATAAACAAATAATTAAATCACACACAAAAAATATGTCTAACGGACAAACCGGACGTAGAAATAGATATAAGAATTCGTGTCATAGACAAACCCCACCATATACAAGTGTTCAAACATAGCGATGCATCTATTGGCCTATCTACTAGTTGAAATAGTAAAAAAACTGGCCCTTCACCCAACCCAGGCGCACAGGCACACACAGGCACACACAGGCACACAGGCGGAACGAACGGACGAGATAACACGTACGCTGTCGAAAACACAGCGCCGGGCCCCGCTAGAAAAAAAAGTTCAACCAATGACAGAGCCGCGCGCCCTCTGGATGATTTTGACATTTGATTTATAACTGACAGGAGCTATTTTGAGGGAATAGAGCTTGAAGTCATTTGACTGTAATTTTTTTTTATTTGATGCTTTCAGATATGCTGAATACAAAGTTCAAAACGTTTCAGTCATTGGCGGAGACGTCATCACCCTGAGACTTGAGATGGAACGTTTCAGCGCCTGTAATTCCACCGGCACAAACACTCTTCAATCCGGAAAACGGCAACGCTAATGCGGGTCTATTCAAAAGAGATAAGACAAGGGCAGAATCTCTTATGAAGTCTAATATCACATGAATAAAGACTTTCAATATTTTAAGAGTACAGTGACGATTATTTGAATGTTGAATCCAAGTGGTGACCTCCAAGTTTGTTTATGATCAGGGTATGAAGATCATCATAAATAATAATATATCAAAAAATTCACTATCTCTATTCAAGAGTAGTTATCCCTATACCTAGGCACAGCACGGTTGACTACAAACTTTTTATTACACTCGCGAAAATATTTGAGCCATTGCCAAGAATTTCAGATTCACTAATTTAAAACTGTTTAAAGTTCGCAGTTTTTATCAAACCTGATCCGTCCCGGAAATTGACAGTTTGATTGAGCAGCACCACACAAGCTTAGACTATACTTAGATAAATAACGAGTGATCGAATACCAACATACTTTTGTGAATATGGAACGTATCATGTGCCTGTAATCTCACCGGCAACCGCGTGTGAGCGTGGTGGTCTAGCGGTACTGACCCCCGAGTTTCAATCCGGAGGTCACCGGTTCAAATCCCGATGTGTACCTATGAGTTTTTCGATTGAAAGATTTATGTGCGCAATACCACGCTCTCAAAACGGTGAAGGAAAACATCGTGAGGAAACCGACATGTCCTAGAACTAAAAATTCGAAGACACGTGTCGAGTTCACGAAAGGAGCCTCTTTGAGGTGCACTCACGATCCTTTCACCACACTGGTTCGACAGAACCGGTGACTCGAAGAAGAAGAAGACCGGCAACCACACCTTTCAAACCGGAACCTATTACTGCTTGGTGGCCTCACTAGGTAGCTGTCAGTAGGCAGGTTTTACTGCGTGTGATAATAGGTGAATACCTGGCTGTAGAAGTGGCGGGCCGGTGTCCACTAGTAACCTGATAACAGTGATAGGTATATCTGTATAAGGTACCTAGTGTTGATAAGGCGGGAGGCGCCCGCGCGTCTGCGCTGCGTATCTGATAGTGTTTCGGCAATATCTGCTAAATGTTATTGTTAATTTGTAGTATCCAAGACTGGCCTCATAGCTCAGTTGGTTAGTAACTCTACCTTCTGCGCTGTAGGTCGTGGGTTCGATCCCCACTCGTAACAAACATTTATGTGACATTTGTAACATTGATGTTTGTTCTGTGTCTGGGTGTTAATATGTATTATATGTATGTATTTACAAAAAAAGTATATAAGTATATTAGTTGTCTGGTTCCCATGATACAAGCTATGCTTAGCTTACTTTGGGGCTAGATGGCGCTGTGTGACAATGTCCACCAATATTATGATTATTTATTTCTATATGAGATCTATAAATTTTTTGACTTTGACTTTGATACGGATAATGTGTAATAGCAAGCCGGCGCATGTTAGCAACAGCAGACATCAGACACCAGCATCACGCAATATGGTTATTTAAAGATAAAGATAAAGATTAATTTATTTGCGTCAACATAATGTAGGTTACAGTAGATCTTAAATATATTATATGTATCAATTATGCCCTAAAATTAGGCATGCAAATATTAAAAGCTATATTTGTGTATATTACGTCAATTGATCAAAAAATTATAATTAAGTAGTCAAAGTTTCATATCGTCAACTAAAAAGTCATTAATATTGTAATAGCACTTACTAACTAACAATTGTTTTAATTTAGTTTTAAACATAATCTCATTAATATTTAAAAAGGACTTCGGTATTTTATTATAAATTTTAGGAGCCATACAGAATATGCTTTTTTGTAAAAGTGCAGTTTTGCAACTAGCCATACAGAGTCTGTTGTTATCTCGATATATTTGTTATACAGAACCACGAGTTAACGCACCATTTTAGTATTTAGTAGCAGTAGAACTTGTGCTAAGTTCGCCCGGAGAAGTACTGCCACCACACCTGGTAATCTGTCGCCGAGCAGTGATGCACTCGTGTTGCTGTGTTCCCGTGGAAGGGAGTGGGTGCCGGTGAAAAAAAAAAAACTTACTTGGGTACGTGAGATATTAAATAATGGTGGACATTGTCACACAGCGCCATCTAGCCCCAAAGTAAGCTAAGCACAGCTTGTATCATGGGAACCAGACAACTGATATAAGACATATATACTTTTCTTTTGTAAATACATACATATAATACATATTAACACCCAGACACAGAACAAACATCAATGTTACAAAATGTCACATAAATGTTTGTCCTGAGTGGGGATCGAACCCACGACCTACAGCGCAGAAGGTAGGGTTACTAACCAACTGAGCTATGAGGCCAGTCAACAGTTGGTATTTAGTTATGTATGGAACGGGCGGACTTATCGCAGCCCTTTGCAACGATAACTCACAGTTGCATCATTATGTACTTACTGCATTATCATTGATTTATTTACTTTCATTTAAGTATTTATTACATTTATAAGAGGTTAATATTTCTAAAGTTGTTTGTCTGTATGTAGTAGTAATCTCTGGAAGTGACTAGGTATTACTAATAACAAATACGATCCATTAGGGGTTTCTTGCTGTTCTTCCCCATGGAGGGACGGATAGGGTTTGAACAGGCATCAAACTTATCGATAAACGCGTGACCTTATATTTTGAATATTGACGTTTCCAAGCAATTTCTTTATGAATTTTATGGAAATAAAGTTTTTGACTTTGACTTTGACTTACTTTTTCCAAAAGCTTGAGCTAGTTCGGCCAGGGAACTGCTACTACCATTTCTGCCGGCAAGCAGATTACTGTGTCCCGGTTAATGGTATGAAAGGTAGAATATCTACGTGCCTATAATGTTACCAGTAACACACATTTCCAACTGGTACACAGTACTTATGCTTAGTATAATACTTAAATACTATACTTTAGGGTACATAACTTCAAAATGTGTTGTCAGTCAGTCAGAACATTCTATTTTATAACACATGATGATGTTGAAATATTACGAAAGACTTTATAGTAAATACTTATAAACCCTGCCTTCTGCGCTGTAGGTCGTGGATTCGAGTCCCACCTAGGACAAACATTTGTAGAACATAGATGTTTGTTCTGTGTCTGTTAATAATGTATTTATTTGTATGTATTTACAATAATGTATGTATATCAGTTGTCTGGTCCCCATGAAAGATATGCTTAGCTTACTTGAGGCTAGATGGCGCTGTGTGAAATGTACTACCAAAATTTATTCATTTAGGTAACAAACCCACCAAGTCTTAGCCAGATAGTTAGGGTGCGTTTGTACCTACTGGAGATCTAAGTCCAAGTGTCCCCTAACATCACTGAGTTTCAGCTTCATTATGGTCTTTGATGTCGTCACGACTGTTTTATGTCATCTATTTAGATCCGTCTGCTTTTTATCTGAATTTTGAGCACACGAATAGTTAGTAGTTTACAAAAGTGGAGTGAGAGCGTGGTGGCCTAGAGGTATAGAACCCGAGTTACAATCCGGAGGTCGCAGGTTTAAATCTAGACGCGGTGCGATCAGTTTTTGTTTGAAAACTTTATGTGCGTAATCTTTTGACATTTATATATCAACAAACATCTGTCAGACATACAGATTTATATGTATATCTAGTAGATTATGTTTTAAATTTATTTAAAATAGTTAAGAATTATAATAAATGCACCCTTTAGAAACGATTTGTTACCCTATGAAATCCTAGTTATCTAAAGTCACTTCTATCAAAAGATCCCTATGACAAGCCCCAAAACTATTGCAAATACCTACAATATCCTCACTAGATATAATAAGGAATTCACCCAGGGAATAGACGGAGTTATCAACCGCTTCTTTAAATGCTATTTTGTGAAGCAACCGTAGATCACATAGCAACATTGACAATTATGCACCCTTATTATATTTAAGGTAATTTATTGTACCTGTCTCAATACAAATTGTATTGTGTATTGAAATCATGAGAGCGACCTCCAAATCTCCAAATACGTGTGAGGCGAGGGGGTCTTTGATACCACATTTAAATAAAATAATATTAATCCCAGGACCTTGGTTGGTATTACAAAAAAAGGACCAAGGTTAAGGGTAGTTAATACCTGTCTTGATACGCATAAAATTAAACTACTTGATGTCCTTGGAGATAATCTTAAGAAAAAAACTGTTGGAATTAACGTGGCTGTCAGCAATGACCTGCATAATCATTCTTTAAAAAATAATAAATATAATCATGTTATATAAATAGATATTATATTACATATAATAAAGTTTATTTTTTTTGCTTTTTTATGTTATTTAGTTACGGAACGAGCCGACGGCCCACCTGGTGGTAAGTGGTAACCTCGGCCCATAACAACCGATGCGACTTGGATCCTCCCCTACTAGGTACGACAATACCCAAGTCGCATCGTATGCGCCCGTAACTATGAGACGTGTAGGTGGAATGTCTCATGTGCCTGTAATTTCACCGGCAACCACACCTTTCAAACCGGAACACAGTAACGCGAACGCGTTACTGCTTGGCGGCAGAAATGGGCATGGTGGCAGTACTTCCCCGGACGAACTGGGCGAGAGTTCTACTGCTCTTAAAGATATTTATAAGAAATAAAAATTTAACAAGAAATTTATGTTACTTTTTTTATTATTTACTAATTTTTTTTTATTAGCATTATAAATGAATACAGTTTTGATACTGACTTGGAATTTGTAATTGGCCCATGTGCGCACTGTTAAGACTAAATTTAATATTGTTAATCATAATAAAATTAAATAATTATTGTATGGCAATTATATTTTTGATGTCCTGATTCATGACCAAAAAACATTAAGTACATTGCTATATATATGTACTATACTGCATTTAGCTAGGTGCCTCTAGTATTATGAAAAAAGCTGTCCATCCAATGATTTTACCTTATTATTGTGACTGGCCTCATAGCTCAATTGGTTAGTAACCCTACCTTCTGCGCTATAGGTCGTGGGTTCGATCCCCACTGAGAACAAACATTTATTTGACATTTGTAACATTAATGTTTGTTCTGTGTCTGGGTGTTAATATGTATTATATGTATGTATTTACAAAAGAAAAGTATATAAGTATGTATATCAGTTGTCTGGTTCCCATGATACAAGCTATGCTTAGCTTACTTTGGGGCTAGATGGCGCTGTGTGACAATGTCCACCATTATTATTATTATTATTATTCAAATAGTAGATTGTTATGTATAGCTTAATTTTGAAATAACATTATATTAACTAGGTTAAGGTACTATTTTTGTCTTTTATACCAAAGGACGATGTTAAAATTGGTGATAGCTATGAGTTTATTATTTAAAATTCACAAAATATTTTTGAAATTCGACAGTTTTTTTATTACTTAATGACTTATTATAATTATTATAAAAAAAAATAGGAAATAATATGAAATCTGCCTCAAGTTCATGGCCCCATGGATCATCCCATGGACTAAATGACAGTAGATGTAATATTCAAGTAAAAAAATATATAAGAGAATTCTTTTACAACGCCAAAATATTAATGTTTTTTTTATATTTGGAGTAAATAAGCAATTACTTAAGAAATACGTCATCTAGCAATATATATATCTATTTACTGTTTAATTTATGTAATATACCTATCATAAAAATAGATATGGGGGGTGCATAATTATATGGTGTCTATTATACGTAGTATTATGTAACTAGGATTTCGTAGGGCCAATCTATGATCTAAGGTATGTTCTTTAGGGTGCATATCATTATATCAGTTTATACCATACCTACCTGCTATGGCATATTCTACTATTTCTACTGCTCCTGCGTGTTGTATACTTGTGTGTGTGTGTGTGTGTGTGTGTGTTTGTGTGTGTGTGTGTGTGTGTTTGTGTGTGTGTGTGTGTGTGTGTGTGTGTGTGTGTGTGTGTGTGTGTGTGTGTGTGTGTGTGTGCGCGCGGTCATAGGGTTATTCAACTAGAAATTACGTAATTCCAGAAAATGAATCTATGAAAATTATCGATGAATTTTTCATTACCCAATAGTAAATCTTTTTTAAGGATATGTGACGCCTTTAGTTATAATAGTAGTTATAAAAATTGTACTAATTCATAGAAACTCATAATATTATAAAAAAGCCATTTTGGGTGTTCAAATAAAAAAAGTACTTACTAATCAGAAAATTTTTACTTCTCTTATAGAAGGAATTTTTTGAGATCTTGATAAATCTTAAACCAAATATAGCCTTTTTTTGTGACTTACCTAAAGTCTTTGACTGCGTCTGTCATAAAATTATTTTGCGAAAGATAGAATATTATGGTGTACGAGGGAAGGAACTATCCATACTCACATCAGATTCAAATGATTGGAAGATAATTTTGATTGTAACGGAGACAGATCGGACGCTTATGATATCACGATGGGGGTACCTCAAGGATCCATTTTAGGACCACTGTTATTTATTCTTTACATCATTGAGATTATCGTTTGTGTCAACAGTAAAATGGATATGGTCCTGTTCGCCAATTATACAACTATAATAGTAAGCGATAAGAGTAAAGAAAACGTATATAAATATATTAAATTAGATAAATATTGGTGGACATTTCACACTGCGCCATCTAACCCCAAAGTAAGTAGCTTGTGTCATGGGAACCAGACAACTGATACACATACATTGACATCCAACACAGAACAAACATCTATATTCGTCATACAAATGTTTGTTGGAATCGAACCCACAACCTACAGCATAGAAGACAGGGTTACTATCAACTGAGCTGTGAGGCCAGTCAAGATAAACTAATATATACGTGATATAAAGGAATGATTTACTTAATGCTCATCTACTTTTAATGTAGACAAGACAAATATTGTAGGATTTTTTTAGGTAATGGACATGACAATGATAAACATTTTATGAACACTTTTGACAATGTATTAGGAATTCATACTGTGAGTAAATGAATGTGGAACAAATATATTGATAATGTCGCTGCCAGACTGAAATCAGTGGTCTAAGCAATCTATACAAGTAAATAAAATTGGAGTGTCTGTTTGTAATATTAAAATAACCACTTTTTACTAAGTGCATATGGATGTATACACGGTACATATACCAAAACAACATTTTTTTACAATTTTTGTTTGTCTGTCTGTTTGTTCCGGCTAATCTCTGAAATGGGTGGACCTATTTTGACGGGACTTTCACTGGCAGACAGCTGATGTAATAAGGAGTAACTTAGGTTACTTTTCCGAGGGGTAAAATAGGGGTGCGTGATAAACCAGAATTCCACGCGGACGAAGTCGCGGGCAACAGCACAGTTCTGTATAAAAAGTTATCTTTCTGTAAAGAGGTTTTGGATTCTTTGATCATATATTTAGGAACATTTAAAATACTCCGATATGAACGATGTTTAGTGATGTTAGATTTTAGTTTAATTAGCTGAATAACAATATTAAAGTTTATGAATATTTTTTTATTTTACTGTTTTTTTATGCGAATATAATTGTTTTAGTTTAGCCAATCATTGAAACGTTAATCTTACATTAATTAAAGTTAGTAGTAAAAGTGTTTCAGATTTAATATATACCTACATTCACACCTTTAGCCTCGGAGGGGTTGGCAGTGCTTCAGTAAGCCACTATTCACCTTGTGGGTAACACTATCATGGGAATGAGGAGTGAGCTAGTCGGCTCCATTATAATCTCACGAATAACTCAGCTAACACTTCCATCCAATGATAAATCCCTTAATAACCCGACAGATACAACGAATCTTATAACTAATTTAAGGGCTAATTTAATTAAATAGTCTCTCAAATAATCTCTCTTAAATAACTGGGCCCCAAATTGAACACACAGGATTTTTATCGTTGGCTAAGTGATAAACATTTAATGAGTCATTTTTTGACCTAAGCAAAATATATAGGTATCATTATATATTTTTCGTTATTGTTGAGGCACACAAGCTGACGGCCCACCACATGGTAAGTGGCCACCGTCGCTTTTAGAGGCCGGCAACACTCGAGGAGTTGCAAACACGGTTGCGATCGGCTAGTAACCTTTTTACATCCTTTTTAAACTTATTTACGGTAAACCCCAATAAGAATCCCAAAAAACGAAAAGAAAAGAAAACCCAAAAGAAACTCAATCTACATGTTGCTGGTGCTGGTGGTGGGTGGTGGTGGGTGGTAGGAACAAACGGGTAAAGCACAAAGTACGCGATCTCAAATCATCTACAATATGGGGATGTGGGATTATTTTGTGGTAAGGATTGATAAAATATATTATTGCCTCTGCACGTGGGATAAAATCCGGGATAGTCAAGTCAAGTCAAGTCAAAAACGTTTATTTCCATAGAATTCATAAAGAAATGGCTTGGAAACGTCAATAATATTCAAAACATAAGGTCTCGCGTACTTATCGCTAAGTTTTATGCCTGTTCAAAGCCTATCCGACCCTCCATGGGGAAGAAGATGTAATAAAATGTACTCTATACGATTATTCAGGTCATGATGTGCCTATGTTCCAAATTTCAGCCAAATAGATTTGTAAATTTGGCGTGAAAGAGTACACACAACTATTCAAAAAACAGGCATTCTTTCATTTTCTTTCATTCATGATATTTGAGTGATAATTTTATTGGTTAGAAAGTACTTATAGGTAGGTATCTAGTGATAAATATTGAATTAATTAGGGGACGTTTATCTAGGGAAACCTTCTAAGGTAAAGCATATTACCTATCTTTCATATTGATTATCACATTAATAAAGTTTATTTGTTAAATGGAAATAAATACGTTATGTCGTTATTTACTTATTTTATCCCATAAAATTACTATAATTATACGAAAATTATTATGCAGCATAGAATGGAAAATTCCTTGTTAGTTGGATATTAATATGACAATACTGAAACTAAATAACTATATTTATTGAACCCTTTCATATTAAAATTAAATCATACGAATAGATTTATTGCTAAAAGTTCTGATATTATATAAAAGTATATTCAAAGACGTCTATTGGTTATGAATGATATTGGGTAAACAATATAGTTATATATAATTAAAATACATAATACTTAAGTAGTTAAAAACATTTATAGACGAAATAAAGAAGTCCATGCTGGCTGAGTCAAGTTGTAACTTGGACTTCTTTACAACTAAGTAATCCATTTTGTTACACAATATTTATTTAAAATGTGGTCTGTCAATTATTTGTTTACTTAATTATTTGAAATTAATAATTAATAACTATTTAGTCATTATAATACATATATACTTACGTCAAATTCACTTTAACATTCCATGAATCTGTGGTACAAAAAGTTCTCAATATGACCAACTTATTAAACTGATATACATAATTTTTATTAAGTATTCTTTACAAAATGGGCATATTATTATTAATTTGTTATGCATATATATTTTAAGGCTTATATACAGAAGCTTAGCAACTTCAATAAAATGAATAGAATATGGTAGAGTCAAAGAGTATTTAATATTTTTATTAAAATAACCAATAGTAGAGTCAGTGAATTGAACTTTATACATCGTTATTAGAATTTGTGTCGTAATATTCAAACATTACCGAAAATATATTCAAATAATGTTAATATATATTATGTTTAGGTGACTATAAAGATTTTGGTAGAGTTTCTGTGGCAGAGTACATTTCTAAGTTCCTTAAATCCGTATTAAAACTTAATATTATGTTTTCTTTACCATAATGATTGTATATTATATGCAGATTTGTCAATTAAAAGGATATTTAAGTGGTGAAATAAGATATTTTACAACAAAATCCACATTTTGGTGATTTAGCGTCACGTGGGCATCTAGTCACACAGGAGGGGTAACTTCTTCAATATATCAAGTGTTTTGGAAAATCATACGCTTAATTATGATAAAATACAAAGTGTACTCACATTATGAATAGGAAACAATCCACGGTATCCACGTGTCACACCGTCACAAACAAAAATCCACTGAAATCAGCGCTTGCGCATACTCACTGCACTACTTCCTCAAAATCTACTATCCCAAATGGAATTTTGGAAAGATTACTTTTTAATCGTACTATAGGAGGTCCACGGAGCACTTTACAATAGTTTTCTAAATAGGCCTAAAAGAATCTTATTGGGTTTTGAGAGCCGAAAAGTTTGCAAAAAAATTCGCGTTTGTAGCGCATGGCCGCGAATGTAGGCCTATTTGTTGCGCGTCGCGCGCGCCGCTACCGACAGACTGGCTCGCTTTGTTGCGAGATAACCCGAGCCCAGATACACGATACGATCGCCGATAATACGGATATTGATCCACATTCATCAATAACAAAGATTATTTATAAAAAAATTTTTTTTTTTTTGTAATAAAATGTTTAGTGCTTATTATGTTTTCGCGGTTTTAAGGGTGGGTTTTTATGGGGGTGTATAGTTAAGCGTCCCCCAACAGCGGAGGTAGAATGCGATGGTGTGCCGCGGCCGAGTTTCGCGTGGAAAATGGCGGCCTCGGCGTCTCCCCGCGCCGACCCGTGCCCGGCCACAGCCACAGCCAACTCCATGTATTTGTCTCATGGATAATAGACACCTACCTATTTAAGAACAATTAACAAATGTCATTATTCGTAATCCAATTTTTATAAGAAAAAAGGGCAGCTCTTTTTAATTTTTATTTTGTAATTTCAGGGAATTAATCCTTTATCTCTTAACTGTATCAATTACAGTAAATATTGCATAGCTATATTATGAATTGTTGGACTGTTAATAGGTACTGTATGTAAGTAATTACTTAACTAAATTAATAATACAATTGCATAAGAGGACTCTTTATGAATTGTATAAATATTCTGACCCAAACCGCATCATATAGGTAAATAGTTTACACGATATATGCATTTTTATCTGTATCATTATTTTATACATATAGTTATACCCATTGCATTTGTTAACGTATAACTATAATGGACATTTTTAATATATTTTAGGCACAAATAATGGGTAATTAATACATAATTATAAAAAAGGTTTACCTTGTTTTAGTGCCAACTCTTATTTTCCTATAAATCCTACATTCTGCAATTCTTAGATAAAATATTCTAAAAAATATTAAATTAACTATTTTATCAAACTAGATATTGATATTACTCTAAATATTGTTCAGTATCTACATATCATATTTTATCGTTAATATTCAGGATCAAAATAATATCACTACAAAAAGTTAATTGTAAAATAGTTTGTTTCAAACCAGTTTTTGTGTTATTAAGAAAATCCTATAATAACCTTACCTTAATTTTTGTGATAAATTTATGGAACAAGCAGATGGCCCAACTGGTCTTAAATATTAATCTCTGTCCGTAACAAGCAATACGACTTAACTCCTCCCTTACTTAGGTAAAACAAGAAACCAAATGGCATATTATACTTTGAGACGTGAAGTAGAAATGTCTCAAAATGCCTGTAATTTCACCGGCAACCACAACTATCAAACTGAACACAGTAACGAGAAAGCAGTACTGCTTGGCGGCAGAAATAGTGGCAGTACTTCCACGGACGGACTGCCCACATTCTAATGTCATCTAAATTAGGACGTATGAATCTACAAGTTGGTGTACCTACATTAACTACTGTGAATGTAAGCCCCGAATTATTGGTAATTTCATTGGGACGAGATTTGTCCTGGCTGCTGGAAGAAACAGTTATCTATGCAATTCGTAAGAAAATAATGGCGTCGACGAGCTCATACCTTGTCACATCTAGCATACCACAAAGAAAGAAAAATGAAGAAAGTGAACTGAGGCTCTGCTTACTACTTCAGAGATAAAAGCTTGAATCTATATACTATGTATGTACTGTAATTGTTAGTGCCAACTTTTTCTTTGCACCTTATTTATTTTGGGTCCCATTTGACCTTTGAAATGTTCAAAATTTTGTTTTTCTCATTTCGCGGATATTAATAATTAGAAATTAGTAACATAAAATGTTATTGACCCCTTAACTTCATCTTGTTTATATTCTTTTATTTTTAGGTCTTTATAAACCTTGAATTTGGGTGAAAATTTTATCATTTAAGGCATCGATACTATTTTTAGCCAAAAACATGTCAAAGAATAGTTACTTTACCTATACTATAAATTATAATAATAATAAATAATACTTTACCTTTAAAAATGTATCTAAGTAAGGAGTATTTTCTGGAATAAATAATCTACATATTCTTTGTTTATCACTGCCCCACTCAGATTTCATTTTTGGGTCCCATTTGAGTCCCTAAGTATATTTGTTAGTAAAATAATAAAATAGTAAAAATATGATATTTCCTAACAAATAGACATCATTAGGGACTCAAATGGGACCCAAAAATGAAATCTGAGTGGGGAGTGGGGGTGCAATAACCGGTATCACCACACTTAGGCCTTTGCTCTAGAATTAGCTGTGTTACAGGTGGCATACAACAACCAAGAACCGCAAACAAACTTTATGGTCATCACACAAAGTGTACCCCTCACGGAGGTCAAAGTACAGGATTACCTAGTTCAGGCTCTCGTGTATATATACCTATGTTTAAATAAGATTTAATTTTTGTTACATTTACCATGTTTTATTTGAATACATTTATTATTATTAAAAGCCTGGACCCTAGCTTTACAGCAGTCACTCAATATATTTTGGGGTCCTATTGGACCTTTCAATTGAGTAGAACCATTCTACTTAAGTAAATATTTAAAAAAGGTGTGTAAATTTGTATGTTTCACCATTGACCTCATAAAGTACTTATTTTTTTTGTTCTACGGAATTAAAAATTAAAGAAGTATGAATATAAAATCTGTTCAAAAAATTGATGGGCAAATTCAATTTCTAAAATAAAAAGTACCAACAAGATAATGCGCAGTAATTGCTAAGTTTGGTGCCTGTTCAGACAATACCTGAACATCCAAGGCGAATAACAGCCAAGCAACCCTAGATACTACCCTATCTACTGCGTAATGCCTTGCTAGGAGTAAGTAGAGGTCACGTGCGTGCGTGCGTGCGTGCGTGTTTGCGTGCGTGCGTGCGTGCGTGCTTGCGTGCGTGCGTGCGTGAATGCGTGCTTGCGTGCGTGCGTGCGTGCGTGCGTGCGTGTGTGCGTGTGTGATGATGCTACAACAATGTACTTGACCTTTTGTGAACATCGTTTTGAGCAAATATATTATTATGTGTCATTTATTTGTTTTTTCACAGTCTGGTAAAATGTTTGTATGTTTGTTACATTATGTCATAACCAATGAACGATTTGTCTATCATTTTGACCATGGTAATGGAATAATACTTTTTATCTCAGTGTATTGAGAGCGAAGACGCGGGCAGAATATAGTGTATATCTATACAAATAAATAAAATTGGAATGTCTGTTTGTAATATTAAAATAAACGCTTTTTACTAAGTGCATATGGATGTATACACGGTACATATACCAAAATATCATTTTTTACTATTTTTGTCTGTCTGTCTGTTTGTTCCGGCTAATCTCTGAAACGGCTGGACTGATTTTGACGGGACTTTCACTGGCAGATAGCTGATGTAACAAGGAGTAACTTAAGCTACTTTTCCGACGGGGTAAAATAGTACAGCTAGTAATAAATATCGGTGGACATTTCACACAGCGCCATCTAGCTATATAGAGTTTATAAATACATTTTAATTAAGATTAAGTAGAAGTTGAATAAGAGCAGTAGAACTCTCGCCAAGTTCGTCCGGGGAAGTACTGCCACCATGCCCATTTCTGCTGCCAAGCAATAACGCGTTCGCGTTACTGTATTCCGGTTTGAAAGGTGTGGTTGCCGGTGAAATTACAGGCACAAGAGACATTCCACCTACACGTCTCAGAGTTACGGGCGCATACGATGCTACTTGGGTCTTGTCGTATCTAGTAAGGGAGGACCCGAGTCGCATCGGTTGTTATGGGCAGAGGTTACCACTTAACACCAGGTGGGCCGTCGGCTCGTTCCGTAACAGTATCACATAAAAAAAAAAGTTTTTAGTAGATATGTTACGCTTAGTAATATATCTGTAAGTGATACGAGCCAGGTAAGGTACTGTTGATAGTGCTTCAAGCAGCAGTATTTGATTATATCTCTGATACAGCCAACATTGTACTAGTACTAGATAACAAATAATAATAATATAATAATGGTGGACATTGTCACACAACGCCATATAGCCCCAAAGTAAGCTAAGCACAGCTTGTATCATGGGAACCAGACAACTGATATACATACTTATATAGTTATTTTTTTGTAAATACATACATATAATACATATTAACACCCAGACACAGAACAAACATCAATGTTACAAATGACACATAAATGTTTGTTCTGAGTGGGGATCGAACCTACGACCTACAGCGCAGAAGGTAGGGTTACTACCAACTGAGCTATGAGGACAGTCAAGTAAACCAAAAAACTAAGTACTAGATAAAAAAAATTTTTTAGTTACGGAACGAGCCGACGGCCCACCTGGTGTTAAGTGGTAACCTCGGCCCATAACAACCGATGCGACTTGGGGCCTCCCCTACTAAGTACCTACGATAAGACCCAAGTCGCATCGTATGCGCCCTTAACTCTGAGACGTGCAGTTGGAATGTCTCATGTGCCTGTAATTTCACCGGCAACCACACAAATGATACTGTAGGTAATGCATAAAACGTTTTGCAAACGTTGATTCAACCCACTTAGCTTACAGCTAAAGCTAATCTTAATATTCTCATTCCTGTAATATCTTTACTTCTGCAAGCATTATCCTTTTTACAATAAAATTCTGGAGCTCAAAATTATGTTAAACTAGTTGTTGCCCGCGAACTCGGTTTTATCAAAACCCCACAGTTTACCCCTTGGAAAAGTAGCCTAAGTTACTCCTTGTTACATCAGCTATCTGCCAGTGAAAGTCCCGTCAAAATCTGCCCAACTATTTCCGAGATTAGCCGGAAAAAACAGGCAAACGACTTTTTTAAAATTGTTTAGACAGGCCTCACAGCTCTGTTGGTAACCCTGCCTTCCGCGCTGTAGGTCGTGGGTTCGATTCCCACCCAGGATAAACATTTGTGTGAAGAACATAAAAGTTAGTATATGGGACTACTATATCTGATGTCGCTCTGCTCAACGACAGTATTTTATGTTGTCATAAATGTAACATAGATCTAAGAATTCAGATTGTTACAAGGATCGTGTTCGCGAAAAAAGGAAGCCTCCTTTAGGGGTTTCTTGACTGTTCTCCCCATAGAGGGTAGGATTAGGATTGACCAGGCGTCAAAGTTAGCGATAAGTACGCGTGACCTTATGTTTTGAATATTATTGACGTTTCCAAGCCATTTCTTTATGAATTCTATGGAAATAAAGTTTTTGACTTTGACTTACATAGTGTATATAGTTATTATATGTTATATTACATAGTTTCGTTTGTGTTTTAGATTTACACATGTTTTTATATGCAACTATTGTATACTGTTTGTGCATTAATAATAAAAGATATGAATAAAATACTGCCACTCAAGGTAGAAAAGCAAGTAGGTACCTATTTGTCTTTTTTTTTTTCAGTTTATGCACAATGTAGGTACTGTCGTTTAGTTTCAGTACTATTGATTAGCCGCCCGCGACAATATCTATCTATCGACGACTCGAATCTGTTCCTTGTCAGCCTACTCAACTCTTTGCTCTAGGTACATTTATTACAGCGTTTAACCTGTAAGAATATTGGAGTCATCATGATTTTAAAATGGTTCATTAATCATAATTCATATTTAAGGAACATTTGACATCTCGATTCAGCTAAATGTCCTAACATCGAGCTCGAACATAGATTTCATAATATTTTACGCAAGTTGAAACCTTGCAGTCGCTTCTAGCGCAATCTAGTGGTTAGTTTAAGAATATATACAAAATGCATTTCTCTGCCATCTAGTGGCAATAGTAATCACGTATTTTTGCTTTGCCATCTTACGGCTGGTAGCAGTACTACAGCGGTTTCCGAAGTTGATTCGTTTTAAAGCGCCATCTAGTTAGGAGTAGTAGACTGTACTTTGTAGTAGTAGTTGTGCCTCACATAACCAGATTTCATTCATTCTGTTTCAGACAAATTATCACCCCCACAACAGATACTTTATTCATGCTTGGATATGTTTCTCGCAACTCTTGGTTGCAACATATATTTACGTTTATATATTTAGCGTAAGATGACTATTATCCACATTCCTATGAATGAATGTGTGTGAAAGGTATGTATTGCAACGTCATTAATGGTCCAAACATTATTGCTTTTATTTATAGTCTATTATCGAAAACAGTTGAGAACATAAATGAAATAAATACATGTGCAAACAAAATTCATAAGTGGAATAATATATGAAGTTATCCGGTGCGTGCCTGATCGGTTAATTTCTTAAAGTGTGCGGCCACTGATAAATTCCTCACTCACAGGGCAGACAGCTGTTGTGAGTCATCTCAGCTGTCAAAAGAATACAGACAATATTTGTAGTATGGCAACATTGCTAAAAGCTCATACGACATTCACAGTTTTATGACCTTTGTTAATTTTTAATACTAAGCCTTATTCCAACGTGATAAAGATAATATTTCGTGTTAAAAATTCTTCAATAAGACATTTTATTGTTTGAGTAGGAAGTAACATAAAAATAGGATTGCCAACATTCGAGTGACGTCACGTCAATGGAGTCATGGAGCCTTCTAATATTACATAGGAGCGAAAAAATAAGAAAAATATATTTTCCTCCGAATTTGCTTCATTTACTTACAAGTAAAGCTCAAAAGTGACAAGATAAGTGTACAGCGCAAGTGATTTAAGCATAAAATATCTATTGGAACGGAAACAAAGTGCAAAAATCCATTGTTTTATTTGTGGGCGAGTAACTTGGATACCGAATTTTATTATTTTGTGAGTATATGGCGTATTTATCGGTTATAATTCGTGTACTGCGATCGATATTGTAAGTTTTACTCGCGTGCCGTGTTATTAAAGTTGAAGAAAACAGTCTTGTTCATGTTTATTAGTACATAGAAGCTATGTCATGCAGTCTGCCGGGCTAAAAATAATATCGGTAGTGTATTTCGGGAATTATATTTGGTGATTTTGCGAAAGCGAGCCTCGGTGAGTCGTGTGAAAGTGATAATTGCGCCTTAAGCGTGCTATAAACTTGTAAGACGAATGGCCTTGAGGCCGCCAATCAATTTTTCGTTCCCAGTGGTGTCATGTTTCACAAATTCCTTCTATTTATCGTGTTCCTACGTTCCATAATGCTAACATAATATAATTTTAATCATTTACGCATCATAGCTCCTTTACGGGCAATAATTATTTATAATTGAATCAATTTTGTGACCTTGAACTGTAACTGTTCTGTGAGAGTGAAACATTATTCAGTTTACACTGCGTAATTAATAAAAAAAATTCGCACGTGTTTGCTTATGTCACTGTTTGTTTCCAAAAATGTATGGAAATCAAGGTCAGGCGGGCAATGTGAAGTCACTGTTACCAACATTGCTAATCTAATAAGGCTTTATGAGAAAATTCTAGGTTCTATTGCATTACCTATAGCCAGTAGTGTGTAGTCAAGTTCTGACTGACTGAATTCATGTTAACTTTGCCGATGACTTGAGTATTATTGTTAATTTGATGTCTCATATCATTATAATCATGCTGATCAAAAAACTCATCAAAATAGGTCCGCCATACTTGAATGCTTGAACAAACACTATTTGAATAAACAAGCATTACATCAGTATGCCTTATAAATAATAGTTGTAATATAAATTTGCTGTTGCCCACGACTTGTCCGTGTGGAATTCGGTTTTATCACTCACCCCTATTTTACCCCTCGGAAAAGTAGCCTAAGTTACTCCTTGTTACATCAGTTATCTGCCAGTGAAAGTCCCGTCAAAATCGGTCCAGCCATTTCAGAGATTAGCCAGAACAGACAGACAGACAAAAATTGTCAAAAATGTTGTTTTGGTATACCTTGTATACATATGCACTTAGTAAAAAGCGGTTATTTTAATATTACAAACAGACACTCCAGTTTTATATATTTGTATACTTTATAAAACTATATATACCTTTGTTTGTGAATTTGTTGAGTATTGAAACTATCACAAAATACTAGTAAGTCAAAGTCAAAGTCAAAAACTTTATTTCCAGTAACAATATCAGTTTACATCTCTGATGCACATTTAATTCTCTCAACGACACACAAAAAATCATGTAATATCTTATTTCTTTAATATCTTTTTTCTATATTGTGTAGTCATAAATGTAACATAGACCTAAGTACTCAATTGTTACAAGGATCGTGCTCGCGAAAAAAAACGAATCCCTCCATTAGGGGTTACTTGCTGTTCTTCCCCATGGAGGGTCGGATAGGGTTTGAACAGGCATCAAACTTATCGATAAGTACGCATGACCTTATGTTTTGAATATTGATGTTACCAAGCCATTTATGAATTCTATGGAAATAAAGTTTTTGACTTTGAATTGATCCCGTCTCTAACTCAGCAATAAGCGTGCATTCTCATTTCAAGAATATTATATTTTATTGCATGTTTTATGTACATATGTGAGTTGATTATTATATATATAGCTTAAAGACCTGTGTGAATGATAGAAGAAAAAGTGTGGTGTGTGTGAGTTGAGTTGGATGTGTGGAGTAATGGAAATGGATAGCTTTGTGTTAGCTTAAGCTGTGGTTACCTTGAGGAAGTGAGCACAAGAACTCTACATTTACAATGATAATTATGTAAGAAATGTGTATCATTTAGTGGAAACCCTTAATAAATAAATATGAGAAAATTATAAGTCAAAGTCAAAAACATTATTTCAATAGAATTCATAAAGAAATGGCTTGGAAACATCAATAATATTCAAAACATAAGGTCATGCATACTTATCGATAAGTTTGATGCCTGTTCAAACCCTATCCGACCCTCCATGGGGAAGATATAAGAGGATACTCAGACATAAATAAATAATAAATAAATAATGGTGGACATTTCACACAGCGACATCTAGCCCCAAAGTAAGCTAAGCATAGCTTGTATCATGGCAACCAGACAACTGATATAATACTTATATACTTTTCTTTTGTAAATACATACATATAATACATATTAACACCCAGACACAGAACAAACATCAATGTTACAAATGTCACATAAATGTTTGTCCTGAGTGGGGATCGAACCCATGACCTACAGTGCAGAAGGTAGGGTTACTAACCAACTGAGCTATAAGGCCAGTCAAGACATAATGACTGACAGAAGACATATCAATTTTGTGCATGAAAATAATGTTTGTTCAGCAAATATTTGGCCGTGTATCAAGGTGCTATAGTCATGGCTTGAACACCAGATTTAAATAACTCGGGGAATCTCCTAAATTATGTTAACTGTGGTTTTCATTATTTTATTAATTTATCAAGTTTGTTAAATACTGTTTAACCCTATCCTACTCTTTCAATGGTCCCTGTGTTGTAGTTACCATGGACTCTAAATACAACGTTCGGTATACAACCACTAAACTTAACTTAATGTTGCACCACACATATTCATTACTTTAAGGGTATTCACAGACCACTTCAGACCACTTTCCCTTACACTTTACACTGTTGTAAGAATATTGATACATTCTTATGATACTTATACTTATCTCTCTACTTACTACTCTCTACTTACATTCTTTCTAATCCAGTCCATCCAAAGGTTGCCTTGAAGAAGTTGCTTTAAGCAATAAGGCCGCCTATTGTATGTCACAAGTATTGTTATTTATTTTAAACCTGTTTATTTATTGTGTGGTGTACAATAAAGAGTTTTCTATTCTATTCTATCCTATCCCGTAATGTGTTTCTTAATAATATGACAGCCAAGAATAATTTTATATTTTATATATTATTATAATTTTATATTTTATATATTATTATAATTTTATACACACAATAGCAGAAACTATTTTATTTGCCATATAAAGTGAGATAAATAATTGCAGCAATTATTTTACATAAATAAATTTATAGGCCTCACTCAGAGCTCAGTTCATACTAACTCTGCCTTCTAGACCACAGGTCGTGGGTTTGACTCGTACCCAGGACAAACTTTAGTCAGATATAGACTTTTTCAGTGTGTTCCTTAATATGTATTAATAAAAAAAAATGCATATAAGTATTCCTTCAGGTGGTAATGTCCACCAATATATATTTCTTTCTTTCCACTATTCTATTCGTGATCATTTATGTTTGAATGTTGAAAATTGATATGTGCAATTTACCTAAGACTAAATAAAACTAGCTCTCCATCCTGTCTTCGCACGGAACTGATAGATAGATTTAGTACCGTAGCTCATCTTTATCTGAATAATAAATATAGCTTGAATTGATCTGGCATAATGCAGCTTCCTATTAATGTGACAATTTTCAGAATTGGATCAGTTGCTTCGACGATTACGTCCTACATACAAGCTTTACCTCCATATTACAAGCTTTTATTAAGCTTGCAATGTTTTTATGTATGTTTAAGTCAAAATTTGCACCAGTTCCTCCTGTTACAAACTTCAACTCACTCAGTTGGACTGATTGAGCTGAAGTTTGGAACACATGTGTTCATCTTCGAGGACAATGCAGTAATATGTTATCGTGGAGGTGTTCTCATGATGGAGTAGGGTACACGCTGCAAAAGAACTACGCAACTTCTCCACATAACTCTGCCATGTTTGGGCTTTTTGGATTTGTGTAGATAAGCCCTTAGGGGGTGTCCAGGGTCTGATTGTAAACGCTTGTTTTGACAAAGTATTTTTCAACATAAGCTTCATAATATCTATGAACAGAAAGGTGCCACTTTGTAATTAGGTCCAGCCCTTCTGATTTCTAAATCTTGTTAGTGTATTGAAATATCGGTGATTTCATTGTTCCAGATTCCGTACAATGCTAAGAAAGCGTCCTCCGTCCAGGGTCAGACCGCGAACAAACTAAATGCCAAGCCAAAATAGAACGTAACCCGTGGACAAAAAGACTTCAAAATGCCTGTCGCATCGCCCACACGTTTCAACTGTACCTCCTCAAACCTGACCGGCTCGTATCGGTCGACGCTCTCCTCCTCATCTAGTCTAGACAAGCCTTACTACAGATCGAGCGGCGGCACCTACGTGTCCTCAACCCTGAGGAGTACCCTAGGGGACAGAACGACGGAATACAGATCCAGATACTCAGATGTGGACGGCAAGAGAGAGAGGAAGACCTCGCTGGTGGAGTACGGGCGGTCGAGCCGCGCGCCCAGCGTCACCGACTCCGACAGCGGGATCTCCAGGTACAGGTCGGAGAGGAGCGACTCCAGGTCTAGGGACATATCGACGACGAGAAGCGAGAGCGGCAAGACCTACAGCGAGCCGGTCCAGCGGAACAAGAGATACGTCAGCTCGGTGCTGACTATGTCCGCGGCGGAACTGTACGACAAGTACTCGCCGGCTAACTACACGCCGCTCACGCAGCGGATACAGCAGCAGCAGAACGCCTGCGCTGACATCTCCAGGTCCAAATCCATCTCCAATGACATTGGCAGACCGCCGATGGCCGACTCCAAGACGTTGCGGAAAGCTAGGAATTCCGCCGCCACCATCACCGAGGTAAATATAGGATCGATTGTATTTGGGTGCCTGCGAAATTTGATATATCTATAGTCAAAGTCAAAGTCAAAAACTTTATTTCCATAGAATTCATAAAGAAATGGCATGGAAACGTCAATATTCAAAACATAAGGTCACGCGTATAATATATAAATGTTGAACATATAAAAATAATTGGATATGGGAAAACGTGATGTTGTACGTATCGGTACAGATAAAACAATAATTGTATCAACACACATGATGACACACACAGTGATAGACAGGCACACACACAAATGAAATTCTTACTAAATATCACAGTTAATATTGGACATTGCAAAATATTGTCAGGATATTTCCTAAAGCATGGGGCATTTCAACCAATCTGTTTCAATCTTATTTTTTAGCTATAACTAGGTTTGAAATATTGTCCATGTTTCACTATGTAGGTACGTATTGCATGATTTTTATTCACAATCATGAATATAAATGATAATTTTGTGATATGATAAACATTTTTTAGTTTTTCTAGTGTTGTCCGTGTGTTGTGTGTTAAATATTTCTAGATTATTAACAGTGACTTATTTAATCAGCTAAGTTATGTTAATATACATACTATTTCTCTGAAGGAAGACGTCTGTGTTAAAAGACACATAAAATTGGGAGACAGTTTTTGAGAGGTCATTCATTGGATCAGTTTAATTTGTATGTGTTTTGATGAAGTTAATGTTTTATGTGTGTGTACTATTTCATAAGGTTATGGGCACCCTTATCTTTAATGTGGCCTTTCTAGTAACAGACCATATGAACTGGTCTTACAAATATATCATTTCGCAGGCACACAATGAAAATTGTGTGCGTGTCTGTGTGTGTGTGTTAGTGTGTTTGGCATTCATTATAACATCGCACTGAGTGCAAAGCCACATATCAACAGTAGGATCTAACCGCCTCACTCATATACCGAAACGAGAGAGACAGATATATAAACGTGGCGCTCATGCTTTCAAAATTTAGTTTTCATAAAGAGTGGCAAATTGCAAATCATTTTGTTGTCTCTGTTTGAAACTTTAGCAATATCATGCAAGCTGTAATATTACAATTATTCATCTAATCTATCGCGTAATATTTACGTAAATCAATAACAATTAAATCCAGGGACGTAAAAGCCAATAAAATGATTGATGTATTGCAGCGAGCGTGACCGATAACTAACACACACACACACACACACACACAAACTCACACTGCATTTAGACTAGAAAAAACAACATGAGCATACATTTGTAGAGACCCGAAGGCAGAAGATTCAAAGAAATATCATCATCACCAAGCTACACAAAAAGGAACTCTATGTCCAACGGGGTTAAGGACTCGAATGGAAACGAAGTGCCATCCGTTTCGGAGATACGGAAAAGGTTCGATCCAAAAATGACGGTGACAGCGTTGCCGGCAAACGATCTTAGATATACGAAAGCGTCCGTCGAACACTATCTGAATAAACTTAAAGATTGCGAGAACGGAACGTCGGGGTACACGAGACTTCCCAGGGAGGACAAACCGGTCCCGATACATTTGCCTTGCGCAGACAAAAACGGCTCCACCAAATGGGAATCTAGTTCTAGCAGATCAAATTCTAACTCGGATATATCCATCAGTAAAACAATATCGGAACCGGTGTCATTGTTCAAACCAGCAGTGGAGAGAAACAGTACCATGACTACGTCTCTAACTGCTAAACTGCCGTCCGACCGTCTAGCCAGCATTAAGAGTCAACTCGACCCTAATAATCCCATAGGAAAGATTCTAGAAAAATCAACAGTTATTACGGTAGAAAACGGAGACTCTGACTATAAAAAGCGCAGCACTCCAGATAAGTCTGAACGGGTGAAGGAAATAGAAAAACAAGTAAAGGCACCTAAACATACGTCTAATTTCGCTTCTTATATACAAAATTCGCAGCCCGTCGCTAGTGGAGCCTCCAAAGTCAACAATGTTATAAAAGAAGAAAGCGCCGATGTTAAACCAGAGAAAAAATCCAAAGTTAGCATTAAATACATAGATTCAGATGATAAAGCCATACTAGATAACGATATAGAATCTCCAAGCGGCACAGGATTTGAGAATAAAACGTTTGAGCATGAGAATTTCCTCAAAAAACGAACGGAGAGGAACGGAGAAGAGAGAGCAGAAGACGAAGTCAAATCCATGGAGACCAGTACAGAGAGTACGATCAGTGAACCGACTGAAGATCTAAGTCCTGGAACGCCCTCCGCCAGAAGAAAGCTGCTGGATAAGGACTTTGACGAGATCAAGGGGGTAAGTACTCATGTAGATGCTGCACAGGCCACAGCAGAACGGATATCTGATTCAAGCTTAGAAATGACAGTGTCGTCGTAACATTGAAGTGAATAAGCCTGAATCCATCCACATATTTTCGATATTTCAATCTAGGCATTGCGTTTGGTTGACGCAATGTTAAATCTATTTGTTGAAGCTATTTGTCTCTCCGTTCCGCTGTGACGTATAGTACGCTCTTAGGATTTTGCGAGGTCATTTCGATATATCACTATTTTACGTGAATAATCCAATATACGAATTGAGAAATTATAATTTTAGTTTGCATATTGATTTGTCGAAAAGGCCTGCTCGATCGCTCCCCTGCATCTCACGTTTGGTTTCAAAAATTAATATTATCATTATGCTTTTATTTAATTAGACTTGTTTTTTGTAGTGACTGACCACAGTAGAATGGTATGTGTGCCCGAAACTGTACATTTGAAGTCGTTTCAGCAGCTGACGGATTTAAAATCAACGATCAGCTTATATTATCAGTAAAGCGCTCAAGATCTGCATCTTTAGATCACCTTTGCGTATATTGCATTTTCCTGCACTTCGGTTTAGATGATGTGTTGGCTATATTTAGATTTTTCACTTCTGTTTGCATTCAGGATATTATCATTACTAACGAGCAGAGTATATTAAAATAATTATTGTCCAAAATCGTCGGTTACACTCCAGTAATGACTCGTTGCATTGTTAATTTATTTGATTGATGTCATTAAACTAAAGCTATTGATGCTAATTACGAAATCCGCCTCTCGCCCTCTTGCCTCAGCGAGCACTGGAGGAACCACCGCTCGTGGTCCTTGAACATCCTCACCTCCAGACCATCACGTAACGCTGTTCAGATTCCTCTCAAAGATCAATCCTATATTAGCACCTTTGTATATAAAAAGCATCGAGTTCGTTGGCATTTCACAACATTTAGGTCATGTATTTGTGTGCGTATATTAATGTGTCGCGATGACGTACCTATATAATGACGTCTGTCTGTGTGTGTGTGTGTGTGTACGTTCTGGATTTATCTATGACTCCTCTAATCTATGGCTGGTTTTAATTTCTTCTTTATGGGCAATTAGATTTTCGCTCTAAACTCTCACTTTACACATTATTATAGTAAATTTTCCTTATACAGTTTGGGACTCGAAAATAATTTTAAGTTCGTTTTATAATTGCTAAATCAAGATACAAGATACACAGAAATTCTGAAGAACTTTGACCCAACCAATGCAATAGTCGATTACGTGCAGATAGATGCAGTTTTTTTTTCAACTATGGTTTTAATCATTTAGCTTTCTTTTAAATGACATTGTAAGGAGCTAGGTTCAGATATGACCCGTTCACTTTTGAAAAAGTTCGTGCTAGAGTCTTCTTGATTTACATGAATGGGCTGTAGATAAGGTACTTTAAGATTATGAATTCCAAAGGCATATAAGGGCGTAAACGGCCTTTACTCTATGTTCTTTACTCGTATCTGTTGTGCCTGAATGTTGTTTAGCGCGGATAAATGATTGATTCCGTTTCAAGCAGTAACCATTGTCTGTAATATCTGCTATAAAAATTGAAACGCGAAACGTAGGGAGCCTTGCGTACTCATTTTGTATTAGACCTATGAATTTGTGTATCATTTGTTCGCTACTCGAGTTTTCACGGACAGTTTTATTAACATTGTGTCACAATGTTATAGCCTTCTATACCCTAGACTTGACTGCCTACTACAATTAGTTCCTATAGTGAAATTGCAAGCGCATGAGACGTAACATCCACGTCTCGGGGTGATGGACGCTACGCAATGCGACGTGAGTCATCTCGTACTTTGGTGAAGAGGACTTGAGTGATATTGCTGTTTCTATGGGTGGCGGTTACCACTTAACATCAGGTGGGCCATCAGCTCGTTACCACACCTGAATCATATAAAGAAATAAAAACAAAATAATGAATAATGATGGAATGGCCGCTCAAATTAGCGTTTTCACTAACTCTATCTAGCAGTCTTGCCGTGATATCACATCGCTTGCTCATTTTTCTTTCTTCAAGTCTGTTTTAGTCATATTTCATGTCCAGTTCTGCTACCTATACAGACTTTTCGTATGAATAAAATAGTAATTAGCGAACTCTTCACTTTGTCTAATAGATTTCCACACAGTTTTGCCAAAACTACAGTGGACGATACGGGCGGCAACGTCCTATTTCCAATAGAGATACGATCTATAAATATATCAACGCAAATTGTAGCCTCTAGAAATAAAATAACTCTACATATTATCTGTGCGGCAGACAGACCACGTTTATAAGTGACACGCGAAGTGAAAAAAAATTTATTGACAATTGCTGTTTTTTGACAGATTTATAAGTAATAACCTCTTGAAATTAAAATTACTTGCTGCAAAAGATGTTTTTGGCGGATTTATTTGAAGGTATTTTTTGGAAGTTTGCAAATAATTGGGCGTCTGTTTGTCTGTATACTTTGATGCAACTATTTATAAATGAGATATAATATATTAAAACGAAAGTTAGGATGCGACTTTTTTTTGTTGGATTAAATACTTATTGAGTCCCGCGTTCCAAAAGCGAGATTGTCGTCTTGACAACATGTCAGAGCTATTTCGATAATATTTTTGGTGTTTTATAAAAGTGTTTTCGAAGTATTTTCGTGTTAGTTCCGGCTGGTTGTGTAGCTGAAGACAGTTGATTCATATATTATTTTTCTGTACTCTTCGAGCGAGCATTTGTATGTGATCCATTTCCGTCCAAACGGTTTCCGCTCAGATGTTGGCGGGAAGAACTATTTTTTATGTAATGGCGATACCCATTTGCAGTAGACCAACCCCTCTGTCGCTAAACATTAATACAAAAACAATATATATAAATTACTAAAAAAATTAACTTAATCGCAATGTCACAGAAAAACCTTATAGAAGGCCAAATTTTTGTCATAATAATAATTCTATTCTCCAGGGCCGGAGTATATCGTGCTGGAGAAAGTTCTTACAGAAAATGCAACCACTAGGTCTCTGATTAATTACTCCTTATTAAACATAATTAATTATATTTAACTAATTAAAATCGTGATGTGTAAGGGCAGCAAAAAGACTGTGTAGTTTATTATAGTGGTACAAGTTGAGACGGCGGATGTTATGTCTAAAGTTAGTCGCAAAATGTTATGTCTGTGAGCACTCGGGAGCCATTGAAAGGGACAGAGTTATTTATGGTGCTGTCAGGCATTAAATCGTATATAAGGGGGTTTTTTGAAAACATTTTTTTTCTCCGGAACCGATTCATTCGTCGGAACTAACCCCCTTAACTATAAAAAAAAATACTGCACGTAAAGTCTTCAAACATTCCGTTTACGCGTTTTAATCTACCTAATAAGTACTTTTGCATTTAAATAATATAATTTAAATAAATACTATACTATTTGAAGCTTCTCAAATCAGGAAAACAAATTAAATATGTTTGGCTTAATATGCAATAATTATCAGAAATGCTCCATTTTCAAATATGACTTGTATGCCTGTAATTGCTTTGGTCTGATAGAACATTAACCATGACTCATATACAGGGTGTCCGGTAATGAATGGATAACCTTGAAATGGGTCTTAGTAGAACTATTGGGCATTCGGAAAAAAATATCAAATAAAAAAAAACAAGTAGTATCAAAGATATGTATTTTTAAATAATATCGATGTTTTGATTTTTTGTTTTTTTTTTTTGTATAATTTTTTTTGTTTTTTTTTTGTTTGTTTTTTATACTACTTGGTTTTTTTTATTTGATATTTTTTTCCGAATGCCCAATAGTTCTACTAAGACCCATTTCAAGGTTATCCATTCATTACCGAACACTGTATAAGTCCCGAGTTCGATTCCTTGAAAATATAGATATTATCAATGCTTAGGGCTGAGCAGTGTCTTCACTCGTACAGTTAGGATTGTTTACTATCCCGAGCGATAATATTTACTGATGACTGACTGATGCAGACGTCATGTCAGTCTGTCAGTTATTGATTAGTGTTCTGTCTCACTATATAGTAAGTGGAGTACTAAACTGTAAGGTTAATTAGTATCATAACAATATATATAAAATGGACGTATTTAATTAATATTTGTTAATTCATACGACTGGGGTAATTGAAAGAAATGAAACATAAAATAATTACATTAAATTAGGAAAAATTTACTAAACAAATTTAGGTAGGTAGATACTATTTCTGAGTATAAATTCTTCAAAGTCAAAGTCAAAACCTTTATTTCCATAGAATTCATAAAGAAATTGCTTGGAAACGTCAATATTCAAAACATAAGGTCACGCGTACGTATCGATAAGTTTGACGCCTGTCAACCTATCGGGGGTGTAATTGTACATTATAAGTAAAATCCCCAGCACTGTGTTGTGACTGGCGCTCTGTCGAGATGATCTTTTTTATTGTAATGAGTCAGTACACTCTACGCTGGGATATTTGAAAATTATGAAACTACCGACAATTAAACTTAAGTTCACATGTTAATGATAAAATTAAATAAAACAATAACAGAAATACACAGACAGACAGACAATATTGTTTCGAAGACACTGCTGCCCTATCCCTCCTATAGTACTCCCGATGAGGGCTGATAGGGTTGTAATTATTTCGTATCGTATATCATGGCTTCACGGTACGGACGACAGGCCTAAAACGGCGAACTATCGTGATGCGATTGTGAAATTTGGCAATAGTTTTTGGCCACAGTTTCGTCGCATCTTCAGTCCAGCCAGGCAAAACAAAATGCCGATTCAGTTTCCCTCGGGGGTTACCTGACGCGCCGCCATATTGCATATTTCCCGCGTATTCGCCTGTCAAATTTGACGTTACACAACCAGCCGAGTGATTAAATTGAAAGTGACCTTTTATTCCTCGGTACAGAGATTCACCTTGGTCTTTTTTAATTAATTTCTACATTCTTACTGTTTCGGAATAATTACTATCAAAATGTTAACATGAACTCCTATGTTGTATGACACTATCACTAGCGGTCATTGGCAGACTGGTGGGCTCATATAGCCTCTGTAGCCATCAATTAAGAAGAAGAAGAAGAAAGTGACCTTGTTAGCTTGACCCTTGTGGATTTATACAGTGTGTGTGTGCGTCAGTGAACTTTGATTTTGAATGTGTACTGTGAAAATTGGATTGTGACCTTTTTTTGTTATTGTACTGTCTTACCAGTGGATAGCTCAATTTTCTTTTAAGAATTGGATAACTAGTTCTTTGACTTCATGAGCTTCATAAGCCGAAGTTCTTTTCAAAATAAAACGCCAGATATATTTTGTTGAAGTGTACACCACACTTGTTGACTATAAGCTCGTGTCCCTGTCTCTCCAACATTAATTAAATACCTGATTATTGTTTATTTTCTAAAACTAACGCGACTTCCAAGAAATCCTTATAGTTTTGTGTTATTCTCCCTTTACCTGTAATTCCCCGTCTGGTATTGATCATTACATTAATCTTATTCTCCAAAATTGTTATTAACCAAAGCTCTTCATAAGTCTTCTCTTTATGACCTTGATAAATAGAGAAAATCCTTGAATCACTCAAATTCCCAGCAGTTTCTCGTTGGGAGTCATATAAGCGATTTCTGGCAGCCATTAAAACTCCATATAATGTAATCCATCTCGTCTCCTTATGTTGTGAGTCAACATCCAAATCTATTACCAGCAATCATTATAATTCGTTAAAGTGACCCTATTTCTGTGGCTGCTTGTTTTCAACTACTTCTCTAGGGTCTCTGGGTTGTCTTGTGGCTCCTACTGTTGCCTGACTAACTAATGAGAAGTCCCACCCATTGCCTCTCCAAAGTGATACATTATAGTCGCCGTCGTGATTGTAAACACAATACAAAATATTGCCCACTGTTGGACACAGGCGTCTCCCAGGAAGTTTGCTAAGTGTGGACTTTAAATCTTACCTTAACTAACCCCTACCTATTGGAACTTTACGCGAAGACGAAGACTATTTAGAACGCAAAATCTGCGATCACCAAAAAGTACCCTCAAATCTTCAGCGTCAAAAATTCTCCGCGTACTACCCTCAATCGGCGTGTGGTACATAATAATACACGTCGCGTTAGTGGTGTCAGCATGCGTGCGCGTTGCGTTGCGTGGCGTAGGCCATGAGGTGCGGGTTCCGGCGATGCGAGCCGCCCCGCGACTCGCGCCCCGCGCGACCCCTTGTGACCCACACGAGGAACCCCAGAAAGGTAAATCCGTCTCCTGTGTAGTTGTCGAATTCATTGAGAGAAACACATCTATCGTCCCCAGTTGTTCAGTTCGAGAGCGTGGTGGTCTAGCGGTACTGACCCCCGAGTTTCAATCCGGAGGTCGCCGGTTCAAATCCCGACGTGCACCTATGAGTTTTTCGATTGAAAGATTTATGTGCGCAATACCACGTTCCCAAAACGGTGAAGGAAATCATCGTGAGGAAACCGACATTTCCTAGAACTAAACATTCGAAGACATGTGTCGAGTGCAGGAAAGGAGCCTCTTTGAGGCGCACTTACAATCCTTTCACCACACTGGTTTGACAGAACCGGTGACTCGAAGAAGATGTTCAGTTTCAAGTAGGGAAATACTAAAGTGATTAATAAAACCAACTGTATATGCAATATTCGTCCGGGGAAATAACTCACCATACACAGCAGATGTGTGGGTGAAATTACAGGCACATAATTCTTTCTGTCTTCATCTAGTGATGGACTCAATAAGATGCGGCTTATTATTATTACGGGAGGAACCAAGCTACCTGATAATTATATTTATTCATTCCTATAATATACTTAGTCATCGCTACAGCTGTTACAAGTGGAAGCGAATACTTTCGGGCATTACTCGGGGAAGTACTGCCACCATACTTGTTTCTGTCACTAAGTGACGCATACTCATTGAAACGTGTGGTTTTCGGTGAAATTACAGGCACGTGAGACATTCCACCGTCCAGTCTGAGAGTTACGGGCGCAATATATTGCGACGCGGTCTTCCCATACCTGACTAGGGGAGCGTCCGAAGAAGTATTGATTTTGTTATGGGCAGAGGTCACCGCTGTACATCAGGTGGGCCAACTTGCTCAAGTAACTTCTATACAAATAAATAAAATTGGAGTGTCTGTTTGTAATATTAAAATAACCGCTTTTTACGAAGCGCATATGGATGTATACACGGTACATATACCAAAACAACATTTTTTATATTTTTTGTCTGTGTGTCTGTCTGTTCCGGCTAATCTCTGAAACGGCTGGACCAATTTTGACGGGACTTTCACTGGCAGATAGCTGATGTAACAAGGAGTAACTTAGGCTACTTTTCCGACGGGGTAAAATAGGGGTGCGTGATAAAACCGAATTCCACGCGAAGTCGTGGGCAACAGCTAGTAGTCACATAAAAATATAGAATAACTCAGCCAACTGTGTGTTTGAATGTTGAACTGGTTAAGGCGGGGTTCTGACGGCGCGACCGTATGCCCCGATGTCGCGTCGCGTGTACATCAACGGGCGCGTGCAGAGTCGCTACGCGGTCGAGCTGGCGGCTATAAGCTTCGCGCGGATGGTAACTGGCACTCACCAGCGACTATGATCGAAGGGGGGCGACTCAGTGTCCACACACGCGCGATTTACCTTCTTTTCATATAACTATATGTAAATGACCTTCGTATAAATTAGTAGAACTGGGCACACGTTATTCAGTCGTACGTACGTTGAAAAGATAAATGAAAATCCGATAGATTTATAATAATATTGGTGGACATTTCACACAGCTAATAATAGCTTGTATCACGGGAACCAGACAACTGATATATGTAAATACATAGGTACATATAATACATATTAACACCCAGACACAAAACAAACATCTGTGTTCGTCACGCAAATGTGTCCTGGGTGGGAATCGAATTCACTATAGCGTAGAAGGCAGAGTAATTACCAAGAGGCCTTTCAATATCTGACAATCATCGGTTACCTTGCAACTACACTTTATTTGGTAAAGTCAAAGTCATAAACTTTATTTACATAGAATTCATAAAGAAATTGCCTTGGAATTGTCAATAATGGTACAAGATACAACATTTATTGCATCACTAAAGTGTACATTTGGGTCTTATTGAAATAAATCGTTTATAACTTAGTTACCTGTTATAGGCATGGCAATATGATTACACTACTTACAATAGAAAAATATATGGTATTCTTAGGCATAAATTATAAATATTTCGGTAATTAATTACCTTGGTATATGTTTATAGTACCTAGATGGCCTGGATATTTTTTTGATGTAAAACTTCTATAGCCGCACGTAAAACCGATTTCCGCCACGGCAGAAATCGGTTTTACGTTGCTATACGATGTTAGTGTCTTTGACGGAGTTTACCGACGACTGAGAGATACTGGTACTGTTTCGAAGCGACGAACAGACCTGGTACAGTTGGGGTATGGTGTTTTATAGTCAAATCGGTCAGAAATGATGGAAACTACAACCTCTTAAAAGATCTAGGTCGACTTAACCGGTAACCCTGTATATATATATATATATATAGAATTGCTCGTTTAAATATATAAGATATATATATATTCGGTGTTTGGTAGTCGCGCCTGTGTGGCTGAGTCATTAGTGAGTCGCTTTATAGTCGCTACTCGTGTTTTTCGGCATGTTTTTTTTGTTCAGAAACATTTGGTTTTTCACAAATATAATAATAAACTTTATTTATTCGGAATAATAACAATATACACTTTAAATACAGGCACGATGATGCTTGCAGGAGTATATAACTGTGTCGCAAGCATCAACGCCCCATCTCCGAATACAGTTATACAATTCCACAGGAAAAATATAAAAAATTTAATCAAATTAAAATTTTATCTAAAATCTAAATATATCTTATGTGGGGTTAAACTTTGCAAGATTTTAGTTGTATGCTAACAAATTCTTAAGAGCAGCCTCTGTATATAAGTTCTCTTCTTAAGTGATAACATCTTTGAGTGATGAGTTTGCATGTGACCTTATCTTGCCACAGTCCCTTGAATTTCGCCATAAAAATACAATATTTCATTTAATAATTCCTCCATAACGGAACTACGGACGGGTTACCACATACGGGACCCCTATCAGGACTATTTTGCGACCCCAGCAGCGTTGTTCCTCATACGGAACTCCAAAAGATTTACTACAAAATGTTACTTAGCTCTTAGCTAATCAGTGTTTTGTCTTTCTCTTTGATATGTAGATTTGAGTGCATTAGATAAAGACAATACTAAATTTATCAACCACTTCTTCAAGGTCGTAAGAGTTGACTCGTTGAGACAAAGGCATGTTTCAATACATGTATCGCGACTTGTATCGGGCACACATATTTTACATACGAAACTTATGTTTTGGCATATCGAATCAGCAACTTGTTTCGTAAACATGTTTCGATACAAACGTGCCCTAGTGCGGACGGGCATTTCCGTTTGTCCGTACATTCGTTGTAATGTCGCTATAACTCCTATTCATACCCTGCTTTGGTCATAACATTGTATAGCATATGTGTATTGAGTTGTGCATGTTTTGGTTTGAAATCAACAACTAACATTGAAACCGTGAGTTAATTCATCTGTTACTTTCAAAAAATTTGTGTTGCAAAACATGTTTCGTATAAAACATTTATTTCGCAAAATATATCAGTTTTAAGACAAGTGTTATACATTTTTGCGAAGGAAATGTTTTGCGACGAAGCGTTTCCGCCTCCTGTCTCTAAACCAGTGTTGTATTCTCGCATTCCAGGAGTTGGCCGGCGGCAAGAGCGGGCCGAGCGGGGTGCGCCGGAGCAGCGAGCGGAGCGAGAGGGCAGACTCCGTTACCGAAGCGAAGTCCGACAAATCTAGCCAAACAAGTGGTGAGTACTCGATACTGCTGCAAATTTAGTAATGCGTCATGCGTGTTTTAATGTTTAATATCTCGTAAAGGTCCTCATTTACCAGTTGAGAGCCGTCTGCTCTCACCAAAAGCACCTGTAAACGCTTTCAAGGCCATCTGCGGCCAACAGCTAAATAGTCCATTCATAAAAACAAGTCCTCATCGGTCATTGAATGAACATCCGTATTGCTATGTAAGATATCGTGAATACGTGGATAGAGTGCACGTTGTAATGTTGTGTAACGTTGTTATGTTGTGTAACGTTGTTGCGTCGCGTCGCCGTGTTGCAGGTCTGAACGGTCTCCGCAACATCGGCAACACTTGCTTCATGAACAGCGTGATGCAGTGCCTGTCTAACACGCGGCCGCTGCTCGAGTACGTGGTCGCGGACAAGCACGTCGCCGACACGAACACCACGCTCTCCTGCATGCGGGGCGCGCTCATTGCGGGTGAGAGACACTCCCCCCTCCTCCCCCCCATCCCCATCCCCCTCCCCCATCCCCCTCCTCCTCCCCCTCCTCCTCTCCTCCTCCTCCCCCTCCTCTCCTCCTCCTCCCCTCCTCCTCCCCTCCTCCTCCTCCTCCTCTGCTCCTCCTCCCCTCCTCCTCCTCCTCCTCTGCTCCTCCTCCTCCTCCTCCTCCTCCTCCGCCTCCTCCTCCTCCCCTCCTCTCCCCTCCCCTCCTCCTCCTCTGCTCCTCCTCTCCTCCTCCTCCTCCCCTCCTCCTCCTCCCCTCCTCTCCCCTCCTCCCCTCCTCTCCCCTCCTCCCCCTCCTCTCCTCCCCCTCCTCTCCTCTCCCCTCCTCCCCCTCCTCTCCTCCCCCTCCTCTCCTCCCCCTCCTCTCCTCCTCCTCCCCTCCTCCCCTCCTCCTCCCCTCCTCCTCCTCTCCTCCTCCTCCTCTCCTCCTCCTCCTCCGCCTCCCCCTCCTCTGCTCCTCCTCCTCCCCTCCTCTCCCCTCCTCCCCCTCCTCTCCTCCTCCTCCCCTCCTCCTCCTCCTCTCCTCCTCCTGCGCCTCCCCTCCTCCGCCTCCCCCTCCTCCTCCTCTCCTCCTCCTCCTCTCCTCCTCCTCCTCTCCTCCTCCTCCTCCTCCTCCTCCTCCCCTCCCCCCTCCTCCCCCTCCCCCCTCCCCTCCCCCTCCCCCTCCGTGGAAGGGAGATGGTAAAGTTGTCACAGATATTATGGAGAAATCTATGCTGTAGCGGTTGAGCACTGATCAGTCTGGTTCCTGTGCCTCCGTTACTTTATTATTTATTTATGTGTATGTGTTACTTTGCGCAGCGTTCGCGAGCGTGATCAAGGAGCTGTGGCGTAGCGGGGAGCGCGACGGCGTAGTCAACACGACCACCTTCAAGTCGCAGGTGCAGCGGTTCGCGCCTCGCTTCATGGGCTACAGCCAGCAGGACGCGCAGGTACGGGCGCGGGGCGGGGCGGGGCGGAGCGGAGCGGGGCGGCGTAGTCAGCACGGCCACTAGATGACCTTGAACCTTATGGCCCGGGGTGCCCACAAGGGCTGTTTCCAATCTAGTTTATCTAGATGACCTTGAACCTTATGGCCCGGGGTGCCCACAAGGGCTGTTTCCAATCTAGTTTATCAACTTAACCTTAATGTTTTGACATAGTTGTAAGACCTTTCAGTTGGAACCCAAAACACAACATATTTGATACAGTTACGGAACGAGCCAATGGCCCATCTGGTGTTAAGTCGTAACCTCTACCCATAACAACCGACGTGCCTTGGATCCCCTACTAGGTACGACAAGACCCAAGTAGCATCGTATGCGCCCGTAACTGTGAGACGTGCAGGTGGAATGTCTCATGTGCCTGTAATTTCACCGGCAACCACACCTTTCAAACCGCTGTGTTCCGGTTTAACGCGAATGTGTCACTGCTTGTCGGCAGAAATGGGCATGGTGGCAATACTTCCCCGGACGAACTCTGCGTGAGTTCTACTGCTCTTAATCTTAATAATTTCTATCAGTTATCCGGTTTTCATAGTACAAGCTTTGCTTAGTTTGGAGCTAGATGGCGCTGTGTGAAATATGTACCAATATTTATTATATTAATAGTAATGTAGTACAATACGTGTGTTTCAGGAGTTCCTGCGCTATCTGCTGGAAGGCCTGCACGAGGATGTGAACCGGGTGACCGTGAAACCGAAGCCGATCCTCACGGAGATCGACGACAATCTCAGGTTAGTTCACGTTCCAGGCGGTGAGTAGCACTCTTCCAGGGAAGTACCGCCGCCATACACATTGCTCTGCCTAGCAGTACCGGATACGCATCGCTGTGTCCCGCAACAGAAAAGAAGAAAGAAAGAAAAAGTTTTTTTTAATTTATCTTCGAACTATTACACAATAAATTGGACTATAATTTTATTAATACATTCAACAATTATATTCAACATTCAATAATCAAAATTAACAAATTTCAACTGCCTGTATCCTGCCTGTATTAATGAGACTCAGATAGGTTAAGTTTCAGAAGAACATCAGTGAAGTAAACAATAATATCATAATTATTATAAATATCTGTTACAAATTTTCATTAAAATAAAATCAATAAATCTTTTGAGTTAGTATTTAAAGTTACTTTCACTGCCGCTGTCAGGAAATGAACACGTGATATATTCAGAAATGTGGTAATAATTATTTCACTTTGCCGGTAGATGGCGCTGTAAAAAATGTATTACATAATAAAATAAATTAAAATGTTTCCTTCTGAAGAAATGCTTATCTATATACAATTGATGAACTATGATTTAATAAAAAAAGACGTGTGGCACTCGGAGACTGCCGCGGTAAAGCTATTGCGCGTGATATTTCAAAAAGTCATTAAAAGTTCTGGTATTTATCGATAGATGGAACTAAAAAGTATCACCGCTGTGCCGGTCGGAGTGGGGGGTGTTAGGTTTTTTCGTTACGGAATTTCTGGATTCGGTCTCCACGCTCAAGGCTCGCGATAGAAGCTATGCAATAGCTTAATAATCAATTTTATTTTATTTATATAACTCTGACATTCCTAGTATTACTATTTTATTTGTTTTGTGTTACTTTTTATTATGTACTTATATGTGAATTCTAATATTTTTGATAATTTTTTTTTATGTGTAGGTTAACTAACGCATTTTCGCATACAATTTTATTGTTTCCTAAACAAATAAATAAAAAAATTATATTGTTAATAAAGGCCAATAATGTATGTTGTGTTGTCAGTGAGTCGGCGAAGGCGGCGGAGGCTTGGCGCCGCTACTGTCGGCTGGAGGAGTCCCGCGTGAGCGACATATTCGTCGGGCAACTTAAGTCTACGCTGCGCTGCACGCACTGCAACCACGATAGCGTCACATTCGACCCCTTCTGGGACCTCAGGTGACCCCGCCATAACACAAATCAAATTAAAAAAAAAAAAAAAAAAAAAAAAAAAAAAAAAAAAAAAAAAAAAAAAAAAATTATTTTATTTTAATTAATTTAATTTTTTTTTAATTTTTAATCAAATTAAAATTTATTTATCAAAACAGTGTGTGTGAACAATATATAAATTCTAATCTAGTTTGAAGAAAACTGCCTTCTCCTTATCCTCAATCATTTTATTTTACAATGTTTCTCGGTATACTACTACAGAACTATCGGTACACGGTAGTACTGCGCTTTTTTTTTTTATGTTATGTAGTTACGGAACGAGCCGACGGCCCACCTGGTGGTAAGTGGTAACCTCGGCCCATAACAACCGATGCGACTTGGGTCCTCCCCTACTAGGTACGACAAGACCCAAGTCGCATCGTATGCGCCCGTAACTATGAGACGTGTAGGTGGAATGTCTCATGTGCTTGTAATTTCACCGGCAACCACACCTTTCAAACCGGAACACAGTAACGCGAACGCTCGACCGCTCCACCAGAACTGAGCCTCCGTATTGCCATCTCCTTAAGTCGTTGACAACAATGGCCTTGATAGGCTACGCCTTTCCGGTACTCAATACATTGAGAGACAAAAATCATAAAATTATACAAGGAAACTGAACATAAAATACTTAAAATCAATTAATAAATTTAGAAATCATGACACTATACTCTAGTGTAGTACTCGGCTCGTTATACCGTGGTGGACTAGTGGTACTGACTCCCGAGTGTCAATCCGGAGGTCGCCGGGTCAAATCCCGACGTGCACATATGAGTTTACCCTTGAAAGATTTATGTACGCAATACCACGTTCTCAAAATGGTCTCAAATCGTGAGGAAACAGACGTGATAGAACTGAAAATTGGAAGACATGTGTCGAGTGCACGAAAGGAGCCTCTTTGAGGTGCACTTAAAATCCTTTCACCACACTGGTTCGAGAGAACGAGTGACTCGAAAAGAATAGAAGAATAGCTTGTTATAACACGGACGGATTCAAGTTCAAGAATGGGGGTAATTTTGACCCCGACTGACTACAATAAGAGACCGTTGAATTTTGATGTCCATTTACATCCGATAGTGGTACAATAATTTAATTTGAAATTAATATTTGTAACATTGATTAAATTTCGCAAGAAACATTTTTCAAAAAAGATCCTTCTTTTGATTATACATAATTAAGAGCAGGTTTAAGAGTCTGGAATATATTGCTTTAAGCAATAAGGCCGCCTATTGTATGTCCCAAGTATTGTTACTTCTTTTAAACCCGTTTATTTTGATGTATTTGTGTGGTGTACAATAAAGAGTTTTCTATACATATCTATCTAACATATCTTACATATATTTTCTATATATATCTATATTTTCATTGATTTTAGTTTTATAAATTTATGACATTATTTTAATTTCAATTTATTTTAAATTTCTATTGTACTCTATTCATTTTTATTGTACCTACTGTGTGCTATGTACTGTGTTCTATGGAAAGTTTTTTTTGAATTAAATTATTATTATTATTATATTCTATAATCATTGTGAAAATTATACTGAGAATGATGTTATCATTGGTTACAGTTTGCCGATACCGTCTCGAACCGGCAACCTTAAGATCCAGCAGTGTTTGCAGCACTTTACCAAGGAGGAAGAGATGGACGGAGACGAGAAACCGGTCAGCATTGTACCACTTCTCTCATACAATCATAGTTCATAGTTCATAGTTCATAGTTCATAGTTCATAGTTCATAGTTCCACTTGCAACTGGAGTTTAAAGATATTATCCTAAAGCAGTTTAAGAGCAGAATAACTCACGCCAAGTTCGTCCGGGGAAGTACTGCCACCATGCCCATTTGTGCCGGCAAGCAGTAACGCATTACTGTGTTCCGGTTTGAAAGGTGTGGTTGCCGGTGAAATTACAGGCACATGAGACATTCCACCTACACGTCTCTGAGTTACGGGCGCATACGGTTCAACTTGGGACTTGTCGTACCTAGGAGGGCCTGAGTCGCATAGGTTGTTATGGGAAGAGCTTACCACTTAACACAGGTGGGCCGTCAGCTCGTTCTGTAACAGTATCACATAAAAAAACTTGGAGGTATCTCATGATGGACTCGGGAGGTGTGCGTAGAAGCTTTTCACCTTCTGAACATAACTCCTTCGTGTTTGGTCTGATCGGATATGTATTTGACACTTACCCACTATAGCCCTCAGTGGTATTTAGGGTCTGATTTACAAGCTAGTTTGGAAAAACTTATTTGATTTTGACATTGTTTATAACACTGATAAAATTATATCAAAAGTCAAAGTCAAAAACTTTATTTCCATAGAATTCACAAAGAAATGGCTTGGAAACGTCAATATTCAAAACATAAGGTCACGCGTACTTATCGCTAAGTTTGATGCCTGTTCAATCCCAATCCTACCCTCTATAGGGAAGAATAGTCAAGAAACCCCTAAAGGAGGTCAAACTTAGCAATAAGTTTGACGCCTGTTCAAACCCTATCCGACCCTCCATGGGGAAGAACACACCAGAAACCCCCTAAAGGAGGGCTTCCTTTCTTTTCGCGAGCCCGATCCATGTAACAACCTGAATATATATATGTAATGTTGATTATCTGTTTGTCAGACGTGTTCAAAGTGCGGTGTGCGTCGTAAGTGCCTCAAGTGGTTTTCCGTGCAGAAGTTCCCGCAGGTGCTGGTGCTGCACCTCAAAAGGTGAGCCTCAACAACCGGTTTGACCTTAAGTACACTTTTGACCTTAGGTATTTTTATGAGGTCAATGCAAATTAAAGTGTGATTCAACCTCTTCAGCACACAGCGCCATCTAGTCCCAGACTAAGCTAAGCATAGCTTGTATCATGGGAACCAGACAACTGATATACATACTTAAATACTTTTTTTTGTAAATACATACATATAATATAAATTAACACCGAGACACAGAATAAATATCTATGTTCGTCACTTAAATGTTTGTCCTGGTTGGGAATCGAACCCACGAGCTTTATGGTCTTTGTTGACGCGTTGGTGGCATCACGCCGTGATTAGGAGCCGAATATTCTTTATAATACGTGATCTTCTCTAGGCCGTAGTAACGTCACAGATGGCAAATATTTGATTTTGGCTTGAACAAATAATTTTGACTTTCGGTGACCTGGGTTATAATCGAACCCACGACCTACAGGGCAGAAGGCAGCGTTACTACCAACTGAGCTATGAGGGTAGTCAAATAATGGAAACGCCATCCTGTGTGAGATGACAATTAACAGGGTTATCTCCACTTATGTAACAGACGACCCCGGAGCTCAGTCGGTAGGAACCCTACCTTTGAAGCTAGGAGTCCGGGTTGGATTCCCGGCTAGTGTGTATACTAACCCCCCCCCGCCCCCCGCCCCGGTGCAGGTTCTCCCCGACGGAGCGGTTCCGCGGCAAGCTGAACGTGGTGGTGGAGTTCCCGCTGACGGGGCTGGACGTCGCCCCGTACGCGGCCGCGCGCCCCGCCCAACCCCTCACGTACAACCTGTACGCGGTCAGCAACCACTCCGGTCAGTGTCACACACGCGCACACGTACGCGCACGCGCACGCACACAACACGACTGCATAGCGCATCTGAAAAATTGGGGCAATTTTTTTTACTTACGCTTTTATTTGTCGTTATTTGTGGTCTCGTGTTGCAGACTGTCTGGAACCAGCTCTATTATCTTCTATTCGAGTCACTGGTTCTCTCAAATCAGTGTGATGAAACGATTAAGTGCGCCTCAAAGAGGCTCCTTTCGTGCACTTGACACGTGTCTTTGAATTTTTAGTTCTAGGACATGTCGGTTTCCTCACGATGTTTTCCGAAACCGTTTTGAGAACGTACTATTGCGCACAACGTCAAATTCTCATTGGTGCCGTTATGGGTTTAAACCGGCGACCTGCGGATGGAAAGTCGAGATCTGTACACTGTACCAGCACGCTGTTAAATTCTACAGTTAAGTTCAGTTCAGTTCAGTTCTTCCAGTTAATTTGGAAACAAAGGTCGCCCGGTGACTTTCAAATTAAGGTCATTTTTGACCGCTATTCTATATATATAATCAGGTTAAACAAAGTTATGTATGTAATAATGTTACCCACAGGCACAACATACTCCGGTCACTACACGGCTTACTGCAAGCATCCCTATACGGGCGATTGGCATGAATATAACGACTCTAGGTAAGTGATTCCTAACGTAACCTAACCACATCTATACAATACAAATAAATAAAATTGGAGTGTCTGTTTGTAATATTAAAATAACCGCTTTTTACTAAGTGCATATGGATGTATGCACAGTACATATACCAACATTTTTTAAAATTTTTGTCTGTCTGTCTTATTGTTCCGGCTAATCTCCGTAACGGCTGGACCGATTTTGACGGGACTTTCACTGGCAAATAGCTGATGTAACAAGGAGTAACTTAGGCTACTTTTCCGAGGGGTAAAATAGGAGTGCGTGATAAAACCGAATTCCACGTGGACGAAGTCGCGGGCCAGTATGTGATATAAGTGGAACGAGCTGACGGCCCACCTGATTTTAAGTGGTAACCGCCGCCAACAGTAATACGAATCGAGTCATCTCCACCAAAGTACGAGATGACTCAAGTCGCATTGCGTTGCGTCCATCACCCCGAGACGGGGATGTTACGTCTCATGCGCTTGCAATTTCTTATTATATATTACTTAAACTCGACCTAACCTCTCACATATCCCCAGCAATGAGAGTATAAGAGGCCGAAATCGCAATGTTAGAAGAAAAGAAGAAAATACATTTTCACTTTGAAATGAATTTAAATTTATTTTATTTAGTAGTAAGCTTAGTCTAGGGTTTTATACTAGTAGTTTAATACTAGTGTAATTATTATACTGAACTAGACTAGATACCTAAGTATTATTAAAATAAATATAAACTAATAAATAAATAAACATGACACAAAAACTTAGGTACCTATTTAAAAGGTGGGTGAGTGGGCGTGACCTTATTTTTTGAATATTGACGTTTCCAAGCCATTTCTTTATGAATTCTATGGAAATAAAGTTTTTTACTTTGACTTTAAGTTTGATGTGGCAAATATGCGTGAGTGCAGACTTTTTAATTACTTAATAATTGTTTGGCCTAAAAACTTTACATTGTATTTCATATATTTGCAGAGTGTCACCAATAAAGCCGCGGGACGTGGTCTCTGCCGAAGCGTACGTACTGTTCTACGAGCTGGCGCGCAACACGTAGCCCCCCTCCCCCTCCCCCCTCCCCCCTCCCAACCCCCTCCCCCTCCCCCTCCCACCTCCAGCACGTGCAGCACCGTGCACAGCCACTTGCACTGCTTCAAGGTCAAAATGGTACTTCAAAAGTCAACAAACTTAATAGCCAGAATCGTGCTGCGTGCGTCATAAATGAAAGCTCAAAATGTTGAAGTTGACCGGATAAATGGCACGTTGTAGATTCCCATGTTGACCTTCCAGTGCAGTACTTCGCACTGTTACAAGGTCAATTGGAAGTCTACCATGTATGTCAAGGACCTGCACTTGGTAAATTTAAGGTCAAAATGGAACTAAATCAGGTCAAAATTTATGTTTGAAGGTCAAAAAGTACTTTGAGGGTTTCGAGTTAGTACTCGAATTTTGAACTAAAATGAAGTAAAATTAGTTTCATTTTTGGAGCTTTAAACAAAAGTTTAGATAAATGTGTGCTTTACATAGACACTAAAGTGGTTTTTTTATTGACGTTAAGGAAAGTACTAATAGATTGAATTGAAGAACAATTAATAAAGGATTTTCTAATAACTAACTTTCATTATTGCTAAATTACACCTTCAAACCCTATCTGACCTCTAACAAGACGATAATTAGTATTTTGTTGACGAATTGTTCCTATAAAAAAAAATTTGAAAAAAGTTTATCATTTCAGTAACAGACATGTTTACTAGACTTATATTAATTCAAACAATTGGGTCTGTCGTCTGTTGGACTATCAGAGCGGACTTAAGGAACTTCTGAGTTCCATAAGTACCTTTTTGACCTTCATACTATCATTTTGACTGCGTTTAGACACTTATGGACTTTGAAACATTGTGCGAGTCCAAAAACAATCCCCGTGTCGAACACGACCTTAACATAAGGTACTCATATGCTACTAGTCTAATACTAACTAGAAAAAGCTTGCAGTGATATTAATAAAAATAGGTATTATTCGAAAATAACGGTATTATTCTTATTAAATAGTAATATACGTGAATATGACTTTATGTGAGAGACGTTGGCAGCAATCAGTGGATGGGTGACCGTTCTATTGTAATATCTAATTTATATACCTATGTTTCGCAAATATATGAATTTGAATTTGCACTTGCAAGTGTTAAAGTTAAAGTGTCGACGCATCAGATTGCCCGATCTCTGATAGTCTCGGTCTCTCGGTCATATCACATGACGGACCCAAGTGTCTATATATAAGTCAAACAGACGTCCATCACTAAAATGATATAGTGTACCCACATTTTTTTTATCGATCTTCTACAAAATTGTAGTAAAATTCTTTCATAAACAGATGAGACAATGGTATATTTTCTTTGTCTATTTTACATATAAATATGTAACCTATATGTAAAGTTATATTCATGTATATAATATTTAATTGAAAAGGTACCTCCGCCTAAAAATTGTCATTACATAATGTGACATTAAAAAAACTCAAATTATGTTTAAAAATGTTGCATTAATAATATTAATTTCCTTGAGATATTTAAATACACTCAGGTTTACATATTCACGTTGTCGTCCAGCTTGTATATGCCAACTGCGACACAGGGAATCCTAGTTTGGAGTGTGTAAATGTAATATTTTTGTGTAAATATCGTTTTATGAATTGCGTCCATTTGAATATTATTTTATATATTATTTGTGCTGCAAGTAATCATGTATTATTATATTATTCCGAGTTGGCAGCACTGCAGTAGTCATGTGAGGTACCTTTTCGAAGACATACAGACATCTTTTCAATTGCCTGTTATTTTTAAACACAAGTTTTGAATATTTTTGAGTCACATTTAGAAAAAAAATCGAGGTAGAATTAATATATTTAAATAAAAAAAAACGTCCTTTCACTGTAAATAAGAGTGTAATTACAGCTTATATTAATAAATAATATGAATAATGTTAAATTATTTCGTTATTTGGTTGTTGAATCTGCAATATATAACTGTGTTATGTACAAATATTTAAAATATTAAATTTACGTGTATAAATAGCCTTTTTCACTTAAAGTATAGAACAAAACGGAAAATTTATTTAAGTTTAAACTTAAACACTGACATTTAAATAAAATAACTTATATTTTTGTCAAGCAAATTGGAGAAAATCAATAAATATTAAACATATGACTTGATAGATCGCAACTGACAGATAGGGATTTGACATTGTCCGGTTCGATTCCCATCCGTGCAGAATCTTGTTTATGAAAGTTATATTTATGTTCGATTTTTGTACTTAGTTATGCTGTTAATTTATACGTTGTCAGAACAAAATAAAATTACTGTTTTTCATACTAAAATATTAAAAGGTTGTATTTGATAGATGTGGAGTGTGTAACATGAGAATATAAAAAATAAAGAACACATCAAACCTGACGCAATATCAAAATTTATTTCGTAAAGTCTGGTGAAATATCTAGCTAATACACTTAATAATAATGATTAATTTATAATTATTTATACCGTATTGTCACATTATCAAAAGCATTTACAAAATACACACAATTCCAAAGTGACTAAAAGGTAAATGTCAATTTGACAGATATAGACATTGACAGATACGACGCGACGGTACGGTTTAGTATTTAAAGATGGCCATTTCTCATTATTTATTTTATTCTTTAACTTGAATGTTATAAGTTTGTTGATATATTAATCCGACGCATCACTTTATTTATAAATCATTTAATTAGTTAATAACGAAATGTATGTGTATGATTGTCTTACGTCCGCCGCATATAAACAAAGTACTCGAGTTTGACCCCCGGTCGGGGTCGAACTCGTGTGATGAGCGTAACGTCGGATGTTTATGTAACTGTGGGAGTCCGGGCCACCTGTGACACAGGAATCGCGAGGCGCGACCATTCATTAAATTAATAAAGTATTAAAATTGCTGTTAAGGATTTTAGATTTCACTGAATGGTTAGCTACCAACACTACCCTCAATGAAACTGTGTCTCCATTGACAGCTGCTTCCAAATCCAGGTGTTGAGTTGTGACGCCATCGGCTACACAGTCTCATTGAACATCAGGCGACATGTTGACAGACAAATCTGTTATAGATCTGATATATAAAACTATATATTTATAAATATATAATGTACTTTGTTTATTTGAACTGTGGACTGGTATATAACTCATTTTACCATTTATTTTCATAACCCCTTATTATTGAGTATAGAAATATTAAATTAACGTTAAAAGGTAAAATCGTTACTTGAACACAGTAACGTTATATTACCGCTTATATGATGATGGTACAAAATTTGATTATACAGGGTGTCCGGTATTGAATGGATAACCTTGAAATGGGTCTTAGTAGAACTATTGGGCATTCGGAAAAAAAATATCAAATAAAAAAAACCAAGTAGTATCAAAGATATGTATTTTTTAAATAATATCGATGTTTTTTTTTTTTATACAACTTTTATTTTATTTGATTTTTTTTTTCCGTATGCCTAATAGTTCTACTAAGACCCATTTCAAGGTTATCCATTCATTACCGGACACCCTGTATATCGGTATAGGTAGTACTTTAAAGTATAATAAACTGTTTTGCGGTCCCCCCGCGACCGCTGGGCTGTTCTGAAATTTGTATTTTACCCCGAAAGGGGGTACTTTTTACCCCTTTAACATTACGAAAACTGTCGCACGCTGCACACTGGACCTTTGATACATATAAATATCTAACCTACTCTCCCTAAGCGATAATGTGTTGACTTTAATCTACCAGTGTGTCACTCTGGCCGCTATGTGTTATACCATTACGAAACTCTCGTAGTAGCTTGTCTGGTCTTTCGCAGAAATTGGTTAATTCTTGCGGTAATTCGGTAAAGTGATCTTAATTTTATAATTAGCTGGAATTATTTTCATTCAAAACGGGGAACGGTAAATATGAATCTAATATTCAATTTAAAAGCCATACAGGACACACAGACAGACAGGCAGGCGTCAAATTAATATCGTTTACCGACTTTGGGGATCAAATAACCCTCTTTCGGGGCCATTGTAGGAATTTCAGGACACCCTGTATCCTGTTTATGTTGAGTTTCTGATGTTTGTTTGTTTTGTTTGTATCATTTTATTGCATTGTTGATCGTTTTTAGGGTCCGTTTCGCCTGAACCTTCTTATAGAGCTTACCTGTACACGAAACGGCCCCTTAGTATTATACATTTTATTTATATTCTAAATGAATCTTAATTCTAACCAAAGATGCTTATAAAATTGTTGAATTGCAATTTTTTTTTATGTCTTCTTACTTAGTGTCGTGTTTAAAGTGTCACAATAAAAAGCTATTATGAATGTTTTTGTAAGTATAACTTTAAACGCGAAATTTGTATTTCGCGTCAATGAGACAAGTCGGCCGGTCGCCGCCGCCGTGACGGTTGGAAGCAAACTGAACTAATTTCAGTTTCACGTATATTTAGAAAGAATACATCAGATAATTCTGTCATTCTAGCGAATATGACAGTAAATATTTGCCTATTGTACCTGCTCGTTCTGTTTTAACTTCTTTCTTGTACAAAGCGAGCATAGCATGCGCATACGCCGTGTCGGTTGCAAATTTCCGCACAGCCATGAATGTAAAAACTTCGGATGAGTTTCTGGAGGCCACTCCATCTTGATCATCGTATTGGACCTAATCATCCATATTCGGGAGTTTAATTTCTTCTCCTGTCTCCGTAAACATGTACTCGCATCTCTGTAGATGACTTAAAAGTTGTTGCTACAATCAAAGCGTTTTTTGTCAATGTGTCTAGATTGTATCCAGTGTTCAATCTTGCGTTGATAGATCTTGGATCTCTCATGAAGCACCCGATAGCGTGCAGCAGGTAAAAGAGACTCGGGGTTGCTAGAGATGAATATGATGACTTTTTGACAAATCCAAAGTCCGATATGTATGGGAAATAGGATTTCTGATTGATCGACTCTTGAAAATCGGATTTCTCAAATAGTGACATAAATTCCGTAGCTGCCACTCTATTGAATACTCAGAGAGGAACTTCCTCAGCCGATACCCCTAAAACCTTTGAGATATGACCTACCGATAGTAAACTGGCACAATCCCTGTATCTAGTGGCTATACTTCCGTACCTCAAAGCAGCTTTGGTCATTAAAATGGAAGAAGAACATATCAAACGCTGCAACCAGTTTGTTGAACTCCCTATCTGTCTGCCAGCTGGAGAATATTTTGCTGACGTTTGCAATGAGTTCTCCTGTTTTATTCAAAAACTGTCTTTTTAATTCGTCAGTGTATGTCGTTATTTGTGTGTTTTCGTTGAATCTAGAAGCTCGGTGGACAAAAAGAAGGAATAAAGTAAGGTCTAAATCATTGTAGTCATGGTTCGCGACTACAAGTTCCTTACAGTCTTCCTTAGCCTCTACATTGTAAAGATCTGCAACAGAAACTTCTTCCCCGGTTTTCCCTATCTCTACCCCGTATGTAGTCCAATTTCCTGTCAATGTCGCTTTGATTGTACTTGCTGTTCTGTGTAGATAAATTTTTGCACCATCTCTACTGATGTTACCTGCTTTGATACCGCTGATTAAACACGAACCGAGATCTTTCGTCGCCATAGTGGTGGTTTTTAAGAACACAGTGGGTTTGCCTGGACGTACCTCGAACCATTTGGACGGGTACTGTGTCTCAGATTTTGCTTGAACCACTCCTGCACGAATGTCGTGTTTCTTAAACACTTGTACCTTACTAGATGGCATATTGAATGAATTATTAGCGCTGTTATATGTCTGTCTCCCTCTCCCCAAGTGAATAAGAAAAAGACAGATATAGGAAACAGACTGAATTTTTGATCTGACAAATTAAATTTAATGATATTGTCATATGCTTCCTTGATTGCTTAGTTGAACTTATTGCTTAATACCTTAAATTGTGTATAATAATAATTATTTACATCGTATTTTTCGAAAATTGCTGTGTAGCAAAGACGGTCTTATCGTATGATACGATTTCTTCCAGACTACCTCAAGTATGGGTTGCTCACGGAAGTCACTCAATAAAAAAAAAACTATTAGTGTTTTTTTTTATTTTATTTAATTATATATTTTAACCAATATTGATTATTTTAGTAACTCGTTTGACCGCCCGCCGCCGCGGCCGTAAGACTTGTCTCTCGGACGAACTGTGGGAAGACATTTTGTTATTAATTTTATTAGACGGCGTGATTCGAGCCTGAGAATTATTTATGTAAAATATACGTAACAGATTTCTATAGAAATATATATTTAAATTATGATAAAATTGTTTTATTCGTGGATTTCCTAAGTGATACCTAATAGTGTACCTACCCCTAGTCAGTCTCCTACGGATACATAAAATTAGAAATACGATAAAAAAAAAAATGTGATTGTGATACGGAACGAGCCGACGGCCCACCTGGTGTTAAGTGGTAACCTCGGCCCATAACAAGCGATGCGGAACACAGTAACGCATTCGCGTTACTGTGTTCCGGTTTGAAAGGTGTGATTTCCGGTGAAATTACAGGCACATGAGACATTCCACCTACACGTCTCAGAGTTACAGGCGCATACGATGCGACTTGAGTCTTGTACCTAGTAGGGGAGGACCCAAGATGCATCGGTTGTTATGGGCAAAGGTTACCACTTAACACCGGGTGGGCCGTCGGCTCGTTTCGTGACTCAATCAAATAAAAATAAAAAAAGTGGGATGGGACATGGGATGTCTCAAATCAAGGTTATGCTGCACTAAACTGAATTTTACTCCACATATATGTGGTTGTGTAACTTTAAATGAGCTTTTCTAAACTTTTAATGAAGTCATCATTCACCTGAGCTGACCCCACACAAGATGGAGTCGACACTACGTATTCATCTTCCATTACTCTTTGTCAGACGTCATCTCAGCACTCACTCCTTTCTTACTCATATCTTGAAGGGCCAACCCGTATGCATTTACAGCGGCTGGAGTCCAGGAAAGAAACTGACTTTAAGTCCTGCGTGCACCCGATCACAGCTAAACTTAAAGATGATGGGAAGCGGCTAAGAAGTAAAATCCCTTTCATTTGTTGTAGTCTTAAGTTATTATATGTATGTTAGTCACTAAGGTATATATTTATATGGGCCAATGTATTTAATACTAAGTAGCCTGAAATAAACAAATTATTATTATATCATCTCTCACACCATCCATCCATCTCTTCTTTAGTTTTTTTTATTTACACACTTTTCGTAAAATGGCTTTCATCCCTCCGCGTGATATGTCTATACCGCGCTAACCTCCTACTCAACTCCTTCGTTCATTTGTAGTAAGTAGCTAACCTTACTAGTTCTAATTTCAGTAGGAATTACAAGATTCATTGATACCTTATACCTCCTTTTATGTATTATAGGTAACACATTTCCGAGGATACAATAAATAATACATATTGTACGATACAGTGAGAAAGCAAATCATTGAAGTAACGAATCACATCTTCCGCAGACGGTTATTCTTGCTTTCATTTCATTGATAATTTCTTAGCTCAATAAGGCCATTGATATATTTTGAATGTTTAGAAAATGATTCCACATTGCAGTCCTTGTTTCTCGTTATTTGTAACAATAAATAAACTGTGGTAAAAAGATAGTATCGGTACAAAGTGAAATTTGCATTAGCATTGGGATGGAGTGGATCGATATTTTCGGATGACGTACGCCCCACACCGTCTAGCAATTTGAAATTGCCGCGCGTGACGTCAGCAGTCTCCGTCTGACGTCACGCGGCACCCGTTGATGGACCTGCACTACCCATCTCCCTTTATCCTATGACAAATGAATCAGAGCGAGCGAGAGGCGGATATTCGCGTAAAGGTTGTGAATCGAGTTCTTTTTTTTAGTGCTAGTGACGATCAATGTAAACCGTACGCATTGTTATCAGAAATACTGATAACCGCATCTGTCAATCTCTATATGACATTTCCATTGCAATCAAATAGTTTATTTGAGCACTTGTAGCCGAGTTACAAGCGAGAGAGGCAAATTAATAGGAATTGTTTTTAATTAAAATCGAGTTTATTAATGAAACCTCGAGGTACCTTTTTGAACGTCCCAAGGCGAATGACGTGATAGACGGTGGCGCCACTGCGGTAGGCGCGGGAACTAGCGTCAGTACTCGAAAATCTCCCGATGGGCACCTAGTCGGGGTCAGTTTTGTCGCGTTTTTCACGAAAATGGCCAACAATGGCAAGCCGATGCACAAAAGCAAACATTTCCCGATAGACCAGCTAGTGTGTGTCGGCAACTATGAACTCGAAAAGACTATCGGGACGGGCAATTTCGCCGTGGTCAAACTGGCTACACATGTTGTTACAAAAACGAAGGTGCGTACCTATCTTGTTTCGTCGCGTATTTTAGTGGTTCTAGTGTTTAATTAGTGTATTTAGTCGTTGAATTGTGTGTTCTGGTGCAAGCGCTGGTTACTCTCTGTATTAAGTGCTCGCGTTACGTTGTTGAAATATGGTGGATTTTTCCATTAGTCCGAAACTATTTGCAATGTTTGGCCAGCTTGGGGAATCATAACAAGAGAGAACCCGTTTCGACGTTGCTTGATGAATGAATGTCGGATAAGGGGTTCTTTACATAAAAAAAAAAACAACATTACACTACTTTACGGAAAGTACATTATTTACACACAGCGTAAACATAAGAACGCAGTTTTAAATCAGCCGTATTATAATTTGTTTTTTTTTTTGTTAAATTGATAGAATCTATTTTCTTTGTAAATCAATTTTCTTAGTACATAACCTATTAAGTTTTGTTTAGGTGTTACTTTCTCATTTGTTTAAATTATCTCCTATGACTTGCCATGATCCTACTAACTTTAATTTGGCCCCAAATTTTGTTTCAATTAAACCATTAACAAAGTCTGGATTGTGTAATGTTATTTACAACCAGAAATGTCTTTTAAGATTCATATTGGTAAATATTGCAATCTATTTGATAACATGTATTATCTTTACAAGTGGCCTTGAAAAATGAAAAATAAATAAGTATATTCAAATTAGCAGCTAAGTTGTAGGTTGTACGTCACTGCAGTAGGATTCTCTGTGTCACAGGTGGCAAAGAAATGTATATGCAAAAGATAGATTTGTGTAGAAAATCTTTGCTTATCGCTCAAAAATTTTTTCAAAAAAAAATAACTTCTCTTTTATTTAGATTATTATTGTAAATACACGGATACCATAATTAAGTTAAGTCAAATCAAAGTCAATTAATGTTGAAGTCATTAGAATTTACTCTCACAATACAAACAGTTTTTATGTGATAAAATTCTCCCACAATTGTACGAGTTACAACTACTTGCAGACTTGTACCATTGCATTCTGTGTGTCACAGGTAGTAGGCAGTACTGCCACCATACCTATTACTACCGCCAAGTAGTAATGCATTCACATTACCGTAGACATTCCACCTTCACATCTCACATTTATGGGTGCATACGATGCGACTTGGGTCTTGTCATAATTAGTATGGGATGACCCAAGTCGCATCGGCTGTTATGGGCCGAGGTTACTACTTAACACCAGGTGGGCGGTCGGCTCGGACCGTAAATGTATTACATAAAAAAAAAACTTAACCCATTTTAAACTAACAGTATTTAATTGAAAACTTTCCACAACAAATCCGGATGATAATATTTGTCCATATGGCAATGAAAATAATTTGTGTTATTGTTGGCAATACATCAACCGATGGGGACTGTTACATAAACCTCAGAATAATTTATAACACAGTCTGAAATATATTACCATCTTCACAAACCTCTCCTTAACGCAGAGAAAATATCTTCTCCGTTGCCTATAAATACATAAACAAATACATCTACTGGCCTCACATCTCGTAGTAACTCTGCCTTCTGAGTTCTGTAGGTCGTGGGTTCGATTCCCACCCATGACAAACATTTATGAGTATTGATGTTTGTTCTGTCTGTGTGTTAATATGTATTTACAAAAAATATGTATTCTATCAAACGTCTGGTTCCCATAGTACAAGCTATGCTTAGTTTAGGTCTAGAAGGCGATGTGTGTAATGTCCACCTATATTTATTGAAACCTGAACCACTGACCTGAAACCTGAAAACCTGAACCTGAAACTGAAACCAGTTGGTGAAGAAATTAAAGTACATCTCAAAAAGTCTCCTCTCTCGCTGCGCTAGTCTGTTTGTAATGTCAAAATGAATGTTTTGAACTGTATGTATATGAAAGTATACAGTACTTGGTACTAAATGTTTGTTCGGGCTAATCTCTGAAATGGGTGGACCGATTTTGACGGTACTTTCACTGGCAGATAGCTGATGTAACAAGGGGTAACTTAGGCTACTTGTCCGAGGGGTGAAATAGGGGTGTGTCATAAAACCGAATTCCACGCGGACGAAGTCACGGGCAACAGCTAGTTTTCACATAAAAAAATTATGCGCCCTATATCTATATCTCAAAACTACTTGATTTTGATACTACTTGGTTTTTTTTTATTTGGTATTTTTTTCCGAATGCCCAATAGTTCTACTAAGACCCATTTCAGGGTTATCCTTTCATTACCGGACACCCTGTATATGTAATCTCCGAAACTTCTGATACGGTTTATAAAATTCTTTCACCTGTATACAGAATAGAGTTTCAGACTTGGATACGGGCTGTATCCCGTTAAGAGATTTTTCGGTCGAGCAAATGTGTTACTTAAAACTTTGCCCAGTAAGAGATACGAGAATACTTTCTGCAGAATAGTACTTAATGGAACTTAAAAAAGGCACATAACATATTAAATATTGTCCACGACAATATTTAATATGTTAAGGTTACCTCACCAAATGATTTAACTTCTTTTATAACAGAAATTGAATTTAACGCTGGCGAGGCATAGCCTAAGTTACTCCTTGTTACATCAGCTATCTGCCAGTGAAAGTCCCGTCAAAATCGGTCCAGCCATTTCAGAGATTAGCCGGAACAAACAGACAGACAGACAAAAATTGTAAAGAATGACGTTTTAGTATATGTACGTACATCCATATGCACTTAGTAAAAAGCGGTTATTTTAATATTACCAACAGACACTCCAATTTTATTTATTTGTATAGATTACAAACAGACACTCCAATTTTATTTATTTGTATAGATATCATTGGTCTGTATCTGAACCAGCGACTTTCGGATGTAAACTCGGAGTCGATACCGGTGGCCCACCACTGGTAATAATTATGCTTCAAAATTATTACGAAGGTAATTCCAAAGACCTTGGCTAGAAGAGCCTTGACTTGGAAACCATCTCTCATTAGGAACCTTGGGAGCCAAACACGAGGTTTCACGAGGTTGAGAGCGTGGTCGCCTAGTGGTACTGACCCCGAGTTTCAATACGGAAGTCGCCGGTTCAAATCCTGACGTGCACCTATGAGTTTTTCGCTTGAAAGTTTTATGTGCAATACTACGTTCTCAAAACGGTGAAGGAAAATTGTGTGGAAACCGACATGTAGAACTAAAAATTCGAAGACACGTGTCAAGTGTACGAAAGGAGCCTCTTTGAGGCGCCTACGACCAACTGAGCTGTGAGGCTAGTCAGTATTGTCGAGGAGTCGACTATAAAACAGTGGTTGTTTAGTGTGTGCGCACACTAGGGCACACCTGAAGTCGCTCCTGTGTCAAGGTGAGACCTTCCTCCCAAGGATGTATCGGGCGAGTCAAGGGCCCGCCTCTCGGCTGGTGTTACGTACTTAAGGTCACATTTTGGGTACCTTTAGTCCAGTTAGTTCAGTACGGGGAAGCAAGATAATGTCGCAGCAACATATTATTTAACTTGAATTTTTGACTGACCCCACAGCTCAGTTGGTAGTAACTCCGTCGTGGGTTCGATTCCGGTTAGGGCAAACATTTGTGTGAGGAGCATTGATGTTTGTTCTGTGTCTGGGTGTTAATATGTATTATATGTATGTATTTACAAAAAAGTGTATATGTAATCTATCAGTCATCTGGTTCCCATAGTTCAAGCTATGCTTAGTTTAGTTTGGGGCTAGATGGCGCTGTGTGACAATGTCCACCTAAAAATAATAATAAATTTCACGACTAAAAATTAATTATATTTAGTGTCGTAGAATAAATTCAAGCTCTGAAACTTTCACTACCGAAATCATATTCGGCATGTTGTGTCCCAACAATAGCCAATACTTAGATATGGTAAGACCCAAGCTGCACGCATCACACTGCGCCCATCTCATTGACCGATAAAAATGACCATACTGTGACTACAAGTTAACGTAGGTATACAAGTTAACGTATAAGAAATTAAATAAACTAAATAATTAAATAAAAATTTATTAATTCATTTTATTTATTAATTTTTTCCAAGTTTTATTATTAATTACAGTTACATCAGTCCATGAAAAAAATAAAAAGATTATTTACTACTAAACTGAATATTTATTCAGACAACATATTTGTTGCATACAGGTTATATAACATTAGAATTAAATTAAATCACAAAAAAAGACACAAAACACATTAAAATTAAATTGAATTTATAATAAAAAAGGCGTTTAATTATATAAAAAAGTAACAATGACAAATAATTGTGTTGTCTGTATACATTGTGCGTTATTGTACATTTCACTGGAGGAGGTTTTTGCTGTGGGCAAGGCCGCGAGGTAAGGATGGTCAATGCCTTTACCTCGCTTTACCGGCCGCCGCCCGCCGACACGGTGCGTGTTGTTGTCATGACAGACAGACAGACAGACGTGTGTTTCATACACCCCCCACCAAGAGCGTGGTGGTCTAGCGGTACTGACCCCCGAGTTTCAATCCGGAGGTCACGATTTTTTTTTTTTTTTATTGCTTTTTTTTTTCATTTAAGTAATTACAGATTATATAATTTTTGTTTTTTTTTTAAATACAAAAAATTTTATTCATACAAAGTAAGGGTACAAATAACTGTGGAAACTCTGCCTCCTGTTTTAGTTTATAGAAACTGTGTTACAGGAAGCAGTGTCTTCCCAAATATAGGAACATACATAATCACTCTTACATTGTAGACAAGAAAAGAAAACAATAATAATTACTTAACATATTTGAGAAAAACATACAGCTGCGTAGCTAATTTTTAAAACATAGTTATTTTTTTTTTTATAATAATTAAAAATATTAATTAAAGATACAGATTGCCATAGCTTATTACTTACGGCGTTTTTTACCAGAAGAATATCTGAATTTAGCCCTATATTCACACAGCGAATGTTAATAATTGGATATTATGTAGTTATGTTGGTATCGAGCTTGTCAAGGGTGTTGAGTTCTATTCCCGGCAGGGACAACACAAAAAAAGGAATCCCTCCATTAGGGGTTTCTTGCCTGTTCCTTCCCATGGAGGGTCGGATAGGGTTTGAACAGGCATCAAACTTATCGATAAGTACGCGTGACCTTATGTTTTGAATATTGAGGTTTCCAAGCCATTTCTTTATGAATTCTATGGAAATAAAGTTTTTGACTTTGACTTTGACTTTGACTAATTATTATTATTATTAATCATTTTATTTCGAACATTACATTCATATTACACTAAAATTAAATCAAAATTACATTATTATTATTACAAAACAAAAATAAAATCAAAATATAAAAATCTTAAATTAAAAACTTAAACTAGGTGTACCTCACATGGAGCTGGATCCAGTAAACTAACCCACTAACTAAACCCACACAAGAACGATTTATAGGTTAGAATACCGCTGAATTATTTATTCAATTCCTCTGCTTTTTGGAACATACTAGAACATATAACATGATTTATCCAATTTTATTAAAAACTAGCTGTGCCCCGCGGTGTTACCCGCGGTGAATAAGTAATCCCACGGGAACACTGCGCTTTTCTGGGATCAAAGTAGCCTATGTGTTAAGCCAGGATATAAGCTATCTTGGTACCAAATTTCATCTAAATCCATTCAGCCGTTTGAGCGTGAAAGAGTAACAAACATCCATACAAACTTTCACGTTTCGCACTTTATATAGCCACGGACGCTCAGGCGCGAGGCGTGTAGTACGTACTCTGTACGTTAAAAATGTTCGCCGTGATTCTTTAAATTGACATAACTTTTTTATTTATGAACCGATTGACATGAAATAAACACTAAATGTTAAGTGAAGCTTACTACAATATATTAGTGAAAACCGTATCTAAATTGAATAAGCCGTTTCTGATATTAGCGTGCACAAACACACAGACAAACAGATAAACAGACAAAAAAAAAATTAATTACAATTTCGGGTTCGGCATCGATATAATAACAACCCCTGATACTTTTTTTTTATATATTTCCATTGTACAGACACCACTTTTCTACAATTTTATTATATGTATAGATATTGACTTCGACGAATTTCTCGAACGACGCGGTAGAGATTATTCTATGCGATTATGTTGACCTTGATAGGTTCCCCGATCTGCCGTCCTTTAACTAGAAAGCTCTCAAAAAGTCAATTTGGACTTTTTAATAGGAAACGATACAGTTCAAAATTCTTTTCTGTCTAAGAAACGTTTGTAAATTATAATTAGTTTCGGAGATATCAAAAAATTGTAGGCCGTTAACTGACGGATTTAAAAGGAATTAAAGAGAGTTCTCTGTACATATCTCAAAAACGACAATTTGGGCTTAACTGCCTTTTAGTTAAAGGACGGCGGCGATGCGGTAATCGAATCAGGGCGCCTAAAAGTTGACAATCTAAACCAAAGAGGTAAAGTCTGGATGTAGGGGGGGGTAATCTCCGATAGTAGAGTCCATTCCACAAAACAAGCCCCTTGGCTGTGGCGCTAGTGTCTACGTGAAAGCACATTATTCCATTGTCCCAAATTAGTTCCCGGTTTCGCCGCGTGACTTAATTCGTGGAAACGATTCTGCCTCTAGGGCGGACTCAGGCTGTATAGTATCGCGTTAAATTTGAAGGGCTTCTCTCGGGAGACCAACTTTGTAATGTGATTCGAAGAGAAAACGGTGGAGCGAATGAGTTTCTTACGAGCAATAGAACTCTCGCCAAGTTCGTCCGGGGAAGTACTGCCACCATGCCCTTTTCTGCCGCCAAGCAGTAACGCATTCGCGTTACTGTGTTCCGGTTTTAAAGGTGTGGTTGCCGGTGAAATTACAGGCACATGAGACATTCCACCTACACGTCTCAAAGTTACGGGCGCATACGATGCGACTTGGGTCTTGTCATACCTACTATGGGAGGACCCAAGTTGCATCGGCTGTTATGGGTCGAGGTTACCACTTAACACCAGGTGGGCCGTCGGCTCGTTCCGTAAAAGTATTACATAAAAATAAAAAAAAGATACGAAATATCTAATACCAATTTAGCATGCAAAAATAACAGGTAATAATTGTTGCATCAACACATCTATAGATAGATAGATACATAGATCTATTGTCTCTTACAAAAAAGAAAACGTATCTAAATTAAAAGTAAATACATTTTGTCTATCTATCTATCTATTCGAGTTACTGGTTCTCTCGAACCAGTGTGGTGAAAGAATTTTAAGTGCGCTTCAAAGAGGCTCCTTTCCTGCACTCGACACATGTCAGTTTTTTTGTGAAAAACTAGCTTTATTAGATGCTAGGGTGCTAGGGGCTATGGGCGCTAGAGGTAGGCTAGAAGCCTCTGTTACTAGAATCCAAATTATTCCCTTTGGAGGTGTATTCAAAATAGAGAGTGTACAGTGCGGCTGTAATCGCAAGCTGAGGTCACGTCGCGGCCTTCAGAGGTCAACGGAAGCAAGTATTGTCGGTAGCGCCGTACATTATCGCAAGGCTGTCGTCGGAGCCTATGTGATGTAGTTAACGAAAACACAGTTTAACTTTAAAACGGTTTATTTTATTTGCCTTTGGTTAACATTTGACCGCAATCTCACCTGATGTTAAGTGAATGCTGTCTACGATGTAGCATTTGCTCCTAGAAGTAACCTATTCACTCTCCACACCTCCAGATTATAGCATAAGCAACGATGCTTCCGATCCAAAAATTCAAGTCATAAAGAAGGGTCTGGTTAGTAAACCTTATTACACTGTAAATGATTATATAAATGATAAATCCCCTCGGGTCTGATGTCGCTCTGCTCAACGACACACAAAACATCATGTAATATCTTATTTTAGTATATTATGTAGTCATAAATGTAACATAGACCTAAGTAATCAATTGTTACAAGGATCGTGCTCGCGAAAAAAAAGGAATCCCTCCATTAGGGGTTTCTTGCTGTTCTTCCCCATGGAGGGTGGAATAGGGTTTGAACAGGTATCAAACTTATTGATAAGTAAGCGTGACCTTATGTTTTGAACAACATTGACGTTTCCAAGCCATTTCTTTATGAATTCTTTGGAAATAAAGTTTTTGACTTTGATAGTTATCGGGAAATACAGATGCAGGCAAGAAGTTCCACTCTTTTGAGTTTGTTTCAAGCGAACCGGTTAACTGACTCTTTCGCTGTGGCGTGACGGTAGCTTGGGGTTAAGTAACCCACTGGTACTATGGTCTTTGTACTTATCGCCGCTTCTACCGGTCTTTTTATTTGGAGATTGTAAATAGCGCCATCTAGCCCCAACTAAGCACAACATGTACTGTTGGAACTACACAAAGGATAGAGTACTTGTATACTTGTTTTGTTTAAATAAATATTAAACTCAAAAACGCCTTTTTCGTCACACAAATGCTCTGACAACCTTCTAGTTCTATACAAAACTTCCCGTCTCACTCCTCACCTCATTAGTTACGGGTGCATTGCGATGCTGCTTTAGTTTTCCAATAGCTAAGTTGTATAGTATTGTTTGTATTATGGGCAGAGGTACCAACGGAGCCATCTGCTCATTCATTAACTTATTCAAAAAGCAATCGTCATCTTAACCCGCGCTTGTAACGGGGTGCAGATGCGGACCGAGTTATCTGGTGTGCCTATGCACTAAACTAACAAAACTCGAGTGAAAATACCTTGCGTTCGCAGTACATTTGATCAGGCCTTGAGAGCTTTGGGTTGGCAACTTGGACCTTCCCATACTTAAGTTTTATTGTAGTTGTTATGGCAAGGGGATACCGCTTAACGACAAATTGTGGGCCATCGGGACATAGGTTTTTCTCGCGTTAAGTAATATTTCCGTATGTTATTGTATTATTTACCTTAGTCCCACCGACCGCTCCATTACCTAACTGTTTAAAAGTTTCGGCTTGAAAGTTTCTAAATGGTTTTGTAGAGATTCCTTAAGTCTTTCAACTTAGGCAAATAGGCCCGACGCAATGTACCAACAAAACTTTAGCTTTCGACTTTTGTTTTCATCTGATGGGCTTACCTTTGAAACAGAGCACGTGACCCAGTGGTACAATCCGCAGGTCGCTGGTTCAAATCCAGAACCACTCCACCGCAAATTTATATGCTTAAACCACGTTCTCAAAACTAAAAAATACACCGCCCCACCTCAAATACCAAAAACACAAATAGTATTTAAGTATTATAGGAGTTGTCTAGTTTCTGTAGAACAAAGTTGACTTAGTTTGGGACTAGATGGCGCTGTGTGAAATATCTTCTTTATTTCATACTCAGTGGCTTTGAGTTTTAAAGTTTTTTGTTTTGTTTCAGGTTGCAATTAAAATAATAGACAAATCAAGATTGGATGAAGACAATTTGAAGAAGACTTTTAGAGAAATAGCTATAATGAAGAGACTACGGCATCCGCACATAGTTAAATTATATCAGGTAACGTCCAGGATTTGACTCCCGTTACCGCACTACTAGCCGGCAGGGTTGCGTAAGATCGCCCGCACGGGACTTATGTAACACTCTTTGTCGCTTGGTAACGTCATTGTATAACCATTTGAACAACAACTTATTTAAAACCAGAAATGGAGCAAAATTGCTTGGGACGAGTGAAGTGATTCCCAACCATTAAGCGCGCCTCCCTTGGGGAGCCACCCATTACAAACCCATTACAAAAATTATTAATTTATAAACATTAGGATTTAAAATTTAATATATTAAATGGCTTTCAATCGAGGGCATTTTTTTGATATTGGGTCACACCTTCATTGGGATGTAACTGATTAAATGAACAAGAATAATTGTTCTCTTTTGAATATGTTTATTGTTTCAGGTCATGGAAAGTGATCACACAATTTATTTAGTAACAGAATACGCGCCAAATGGTGAAATATTTGGTAAGTTTTTATTGTTGGTTTTGATTAACAATTATTAACAGGAACAGAAACTCCAGCAGTCAATATTTACAGTAATTTTGAAATGTCTGTTTGGTGCCTATGCGGAAATCTTGTTAAAACATAAAAACATGTTTTTATTAAAAGTAGGAAGATTGACTTCGTAGCCATTCGGCACTAGTGCAATACCACATTCAGCCGAACAACACACTTCTAATTATGTCTTCCCGTGAAATATACCATTGATGAGATGAGACCAGCGTCGAATGTGGGCGTTAAGGGTTGGAAAGCAGGAATAATATAGGTCCCAGAATACTCCCTTGTGGAACGACCAAACGATTTAAGTGGGGAGCTACTATTATTCTACCCGATCTTCACACACTCTGATCCATTAAATAACTTATAAACCAGTCTAGATTTACTCCCGTAATTTCCGATCCCTATAGTGTTTTAAGAAGAATAGCAACTGAAACTAAGTTAAAGGCCTTCGCAAGATCTGTGAGATATGAACGCAGCAATTTCCGTCATCTGTATGACAACTGAGGTTTTGGGGGTTTATTATATGTTCTTTAAGGAAAATAAAGAACAATCTTCCTTGTTTTCAGACCACTTAGTATCCCGCGGCCGCATGCCGGAATGCGAGGCGATGAGAGCGTTCTCGCAGATGGTGTCCGCCGTGGGCTACTGCCACGCGAGCGGGGTCGTGCACAGGGACCTGAAGGCTGAGAACTTGTTGTTAGATGCACAGATGAACATAAAGGTGCGTTTGATGGACAGGTGAACATAAACATATATTTAGATATACAAAGATGAACATAAATGCATGATTGCCACCTCTTGATCCTCAAATCTTAGGCGAAAAAAAAAAACATCCCTTGGGAAAGCCAACTAGAATAAACCAGCAGTATAGCTGCGAAACTTTGTATTTTTGCCTTTTTTTAATTCTGAAATTACTATTTTGAACATAGGTTATAATGCTGATAGCAAATGACTTAGAACAAATGGGCTGTATTTTATCTCAGTAGCTGCGGTACAAATTTAATAATAAACTAGTTGTTTCTCGCGACTTCGTCCGCGTGGAATTGAGTTTTATCACGCACCCCTCGGAAAAGTAGCCTAAGTTACTCCTTGTTACATCAGCCTATCTGCCAGTGAAAGTCCCGTCAAAATCAGTTCCAGCCATTTCAGAGATTAGCCGGAACAAACAGATAGACAAAAATTGAAAAAATGTTTTGGTATATGTACCGTGTATATCTTCCCCATGGAGGGTCGGATAGGGTTTGAACACGCATCAAACTTATCGATAAGTACGCGTGACCTTATGTTTTGAATATTGACGTTTCCAAGCCATTTCTTTATGAATTCTATTGAAATAAAGTTTTTGACTTTGACTTATATATCCATATGCACTTAGTAAAAAGCGTTTATTTTAATATTACAAACAGACACTACAATTTTATTTTATTAGTATAGATTACCACCTTTGTAAATGTATAAATATGCTTGGTAAGTGGTATATAATGTATTTCAGTTGGCGGACTTCGGTTTCAGCAACGAGTACAGTTCGGGGTGTCCGCTGTCGACTTGGTGCGGCTCCCCGCCATACGCGGCGCCGGAACTGTTCGAGGGGCGTCGCTACGACGGACCCAAGGCTGATATATGGGTACGTAATCCACCGCACGCTCCACAGGACTCACCACTCGACTGATAAGTTCAACTGATCCAAATTAAAGAAAGAAAATCTTTATTTCTAGCTATTAAGAACCAAACACAACACTGTTAGGATCGTGCGAAAAAAGGAAGCCCCTCCATTAGGGGTTTCTTTTCTGTTCTCTCCATGGAGGGTCGGATATGGGTACGTGACCCACTGCAGGGTCCACAGGACTCACCACTCGACTGATAAGTTCAATTCAAATCAAATCAAATCATTTTATTGTAAATCAACGTAAATTTAGCGACATTGGTACACTTAATTTTAATCATTAGTAAGGTGTATTCGTTAAATTAATTTACACGAGAAAGTATACACATAAAAATTTCTAATGCCTAAACTAGGCCGGGCCTGTATCATAGGCATTAGTTCAATTGATCCAAGTTAATGAAAGAAAATCTTTATTTCTAGCTATTAAGAACCAAACACAACACTGTTAGGATCGTGCGAAAAAAGGAAGCCCCTCCATTAGGGGTTTCTTGTCTGTTCTACCCTACGGATGGTCGGATAGGGTTCGAACAGGCGTCAAACTTTAACGCGTGACCTTATGTTTTGAATATTATTGACGTTTCCAAGCCTTCATGAATTCTATGGAAAGAGTTTTTTGACTTTATCGTTTTGACATTTCTACAGTATTTATATCGATTAAATGTTTATTTCTAATAAAATATAATATTATGCCTTTGTAAATTGTTTTAAAATAAAATCATATCCTGTTTTTAATTGGTTCACTAAACTGGACTGACTTACAAGTATCGCTTAAATATTCATGATACAATAGCATACGAGAGTGAACGACTTGCGCTAATCGAAAACAAACCACGTGCTAGTAAAAAAATACATACCTATTTGAAATGATTTTTAATGGCTACACGGAATGTCCAATTCAATTTTTTCGAGTAAATCTTGTCTGTCAATTCTTCCATTGATTAGTTTATCCAAAAACATAATATCAGCAACACTTCGTCTGGTTTACAGTGCATGCATACAATTTAAAAGCCCGACTAGATTTTTTATTGCGGCACAGATTATTAGCAGGTGATAAACTGTTTTTGGAGGAGATGTCTAAGTAAAGAACTGGAAAAAAAAAAACTTTTTTTTTATTAGTCCTTTCACCACTCTGGTTCGAGAGAACCAGTGACTCGAATAGATAGATAGCACTGGAAAGGTTTCAGAGCGAAATCTAGCCCCTAACTAAGCATATCCTATGGGAAACATACAACTGAATACTTACTTCTTTGTAAATACATAGTAACACCCATAAACAAAACAGACTGTACATCCGTCACACGGACGTGTGTCGGCTGGGTTGGTAATAGAACCCACGAGCTGTGTGTATGTGAACGCTTGTTGGTCGGCAGTCTCTGGGCGTGGTGCTGTATGTGCTGGTGTGCGGCGCGCTGCCCTTCGACGGGGTGACGCTGCACGAGCTGCGAGCCGTCGTGCTCAGCGGCAAGTTCCGGATACCGTACTTCATGTCGCAAGGTATACATACGCACACGCACGCACGCACGCGAACACGCGCACACGCACACACACACACACACGCACGCACGCACGCACACACACACACGCACGCACGCACACACACACACAAACACACACACTCTCTCTCTCTCACACACACTCTCTCTCTCACGCTCTCTCTCTCACACACACACACACACACACTCCCACACACACACAAACACACACTCTCACACACACACACACTCTCTCACACACACACACACACACTCTCTCACACACACACATACACACACCATTCTCTCTCTCTCTCTCACACACACTCACACACTCTCTCTCTCACACACACACCAAGTTTCAGCTTATTCCGGCTACGAGAAATGGTTCAAAATTCATTTGCAAATGTTGACCTAAACAACCTATGAATGTATACAAACATTGCCAGTTAAATAAAAGCAAAAGTTAATTAATCGCAGTGGAATTAGTTTTTTGTTTTATAATAAAAAAATATTATTATTTAGTCTTCATTACTAAAAATAAATAAACTAATATAATCTTAGCACAAAGTTAATGCATAAAGATTTATTTACTACTAACTTGGAAGCGAGGCCTCTTAGCACAGGTATTTTAATAATTAAAAAGAGGTCTCAAACTAAAAAAAAAACTTGAGAGGTGTCAAGGGACACCCGGATGGAACGAAGTTCCTTTCGATTAATTAGTGAAGGAATTCTTAAATCACAAAAACAAAAAAAACAACATCAACAAAAAGTGTCGTGACAACTTTTCGTAAGAATTTTTTCCGTCTAGCCCCCCCCCCCCCCCCCCCCCCCCCCTTTCACAACGCACGATAAGGTACTTCCAAAAAAATTGTATTAACTTGATGAAATTAACATTTATTATTATTATAATCGTTTACTAATCGATTATAATAATAATCGATTAGTAAACGATATATATATATATATATATATTATATATATTTTATTTTTTTTATCGTTTTTTACTAATTATTTTAATTTACTATTTCGCCCCACACCGGCAGACTGCGAGAACTTAATCCGTCACATGCTGGTAGTGGAGCCTGAGAGGAGGCTGACGCTGCGAGGGGTCGCGCGACACCGGTGGCTGCACCAGAACCAACCATTCAGTATGTATACATACAAATAAATACAATTGCTGTGTCTGTTTGTAATATTACAATAACCGCTTTTTACTAAGTGCATATGTATGTACGATACATATTACAAAACAACATATTTTAAAATTTTTGTCTGTCTGTCTGTCTGTCTGTTTGTTTGTCTGTCTGTCTGTTTGTTCCGGCTAATCTCAGTAATGGTTGGACTGATTTTGACGGGACTTTCAGTGGCAGATAGCTGATGTAACAAGGAGTAACTTAGGCTACTTGTCCGAGGGGTGAAATAGTGGTGCGTGATAAAACCGAATTCCACGCGGACGAAGTCGCGGGTAACAGCTAGTATACCATATATAAAATATAAATATTCGTGGACAGCCCCAATCTAAGCTAAGCACAGCTTATGTCATGGGAACCAGACATCTGATATACTCACATATACTAATTTTTTTGTAAATACACCCAGTCAAACAAACATCTATGTACGTCACAAAAATGTTTGTCCTGGGTTGGAATCGAACCCACGACCTACAGCTCAAAAGGCTGACTACCAACTGAGCTGTCAAATAATGTATTTACGTTTGAAAGGTGTGGGGGGTAATAGTAATGGTAACCTCCAACAGACGTGGACACCCTGAATGTAGACGCGTCGAGTGGCCAATGCGGCTGTCACAGTACAGTGGTGTCGGCGCCGCCCGCGGCCGCCGACACGGTCGTACAGCACATGCTCACGCTTCCCGGACTCACTCACCACCATATACAGGAGGTAAGGGTCACCACAGGACACCCTCCATTAGGGGTTTCTTGACTGTTCTTCCCCATGGAGGGTCGGATAGGGTTTGAACAGGCGTCAAACTTATCGATAAGTACGCGTGACCTTATGTTTTGAATATTGACGTTTCCAAGCCATTTCTTTATGAATTCTATGGAAATAAAGTTTTTGACTTTGACTTTGACTTTGATACATTCATGAGGAAATATCAAAGAAATCCGTACAATGGTTATGTGACAATTTCTAACTCAGATTGTGAGGTATACTGATACCTTGGACATGACAATTTTTTGGGAATAAAGTCTGATGATTATTATTCCTCCAAAGAGTTTGGTATGCCTGCTCCTTTGGTAGGCGTTAGTGGGACCCAAGTCAACACAAAGAGGCCCCTATTGTGTGGATTCAAAAGATATGTAATGCAGGGGTGGACGGAAGGCAGATGATATAACTGTTGTCAATATGCGAAGAAATTTAGGCTTTGTTTGAAGAAATAAATGGTCTTTTTGTATTGGTGGACATCGCCATCTAGCCCCAAAGTAACCTAAGTAAATAATCTAAACCAGACAACTGATATAATACATAAATACTTTTTTTGTAAATACATATCAACACCCAGACACAGAACAAACATCAATGTTTGTCCCGGGTGGGAATCGAACTCACGACCTACAGCGCAGAAGGCATTTACTACCAATTGAGCTGCGAGGCCAGTCGAACATATAGCTTCTTGCAGTTTGTTGTAGCAGTCTTGTAGATAGACTGGAAAGAGACCCAGCTCTTGCCAATTCTGTCTAATATGAAATATGTTCCGGTGAAAGGCCGGCACCCACTCGGGTGCCGGTGAAATTGCAGCCGGATGAGACGTAACATCCCCGTCTCGGGGTGATGGACGCGACGCAACGCGACTTGAGTCAACTCGTACTTTGGTGGAGAGGACTTGAGTTGTATTGCTGTTGTCTATGGGCGGCGGTTACCACTTAACATCAGATGGGCTGTCAGGTCGTCACTCGATCTTCGTCGATCAAATACATCAGATAAAATTTGGGAGCGTGGTGGTCTAGCGGTACTGACCCCCGAGTTTCAATCCGGAGGTCGTCGGTTCAAATCCCGACGTGCCCCTATGAGTTTTTCGATTAAAAGATTTATGTGCGCAATACCACGCTCTCAAAACGGTGAAGGAAAAACATCGTGAGGTCGACATGTCCTAAAACTAAAAATTCGAAGACATGTGTCGAGTGCGGGAAAGGAGCCTCTTTGAGGCGCACTTACAATCCTTTCACCGCACTGGTTCGACAGAACCGGTGACTCGAAGAAGATCAGATAAAAAAATGGCTTTAATTAAGGCAGGCTGTGTTTTGGCGCCATCTTTTTATTTAATTATATTGGTATATCTCGGTGGTTTCCGTAGGCGGTCCAGGAGCAGAGGTTCGACCACGTGTACGCGATATACCACCTGCTGCTGGACAAGCTGCAGCAGCGCTCCCCCCCCGGCGACTCCCTCGACTCCTCCGGACAGCCGCTAGACCTCACCAGCTCCAGGAAGGAGGAGCTGACGCAGCCCGACTGCCTCGTCTCCGCACCGGGGGCGGTCCAGTACCTCACCGATACCTCGCACAATTTGGAAAAGGTCAGGGGGATATAAGATACACTTCCGGCCAAGATGCCAAGATTCAATGCATTTCTCTTGGTAGATTATGTTAGCCTGGTACTAAGAAATTGAAAGGACACAAGGAGATAGAGAGAGAGATAAAATGTGTTGTATTGGTGAAAATGGCATTTAAATCGAGCCAGTATTTCCCGAGGTTCCCGGAGCCGCGGATTTTGTCTCATGGTCACATCTTTGTGGGTTATGATGGCCTACTTTTCACACATGTTTACGGGGGTAAACTGTATTTTGGAGAGGTGTCCAAAATACACAACACAAACACAGCACAAGTGTGTGCTTTAAGTACTAAAGCGTACCAGTTTGTTGACTCTAAAATGCTGCCTTATGTCCATGGCTGTATGCATGGTAAGGTATATTTCAACCAAATCGGTTCCATGGTTTGGGCCTTGAGTTACATACATCAGTCATTTTCAGGATGTATAATACGTTAAGACTGTGTTAGGACTTTCAGGTATTCATATAATTTAAGCAATTTAATAAATATCGATGTTAGAGTACCACATATAATCAAAGGTAATAATTAAGTCTGTTATCAATTATATAAGTGGTATGACATTGTTACAGTTCGGATCGTGTTCGTCGCCGGTGAGCGGCACCGCCGTGCAGTCTGCGGTGCCGCACGAAGCGCACGCGCACGCCCCGCGCCGGCACACCGTCGGCCCGGGCGACTGCCGACACACGCAGGTGACACATTGCTACAGTTCTGGCCGTGATCGCTGCCGGTGCCGCGCTAAGTCTCTTAATTGAAGAAACTGATGCACAGAAAACATACCACTCTCTTTCACACCAGTCAGTAATTGTATTTATACCGATTTTAAGTTGTACTATATCTTCTTGATAACCCTATAAAGATCATTAGCGAACATCTGATATCTCGACTTTATATTGTCACATAATTCAATGACGCCAACTAAGTAAGAGTGGATCAAGGTGGTACCCTGTGGTACGCCTGATGGTGCAAGCATGGGAGTGGATTTAAAACTACGAATCGTAATAAGTTGAGAGCTGGTACGGAGGGTATGACTCGCACTACCGAAGCAGGGATCCACAAATTCCAGCGTGGCCAAAGTATCGGACGAGAATTCTATGATCGACTATGTCGAACGCTTTAGAAAAATCTATCTAAATGTACTTCATTAATGTCTTCACGAGCTTCCGCTGTATCGTTCACATAACTCAGAAGAATCTATGTAGCTTATCTTCCGGCCATAAGCCATGTTACTGAAAAAATGTTTTCTGGATCATAGATTCGAATAGCTTACCCGTTGACGATAGAATAGATATAGGCATAATTTGCAATATCTTAATAATCTTAATCCCCTTTTTGTGGATTGGAGCTAATGTGCTAGCTTCCATTTAGTAGGAAAGAATCCAGAAAATAAAGATTTATTATAATTTATTGACTAATTAGTTAATTTAGAAAGTGAATTCCCGGTATTTGTCGCAGGGCGGCGAGCTGGCCGCGCTGGCTGCCTCCGCGGACCTGCGCCCCGCCGCGCTCTACGTGTCCGCGCACTTCAATGTACGTACGCACAGTTTGCACACCGCACACTTAACGTACATCTGTCAGGACTGCGGTTCACCACGCAACGCAACGCCCGGATTGAAGTTTGAACTTCTTTGTGCACTCAGAACTCTAGAGTTCCGCCTTTGAACGTGAACGGACGATATTGTTGCGTGGTTCATTCGCGTGTACGTACGTAACGTAATATCGTTCACGGTATATTGTACTTTTTGTTTACTTTAGAATTAGTAATTCACAAACAAATATTTAAATAATAATTGCAAAGTACAATGAAGCCAATTAAGGACTTCACCGTTCGATTGGTCAAATTCACTATAAGGTGGAGTTGTGCCTGAAACTCAAACGGTTACTAACACTATCATTGTTTCGCTGGATGGCAATCATTAGTATATTTTCGTTAATATTAAAACTTAAAGATTTACTAATGTCACACAAATATTTGTATAATTAGAATCAGGAGTCTCCGAACGTGTCGATGCTGCCAAACACGAACCTGGCCGCGAAGCTGCCGGCGGTACAGCACCAGCCGCCGCGCTACTTCAGCGTCAAGGATCAGCACCTGCTGAAGCCGCCGCACGCCATGCAGAGCCAAGGTAAACCCCCTCACCACCCCCCAACCCACCCACCCACCTTATCAGCTCTTATTTTTCTACCTTTACTGTTCCAACGTTGGACCTTTACTGTTCCACTGCTGGACCTTTACTGTGCCACTGCTGGACGTTTGCTGTGCCACTGCTGGACCTTTACTGTGCCACTGCTGGACCTTTACTGTGTCACTGCTGGACCTTTACTGTTCCACTGCTGGACCTTTACTGTGCCACTGCTGGACGTTTGCTGTGCCACTGCTGGACCTTTACTGTGCCACTGCTGGACAGTTACTGTGTCACTGCTGGACCTTTACTGTTCCACTGCTGGACCTTTACTTGCCACTGCTGGACCTTTACTGTGCCACTGCTGGACCATTACTATTCCAATGCTGGGCAAAGGTCTCCCCCAAGTCCTTCCACACATCCCGGTCTTTGGCTGTTTTCCCACCATGAGAAACATCAGAGATTATGTACATAAATAATTTAAAAATTTTAGTTATACTAATTTTTTCAAATGGATGTTGGTTTGTGCATATGACTGACTGATTGGCTGGCTTCGCAGCTCAGTTGATTAGTAACTCTGCCTTCTGTGCTGTGGGTCGTGGGTTCGATTCCCACCCAGGACAAACATTTGTGTGATGAGTACTTATGTTTTTTCTGTGTCTCGGTGTTAATATGTATTTACAAAAATATTTATGTATGTATATCAGTTGTCTGGTTCCCATGATACAAGCTATGCTTACTTTGGGGCTAGATGGCGCTGTGTGACAATGTCCACCAATATTTATATATATAAATGTGTATGTATATAGTGTGTGTGATAGGGTTTGATGTGTCAAACTTAGCTATAAGTACGCGTGACCTTATGTTTTGAATATTGACGTTTCCAAGCTTTTTTTTAATGAATTCTATGGAAATAAAAGATTTTGACTTTGACTTTGTTGCGTGTGCGCAGCGTCTTCGTTCGGTCGGCGCGCATCGGACGGGGGCGCGCACGTTCCGCGCGGCCGTGAGCGCGCCGCGCCCGCGTGCTGCCGCGCCGCGCCCCACCACCACGTTAGTCACTCATACATACCCTTTGAGACCCTCTGATACCCTCTCGTGTGTTAGTACACTCAGAGGACTATAATCTTGTCTAGTTATCAAGTACTAACATCCCTAAATTATCAAGCTTTTACTAACCCCGTGGACTGTTGTTGCCTGATTAAAGAAATTGAATTATTATATATTATGTATTATCAAAATCATTTATTATATTATATAATTTAATATATAATATGCCTTTGGACCCCGCACTAGGGCTAGCCTGTCTCGTGTCCAAATATGATTACTTAATTGTTAATTATACATTTGGAAGCTCTCTTTTTGGATTCCAACATATTAAAATAACACCCACCCGCCGTCCGTTTCGTCATTGTCTGAATGGTGTTTGGATAAAAATTAGCTCTGAGTAATGAATGAAAATATATCCTGAGTAACCCCTCTGTCGGCGTTGGAACATACGCACATAATATTCTCTCCTTGTTGAGGATATGTATAATAACATTTGCATGTTTAAATATTAAGTATGTACAATGGAATCCGTTTATAATGACATCAAAGGGAATTGACAAACACGTTACACTAATCGGACGTCATACAAAGCATTTTTGTGAAGAAATAAACCTTTCTTTTAGGTAAATACTTATTTTAATAGAGAAATATAACAATATAGGATTAGAATATCACTAAAAACAATCCGTAACGTTCAAGTGCCAATTGTGAGATTCAAAACAAAAATAAAGTATGCGGAAATCAACGAACATTGTCGAAGGTGTAAAGAATCATGTCGGTCACTATAAACGTATAAAATTTATTAAAAATGGGTCTAAATAAGCGAAGGCATTATATCAGACCTTTGTAACAAAGAATTTTATATGAAAACCAAACTTCGTTGTGTAATTACGTCTATATAAGCGGAGTCATAAACGGATTCTACTTTATTTATTTATTAACAAAATCCACAGCTCCTAATAAATACATGTTTATCTTATATACTAAATAAAAATTCAATTAAGGATTTACATTTTACGGATCGTTATAATTTGGTTGATCGACGACAGTATTTATTCTGTATTTTGTATATAAACAATTTGTTATGTAATGTAATATACTCTAATACATATGGTATTGTAACGTACGGCAGGTATCAGACAGCGGCACCCCGAGCAGGGCGGAGGACTCGGAGCAAGCGGACGACGGAGTCCGCGACTCCACATACAACACCAACCTGTGCAGGTACCGTGTGCCATTACAGGGACGCGGGTTCGAACCCCCGAGCATCCTCGTGTCACTATACTAATGAGCGTGGTGGTCTAGCGGTACTAATGCCCATTGCCATGCCCATTTCTGCCGCCAATCGGTAACGCATTCACGTTACTGTGTTCCGGTTTGAAAGGTGTAGTTGCCGGTGAAATTACCGGCATATGAGACGTGTAGGTGGAATGTCTCATGTGCCTGTAATTTCACCGGCAACCACACCTTTCTAACCGGAACACAGTAACGCGAACGCGTCACTGCTTGGCGGCAGAAATGGGCATGGTGGCAGTACTTCCCCGGATAGACTTGGCGAGAGTTCTACTGCTCTTAAATGATGATGATGATGAAATTAAATGAAATAATATTGCAGATACATGTTGAACCGAGGCAGCGGGAAGCGACACACGATGACGAGCCCCGAGGACGCGGCCAACACTGTCTCCTCCTGCAACACCGGATCCATGGTGAGTTGTACACGTACCAACCCCCCCCAACCCCCCCCCCCCCCCCCACCCCCCCACTCCCCACCCCTCCGCCGGTCGCGCGTTCGATTCCACCACGCAGGACAAACATGTGAAAAGAGGATGCCCAGTTCAGAAGTTCACTTGAACTAATACAAAACAGGAAAAAGTATTGTATGTACCCGTGCGTCCAGAATTGGCTCAGTATATGCCGTGTAGTATTAGTTCAGCGCTGGTTTTCAGCCAAAAGAAAGCAGCAATGTGGGGAAAGGTACAAACGTAGTTATAAGCACATATCTCCCGTGAAAAATACAGATATCGATATGGCTGCCTTTGCAAACATCATGTCGAAATTAGTATGGCCGCGTTTATAACGAATTTTTGGAAAAAATGCCACATGGCTTTCTGCATAACTAGGCCCAATTAATACGCTACATTTGGTGTTGGATGACAGTCCAGCTGTGTCACGAGACATTAAAAGGAAAGTCTGTGGTTTAATCACAAAGACAAAGATAGTTTATTTGCTTGAACACAATGTAGATTACACAGATGTTAATAATATTTTAGTTTCAATTATGTTCTACTAAGATTAACATGCAAATGTTAGGGTGAGTTCTAACACAATTAATATTGTATGTATTCTAACTTTAATCTATATTGTAATTTTAAACAATGTCAAAAATTTAAGATATATAAGTACCTGGATGGCCGAGCTTTGCTCGGTTTTTTATTTTTGATATATTGTGTTTTTTAGAAAATATATTTAAGTACGAATTACATACTGATAAAATGATGAAACATGAATCATGTTTTTCGATCTTACCGACAGAATAAACGCCACCATTTTGTTATTTTCTTTCAATAAAAAAATATAAGTTTATGTCTAAGTTGATTTTCTGTAAATGAATCCTAGCTAGATGGATTTATCGCCCCCGAAATCCCCTGTATACTAAATTTTAAGAAAATCGTTGGAGCCGTTTCCGTGATTCAGATTTTATATATATATATATATATATATATATATATATATATATATATACAAGAATTGCTCGTTTAAATATAGTATGATAAAAATAAGAAATGGAAAAATTCAAGTAATACTTATAGGTGATGTCAAAATGTATCTGTCATAAAATCGTTATTATTATAATAGCACTTGTTAATTAATAAACACAAAAACAATAAATTATTATTCACATTTTATTTCTTTCCAAACGAATATTGTACAAAAGTAGTACTTGGCCGAACCGGAGCTTAATAATAACGTTTTCTGGTCGGAAATAAAATTTATTTAAATGTCTTTATCACTGATGGAATCGCTTGAGGTAACATCGTCATGCAGGTTGAAACACTCTGTTGTAGCGACATCTAGTTCGTCAGCCTAAAACAAAACATGTTACCGCAATACCTATTCTGAATACTGAACAGTCTTTCTTTAAACAACAATAATAACAGTCTTTTATTTTCTGTGTATATTCAAGTTCTAAATTGTTTTTTTCTTGTGTCTTCTTTTATTCGTACGCCACCAAAGCCTTGAGTTGAAAATCAGCGCTGTAACATGTTGCAGTAGTCGCTCAAGGCTTTTCACACAATGCTGTACGTGACAGCGTTCCACATTATTTTTTTTGTTTTATTTTTTTCTTTTTGTTTTTTTGTGATGTTAGCCGTTGTTGTGTACAGTGTGTGTGTGTGAATAAATGTCTTTCTTTCTTTCTTCTTTCAGTCTTAATCATACACATATAATTAACATATTGAGATGTTAACGCAAATTGTGGCTTCTGCTAATATAGTCTTATTCCACGGTAGCTGATGCGACCGCATAAGGTTCTCCGTTTGCGATACCGATGCAGTTGACCCCCCGAGGTACCTTTATGTAGCCCTTCTCACCGAACCCTTCCCCCCACGAGTTCTTAATGATCCAATAATCCTTGCCATCTGAAAGTGGGAACAGAATAAGTTGTAAAAATCATTAGTAAACTAATTTTTGTATATATTAAATTTTGTTTAATTAATATTCAGAGACCGCATAAATAATATTACGCATTTTTGGAAAGTCTCAAAATGTTTATTACCATTTGATGTGTGCCCTACCCACGTAATAGTTACCACCGCTAATAACGATGCTATGGGGCGAACGGTAATAGATTCTAAATCAATGCCGAAAATTATGGCTAATTCGTAGTTGTAGTAGCCGGGAATAAAATTAATATGATATCATTTTAGGGCAATAAATATACAATTATGAGTAATCGTATATTTTTTCAGTTTTAAACTTGTGTTCAGTTCAACCGGGGAAGTACTGCCACCATAACTATTAATGCCACCGCCAAACAGAAACGAATAGCAGTACTGTGGTGCGGTTTGATAGGTGTGGTTGCCGGTGAAATTACAGGCACGTGAGACATTCCACCGGCTCAAAGTTATGGGCGTTGTACGATGCGACTTGCTTTTGGCGTAGATTGCTTTCGTTAGTCATCAGGGTAGTTATTAAAAACCAATAACGATTATCGCACTTAGTTTATACTTCTTCTTCTTCGAGTCACCGGTTCTGTCGAACCAGTGTGGTGAAAGGATTGTAAGTGCGCCTCAAAGAGGCTCCTTTCCTGCACTCGACACGTGTCTTCCAATTTTTAGTTCTAGGACATGTCGGTTTCCTCACGACGTTTCCTTCACCGTTTTGAGAACGTGGTATTGCGCACGTAAATCTTTCAATCGGAAAAACTCATAGGTGCACGTCGGGATTTGAACCGGTGACCTCCGGATTGAAACTCGCTGGTCAGTACCGCTAGACCACCACGCTCTCAGTTTATACTGTTAGTTGTCTAACGCTTTAAGTAATAAATCTAAATCCAAAACTCACTTTCTGTCCCGTATCCGACTAACAAAACACCGTGGTTGATACAAATGGTTTCGCACTTATCAAATATACCCTGGTTGTAGTAACACCATTCCCCTGCATATACACCTACACACAAACAAACATAATTAGAAAAAATCATACATAATAATTTAAATATACAGCATTAATCATTTTTGTAGCTGTAACATCAAAATATGCAGTGTACCGAAGTATTACCGCCATACCGTTTTCTGCCACCGAACAGTAATGAACATTGCCTCGTACCGGTCTGAAGAGTGTGACGGATAAATTACAGGTACATGATACTTCCCATGCTTTAAGTATCTAATGTAAAACTGTGTCGGTCGTAATAATTATTTAAGTTGAGCTCTGAGTAGCATCGCATTACGTTCTCTCTCTGAGATTTGAAGATGGAAATTCATGTGCCTGTTTATTCTCCAACCTTCATATCAATCACCAAATTTACTTTGATAGTTCTAAAAAGTACAATGTCTTATTCAAATACAAAGAGAAAATAATTGATAACCTATTTTCTTGTTTAAATTTATTCTGGAAATAGTTTTTAACATATTTAGAGCGGCCTAAATAACAAGTTTATCACTATTATGCACGTTCTAGACTCACCGATAGCTAAAGGTCCCTCTTGGTAGACGAGTTCCTTCAGCGCGTCCTCGCTTGTAATCACATGCGCAGTGCAAGACGTCACTTTAGCTACCACTTTGCTGTCATTGAACCGGCACGAACCAAATGCCTCCTCGTAGGGGTAGTCAGAGGAAGACACCTGCCCGCCTTGCTGCATCACTTTACTGAAATATATTTTATCATGTTAAGGAGCCTCTTTGAGGCGCACTTACAATCCTTTCACCACACTGGTTCGACAGAATCGGTGACTCGAAGAAGAAGATGTTCAATTAACGTCTTCACGATATTTTAAGAGCAGTAGAATTCGCGCCAAGTTCGTCCGGGGAAGTACTGCCACCATGCCCATTTCTGCCGCCAAGCAGTAACGCTTTCACGTTACTGTAATCCTGTTTGGAAGTTGTGGTTGCCGGTGATATTACAGGCACATGAGACATTCCACCTACACGTCTCAGAGTTACGGGCGCATACGATGCGTCTTGTGTCTTATCGTGCCTAGTTGGGGAGGACCCAAGTCGCATCGGTTGTTATGGGCGGAGGTTACAACTTAACACCAGGTGGGCCGTCGTCGGCTCGTTCCGTTACTGTGTGACACATAATGTGATAAATAATAACTCTTTTTGCTTGAAGCAGTGTAATTATTTATATTTGTATGGGAAATTCAGACCCGCCTAATCAATACAAATAAATAAAATTGGAGTGTCTGTTTGTAATATTAAAATAACCGCTTTTTACTAAGTACATATGGATACACGATACATATACCAAAACAACATTTTTTACAATTTTTGTCTGTCTGTTTGTTTGTTCCGGCTAATCTCTGAAATGGCTGGACCGATTTGACGGGAATTTCACTGGCAGATAGCTGATGTAACAAGGAGTAACTTAGGCTACTTTTCCGAGGGGTAAAATAGGGGTGCGCGATAAAACTCAATTCCACACGGACGCAGTCGCAGGTAACAGCTAGTTTAAAATAAAGGTCAAATTAGTAAACAAACACAAAATCTGTTATACTCATCGAGTTTTTCGAAATGAGGCGAATTTTAGTATCACATTTATGTCCAGAAAAACTTATGTCTAAAAAACTATTCACGTGAGAGCCGACGCCATCCATCCCCCGTTGCAGTTATTAGATTGTTCATCGCAGTCCACCATCTGTTGTTCAGAAAGCACCACCTGTGATCCGTGCTTAGCCGCGTACCTAGACTCCACGACCCCTGCGAAATAAACAACGCGTGTAGTCCGACCGCTCAGAAATGCCACGAAAACAAGGTTCTATTGACTGGCTTTCATAAAGAGGGTAGTAGAAATTTTAGTAGAAGATATTACGATTTGCCATAGTTATTTTCTTCTTCTTCGAGTCACCGGTTCTGTCGAACCTGTGTGGTGAAAGGATTGTAAGTGCGCCTCAATAAGGCTCCTTTCGTGCACTTGACACATGTCTTCGAATTTTTAGTTATGATTTTTATTTTTATTTTTAGCCTTTGTTTGATTTTTGACTTTGGGTATAAACCTTCTTTCCTTCTTTCTACTTCTTACGGTACTATGTTGTTCAAGTATGATCCGGGAAGTTATACTGCAAACAGTTTTTTTCAAAAGTGGGGTCGTATAATAATCGTCTTTATTACCATCAATGTACATAATAGTGCGCGCGTGTGTGTGTGTGTGTGTGTGTGTGTGTGTGTGCGTGTGTGTGCGTGCGTGTGTGTGCGTGTGTGTGTGTGTGTGTGTGTGTTGTGTGTGCGTGCGTATGATAGAAATGTATTACCGTTCATAGTTCATTTATTCATAACATAAGTTACACGTCTAAGTGAATAAATAAAAATTATATGAAAATATTAAAATCAGAATATTAATATTCAACAAACTAATCAATACAGTAAAAATAGAATATTAGAAGTTACATTAAAATATATGTCCCGTATACGTTCCTTTCCACGTGGGGCCCATTGTCATGTAATAGTTACCGTCTACCACCACAAAGTACGGAGGCAGAGACGGACGGTAATAAATTCTGAATCAATCAAGGATTCGGTCTCCACGCTCAAGGCCCGCGATAGAAGCTATGCAATAGCTTAATAAATAAATTCAATATATACAAACTTTGTATGTTGTGTGGTGTTACCTGTAGCGCTGAAGGCCCAGCACGCTCCGCACCTCCCTTGGTCCTTGATTGGAGTCACCACATTTTTTTCCCTCCAGTCCCAAGACGCTGGTGCTTTTTTGGTCTGTGGTTCTCCAACTACCTTCAAAACAAGTTGAAAAAATTTGAAAATTATTTTTATATCATATTTTATACATTTGTGTGTCCGGCCTCACAGCTTGGTAGTAGCCCTGCCTTCGGCGCTGTAGGTCGTGGGTTCGATTCCCACCCAGGACAGACATTGTGCGACGAACACAGGTGTTTGTTCTGTGTCTGGGTGTTATATGGTATCTACAAAAAAGTTTATCACTGGTCTGATTCCCATGATACAAGTTATGCTTAGTTTGGGGCTAGATGGCGCTGTGTACACGTGTTTGGCAAATATACGTCGTATTTTGATTATTATATGGGTATAAGTATTGGATATAAAATAAATTGTGCCTGCTTGTTTGTATAAATTAGTAGAAACACGGGGAATTTTGCAAAAATATAAAAACAAATAGATCAAGAACACTGGCCCCCTAGGGGTAGGCAGTGCTAGGGGTTACCTTGCAAACGCCGTTCGGGTTGTCAAGCTCTCCCACTGGCTTGAACCCGAAGTATGGTTTCCTCTCTTCATCAGTCATGTCCGTCATGAAGGTGATATCTGTTACATGATGTACAAACAAACATTTGTAAAAACAACAACAGATTGCAAGATTTGTTCAAGTTAATAAAAATATGTTCAGATTGTTACAAGGATCGCGAAAAAACTACTTTAGGGGTTTCTTTTCTGTTCTCCTATGAAGGGACGGGTAGGGTTTGAACAGGCGTCTAACTTAGCGATAAGTACGCGTGACCTTACGTTTTAATCATTTTTGACGTTACCAAGCCATTTTCTTTATCAATTCTATGGAAATAAAATTTTTGGCTTTGACTTTGACTATATTTTAATCAGATGACTAGTGTTTTAACTGAACTAATGCATATAGATTGTTAATAAGGTCTGCTCTTTTTGCAAATAAGTTAAAACAGTTTTTCACTAATGAAAAAATATTTATTTATTGTGTAAGGTAAATAAAGAGATAAATAGTATTTATGTATAATGTCCTAGTTGTAAATAGAAACAATTGACGAATAAACAGTCATTTAAAAAAATAGCACAGCAAAATATCTGTATTTTGTAAGCAAGTCTCTATAGTAATTATCTATACAAATAAATAAAAATGGAGTGTCTGTTTGTAATATTAAAATAACCGCTTTTTACTAAGTGCATATGGATGTATACACGATACATATACCAAAACAACATTTTTTAGAATTTATGTCTGTCTGTCTGTTTGTTCCGGCTAATCTCTGAAATGGCTGGACCGATTTTGACGGGACTCTTACTGGCAGATAGCTGATGTAACAAGCAGTAACTTAGGCTACTTTTCAGAGGGGTAAAATAGGGGTGCGCGATAAAACCGAATTCCACGCGCACGAAGTCGCGGGCAACAGCTATTAGTAATTATAAATCAGTTAAATAACTTACCAAAAGTAGTCAATTCGTGTTTCTCATTGAGAATATTGATTTCCTTCAGATTACCCAGAAATATACTGAATCGCCTGAGTTTTTCTTCGCCAATATACTTCCGGGAGTGAGTTCTGATGAAATTTTCGAAATGTTTGGCGACCGCCTCCATATTTTCAACATCGTAATGCGGTTTTGTTTGCGAGACGGCTATCACTGTTTCGCATATCACAAGAAATAATATTTGTACCAACATTATATATAATATTGTCAGTGCTTATTAACTTAAATAGTGAAAACTTAAAGAAGAAAATATCCTTTTATACTTACTGAATAACCTAGTATCTGAAGAATTTGGAATAATATGTTTAAGATTAATAAATTTTCAAGGATTTCTAATGCGTAATAATTTAGTTTATGGTCGTTTTCATAGTTTGAAATTCCGTTGATAGGTTCACATTTTTCATTCAGTGCTAAACATACATTTTATGCATTTGGACTTAAAAGAATGCATTTTATTGGATATTTCCGTTTGTGACTCGGGAGTGTCGTGGTCTGGTCGCCGGTTCAAATCCCGACGTGCACATATGAGTTTTTCGATTGAAAGATTTATGTGCGCAATACCACGTTCTCAAAACGGTAAAAAACATCGTGAGGAAACCGACATGTCCTAGAATTAAGAGTTCGAAGACATGTGTCAAGTTGAGAAAGGAGCCTCTTTGGGGTGCACCTAAAATCATTTTTAGGTTGTCTGGTAGAAATCTCTGTACGCGATAAAATCGCCGATTGTACATTTCTTTTGATTTTGTGTAAATTGTATGTATTTTCTGTTATATTGGTGTGTAATAAAGTGTTTATATATCTGGCCTCACAGCTCAGTTGTTAGTAATCCTGCCTTCTGCGCTGTAGGTCGTGGGTTCAATTCACACCCAGGACAAACATTTGTGTGACGAACGTAGATGTTTGTTCTGTTTCTGGGTGTTGATATGTTTTATATGTAGGTATGTATGTTACAAAAATATTTATGTATGTATATCAGTTGTCTGGTTCCCATGACACAAGCTATGCTTAGCTTACTTTGGGGCTAGATGGCGCTGTGTGACAATGTACACCAATATATGTATATATGTTCTTCCCCATAGAAGGTCGGATAGGGTTTGAACAGGCTTACTTATCGATAAGTACGCGTGACCTTATTGCTTGAATATTATTGACGTTTCCAAGCCATTTCTTTATGAATTCTATGGAAATAAAGTTTTTGACTTTGACTTTGACTTTGACTATATATATACATGTTGTGTTCCAGCCGAGCTCGTCTCCATCATCATCGTCGTCTCTCCGAGTGCGTCGCACCGGGCTGCTGACGGTGACTGAGCGTCCCCCGGGTGAGTGCTGACCACCATTACATACCGACACTGTATGATTATTGCTTGAATTTTGTATTTGACGTCAGTTTTTTTTGGGAGATATTGCTATTTTTCTACTTGAAGATTCCAAGTGCGGGTTTTATTAGAAAGAAAGAAAAAACATTTATTTATGGTAAAGAAGATGGAGAGGCACATAATTGAAATAAAAAAGGAATTATATTAAGACTTTATTGACATAAAAGTGACAAACAGACATACTAAACCACACAAGTGTTCTGGGGACGGATATTGACCAGTCTGAAGTTAGCTCCATAATGTTTTGTCTCATGTCATGCGGGAGAGATAGAATGAGACATCAGTATGTTTTAGTTTACCTTCTGAGTTCACCCACCATCTGAACTGGCAAGTTAATTTCAATTACAGCGAGTAATCCTATTCATTGTAAAGGAGCTTTATTTAAATAATTTTCGGGTATGCAACTACAATTAATTAAAATAATGTAGGCGTGTGAATTACCTTTGAATGTCTTAAAATCGTCACATTAGAAAAGAGCAATATCTCTACCACCAGAATGTTTTTTTTTATTTTTTTCGTAACATAGATGCATGCTTGCATTTTTTTATTTTTGCTAATTTGTTTATTTTTTGCTCACAACTTTTAGTTATAAGTCCTGAGCTTGTCATGGAAGTAGAAGCCAGAATGAACAGAAATTATCTACCGCCGTCCATACAGAATACATACCAGAACAGTAGTGGCAATCTCAACAGTCCTCTGCCGCAGAGCCCCAATCAGGGGTCCATAACGGCCGGCACATCAAGTTTCGGCCAAAATCAGGTCTCGATAACGGCCGGGACCTCGAGTTTCAGCCAGAATCAAGGATCTATAACGGCCGGTTCAATCATGTCCGGGACCCCAATCACTCAACCGGGATCTATTACAGCCGGCACACCTGGCTACACGCAAAACCAGGGGTCCTTTATGTCAGGAACGCCAAACTTTAGTCAGAATCAAAGTACATTGTACGGCCAAAATCCGGGATCGATTACGGCCGGAACGCCAACTTTCAACCAAATCCAAGGATCAATAATGTCGGGAACGCCAAGCTTTAATCAAAACCCAGTTTCTATTATGTCGGGGACGACAAATTTCAGCCAAAGCTCACCAAGTTACGGCCAAAACCAGGGATCCATAACGGCCGGTACGCCAACTTTCATCCAGAACCAGGGCTCCATAACGGCCGGGACGAGTTTCAACCAAAACCAGGGTTCCATTACGTGTGGCACATCAAGTTACAACCAGAACCATAACATGGCCTCTGTGAATTACAATCAAAACCAATCTTCTACCACCTTCAACCAAAACCCAGGATCGGGGACAAATTTCAGTCAAAACACAGGAAATTTCAATCAAAATCAACAGAAGTTCAACCAAAATCAAGGCGGTTACGGCCAGAACCAAAATTTCAATCAAAATCCAGGCCCTATGGCGGGAGCTAGTTCGAACCAAAAATCCAGACTGGAAACGATACCGCAGGGGTCTATTATGACTGTGCAAGGTCAAAACAGCCAAGCTGTCGCGCCGTACACGCCGAGCATCAGCCACCCCGACCCCTGCTCCATCACCAGTGGGACCCCACTCGGCCACGGGGCCTCGGCCCCGGCACATTTCGATAACTACAGCTACCCGACCGCTTCCAGCGGGACCAACAGTTTCACGGCCAATTTCGGAAGTGAAGCTGCCAACTACGGAACAAATTTTACAAATACGCCCAATTACCAGAATCCAATTCATAGTTTCGGTTCTATAACGAGTGGGACCCCAATTCAGAGTCAGAATGTGCCCAGTGGTTCCATAACGGCCGGTACGCCGCTGCAGGGTTCCAATTATGGAACGAACACGGCTAACTATGGTACGAACTCGTCTAATTACGGAAGCACGCGACAGAGGAAGTATTCTGGACCGCAGCGGGTGAAGTTACAAGCGTTGGCGACTGTGCAAGAAATGGGTAATTTTTTTGAGTTATTTTGGGTTGTGGGTTAAATAAGAAAAACAATATTTATAAAGATTTATACAAAAAGGTTATAATGGGTGGCGAACAAATCTGTGAACCGACATTGAAAATACTAATTAGGGAGTTTATTGCATATTTTAATTACAGCTGAAGGACTTTTTTATTTTTTTACACGGCACATGTTTTTATATACATAGCTTTGTTAGTAGTGGATCTAAAAATTGACCCATTTTTTATTTATTACTATTACTATTATTTGCGGCATTGGTACCACCCATTGGGACTCGTGTTTGAAACACCATACATTTTTTTTTATATAAATATGTCTGTATTGAACCATTTTTAATAATTTTTTAAACTAAAAGTAGCTTAAATTCTTAGTTTTTAAAATTATGACTCCACTACTGATTAGCTATTTATGCATGTTTATTTATCAGCATATTTAAAAAATTGTGTGTGTTTGTGCTGTGTGTGCGTGTGTGTGTGCTTTAGCGTATTGTAGATAGTGTGTGCCGTAAACAATGTAGCAAAGTATGTATTAACAGCGCAATTATTCCATCTACAAATAGTACAAGTATTATCATATCGTCACGATTTACTGTAAAAATACTTATAAAAGGTTTTTCGTGAAGAACCTTCTAATTTAACAAAGAACAGCGTAATAAGTATTATTATCAAACTTAACTACAAATATAATAGTTAGGCTCAGTTCAGAATATCGCATAGACTCAAAATATTTTTATATTGGTAAAGTTACGGAACTAGCAGAGTTGGTTTTAAGTAGCAAACTCTACCCATAACAAGCAATAAGATTGGGCCCTCCCCTACTTAGTCACAAGATCCAAGGTTACGCGTTACTGCTAGGTTAATTTAGTTACTTTCATAGTGTTATGACATACGGTATCCTGCTTTAGGGGAAAGCAGCAAATATCCAAGCTATATTTGTTTTACAAAAGAAAGCTATACGTTCAATTTATAAAATGAAATCAACGAATTAAATGTCCTTATAGCGTCATTAATAAACTTCCTGAACAGACAACGAAGCTTCCGACCCAAAAATTCAAGTCATACATAAAGAAGGGTCTGGTAAGTAAAGCTTATTACACTGTAAATGATTATATAAAATATGATAAATCCCCTCGGGTCTGATGTCGCTCTGCTCAACGACACACAAAACATCCTGTAATATCTTATTTCAATATATTTATGTACTAGTCATAAATGTAGCAGCGAAAAAAAGGAAGCCCTCCTTTAGGGGTTTCTTGTCTGTTCTCCCATGGAGGGTCGGATAGGGTTTGTACAGGCGTCAAACTTAGCGATAACGCGTGACCTTATGTATTGAAATTAACGTTTCCAAGCAATTTCTTTATGAATTCTGTGGATGTAAAGTTTTTTTTTTATTGGGGTAAACTAACAGTCACACAGTAATTACTAACAAAAATAAATACTTAAATACATTTTATTATTCCCTGTGGATTACTTATACTTGTTATTACTAGTATTTTACTTGTTATTGTTATATTATAAAGTTGTTGAGTTTGTGCGCGTGCGCGTGCGTGTTCAGCTCGCGAGCACGCGGAGCGCTACTCGCCGGTGCGCCGCGCTGAGTGCTCCCCCCCGCGGCAGGCGCACGATATCGCCTCCGCGCGACTCGAGTACCAGCAACTACAGGTATACATGTGTACTAGTGGACTATACACCGACACACACATTTATGTTTGTCTCTGCTCGGAATCGAACCCACGACCTAGCAAAGGAGGCACAATTACTACTACCTGTACTCTGTCTGTCAGAGTGCAATGAGAGAGTAACTCTTTAAAAATAAATCAGTTTTTCACCCATCTGTTAAGTATCTTTTACATCAAAATAAATACACATGAAATAGAGAATTTAAAACTGCAGCCATTAAATTATTTTTTTCAAATTATACATACATTTTATTTATGAGCTAAATTTAGTTTATACGTGACGCCCTTGATTCACCCCCGGTCGCCACGCGCCACTGTTCCTCGGAACATCACGGAGGCATTGAGGTTACCGTTAATCGTAATTTACTGTATTCAGAAAGGACTGGAGCGCCGCAGCGTACCCGCCCCCGGCCCGGGCGCGTCCCCACCCCTCGCCGCCTCCATGCCGGGTGAGACATCTGCTTATATACTTCTACTTAATTACTAATACTATTTAATGTAATTCTATGTTACCTTAGCTTTATTTTTCGATTTCATCGCTAAAATCATTGTGAAATCTTGAGACTTGATCTTGAGAGTGCTTCATTTGCTGACACCGAATCAAGCACGAAAGGAGCCTCTTTGAGGCGCACTTAAATCCTTCCACCACACCGGGTGGAGAGAACCAGTCACTCGAATAGATGGATAGACTAAACCAAGCATGCCATGCCCATTTCTGCCGCCAAGCAGAGTGTGTGCAAGTGTGTTCCGGTTTGAAAGTTGTGGTTGCCGGTGAAATTACAGGCACATGAGACATTCCACCTGCACGTCTCAGAGTTACGGGCGCATACGATGCGACTTGGGTCTTGTCGTATCTAGTAAGGGAGGACCCAAGTCGCATCGGTTGTTATGCGCAGAGGTTACCAATTATCACTAGGTGGGCCGTCGGCTCGTTCCGTAACTGTATCACATAAAAAAAGAAACAGTTCACGTTCGCGTGGAATAGTCATATATTGCTTTCATCTCTGGGGCGTTTCAGCCGAGTGCCAGCTGTAGGTCTTGAACTTCATACAAAGACCTAACATAAACGTGTAAAACGTAATTCTCCAGGTTCCCCGATCCACGTGATCCCACCTCCAACCCTGGACCTGAACAGCATCCAGCCGGAGGCTGCCCGCGCGGTGCTGGTCGCGGCCACCAGGCTGCTGTGCGAGCCGGCCGCCAGCGAGCTGCATCACTCCTGTATCCTCACGCAGGTATTTACTACAGCATTAGTTCCAAAGCTGTACCACTCTGACGAAAAAGGAATTCTTAGTATGCAGGTTGTTTTAAATAAAAATAAAAATGTTTCCATAAAGATACAATTATACTGTAAATATACAAGCGGAATATATAGTTTAATATATGTATTATATGTACATTATTGAGCTGATAATTAAGTCACATAATAGGTTGTTTACGATAAAAAATCTCTAGTCCCCACACTAGGATTCCCTGTATTATGGGTGACTAGTCCCTTCCAGGAGAGAACAGTGTACAGATCTTAGACTATTTATGGACCGAACATTTAAGGGGGTAGATGCTAACTTAATAATATGAATGACTACTTAATAGTCTAACGATATTTACAGGAGGTGGCGTCAAAATTGGGCATCAACCTGCACACTGTGCTGTCGTACGCGAACCCCTCACAGGAGATCTTGAAAGCGTTGCACCATCTCTCCAACTACAACCTTCTCTCCGGGCACACCTCCCCGGCGAGCCCCGGCTCCCCCCTCCACCAGATCACGGAGGGGCTCAGCTACCTCCACACGGGATCCATCACCAGGGGAACCCCCCAGGCGTCCGCGACACCCCTCGACCTCAGAAACAACATCGAAATGGACACGGGCCAGTATCAGAACCTTCTTCCGATAGTCCATCCACAGATCCACATAGTCACACACAGATCCCTCAACAACTCCCCCATCTCCAACCCCGGATCCCCCCTGGATATGATCCAGGAGGAGATAGGCAACGGGGAGAAGGAGAGGTATCACAACACGCCGCAGATAAGCGTGACCGACTGTCTCGGCTCCGAGATTACGTTGGTGGCGTCGTCTTCTGAGGACAGCGTCGATAGTTTAGAGAATTCTAAGTATCACATACCGCAGTTCGTGATCTCCGAACCCTCGGAGTTGGAGCACAGGCCGTCCATCACCAAGGGTATCGGACGGAAGGTCAGCATCGAGACTGAGGAGAAGGACCAGGAGATGACCAGCCCCAAGGACGAGTGTTACTACAGACGGGGCAGCGACAAATCGTTGGGATTCAGCGATGACTCCCTCAGCAACGACTCCGCGAACGCGTCACCGAACTGCGACCACAACATACAATCTATTTATTCCAATTTGGTCTCGATCAGTTCCGGATTTAGCGAGAATCGGGGCAGCTTCTCGGAGCACCGGGAATCGTTCTCTTTTTCTGATCGCGGCAGTTTCTCGGAGCGGGGCGACTATGGGAGGTCGTCGCTGTCCGAAAGGAGCGATCTGGGCAGGGGAAGCTTCTCAGACAGGGGCGAAACTCCGCGGACTTCGTTCTCCGCTCAGGGTACGCTGGGCGAGGTGAAGGAGTACTGCGAAGACGTGTACATGTCCAGAGACGACGAGGAAATAAAGAAGATCCAGCGCAGCACCATGGACTTGAGACTGTCGGAGATCTGTCGGCCGGACGACAGAATACCTATCCTGTTGAGTCCGCAGAAAGTGTCGTGCGCCCAGGAGTATTACGAAGTAACCCTCTCGACCGTTTGCTCGAAGCTGGATTCCCAGAGGATAATCGAGTTGCTGAAAGACGCTATCAACACGAGGGTCCCTCCGAGGAATATATTCGTGGAGACTCCGGAGACTACGGATTCGGATTCCTCGGGATTCCTCAACCTCGAGTATTCCGGAGGTCTCCAGATAGAGCTGGTGGTTTGTGAGAATAAACTGATGGAGAAGAAAGGGCTGAAGATGAGGAGGGTGTCCGGGGACCAGATGGAGTATGGGAAGCTTTGCGAACAACTGATTACTAGTTTGACCGCTTGAAGGTCCGTGTCAGTTACAGTGACTAGCGAATTACTAAGGAAAATATTGCCTTTGCCGCGCTTTTTTATGGAAGCTAGCGCCACCGTCTAGGAATATTTTGAACGGATTTGATGAAGTCGGTGTTTGTTCCGTATGAGTGAAAGAGATAGATATAAGTTGTCTTGTATGTATTTGGCTAGACGTCCATCCGCAAAGCAGAAAATAATTCTTTATTATAGAAAAGACAGCGAATACTGTGCGAGTTTTGTTATATTGACCCCTTTATGCTAAGGGATCACTTATGTATCGAAGATATGACTGTATGCTAGGATTCCGTTTGAGGGAGATTTGATTGAGTACCTAACACTGAGGAACAAATATGCATATCAGGACTCGAACCTGCGGCCCGCAGTCACGTGTCGCGAGCCGTATCCTTATTCCAATGAATAATTAGGATTGACGATACAAAATGGCGAGACCTGCCCACTTTGATAGAACAATGTTTTTATGCATTTATAAATATTTTGTAGAACAAAATTGTATTTCATTCCTTTTGTGCGAACATATTTGTGTGTTTAATGTAAGTTGACTTGTTATTATTTTACATAATAACTGTTTCAAATATTGTAAATAATATATTGACACCAAATATAGAGTTTGACTCTACGAATTATGATGAAACGTTTGGGATAATTTAGAAACAGTTGTATCAACTCGGAAATGTAATTAATGTAAATAGTATTTTCCCTATTTAATTATTTTGATTATACATAGAGGTAAACTGATAAGTAAATTGTATCATATGTGTACATAGTACATAAATAGTTATTAAATTGAATCAAATAAGGTGATATACAGAAATCGTTTTAAGTATATTAAATAATCAATTCCTTTAAATATATTTAAGTAAATTAGTATAAATAATATTTTAATTTGTGAAGAAACGTTATTCGCAATGCACGTAAGGTTCTGTAGTCAAATTATTTATTATAAAATATATCTTTAGATTAAAATCATTTTGTAGCCACGTCTCTGTATCAAATAGAAATAATTTGTTAATTATGTACGACCATTAAAGAAATAGTGAAATTAATTAATGGGTTCAGTTTATTTAAGTAGTTTGAGGGTATATGTGACGCCAAATTCTAAATACAATTGATAGAATTATTATTAGAAATACATAGAATCCACACAGTTTAATTTATTATTAAGAATTCCGCCCATAATATATTGTCAAACTTTGTTATTATTTTTTTGAAATTTCAGTGCAATAAAAACTATAAATTTAAATTTAAAAGGTTTCTCCATTTTGAACCTTGATTTTTATAGGAGTAGATAGTTTTTGCCATAAGTAAGTTAGTCACGATACTAATTACAATTGTAAATATTACATGCTGACGGAGAATCACTAAGTCAGTGTAATTACTGTAATAAATTCCGATTCCATACTGTTAACTGTGGTTTTATTTTTTACTAGCTGTGGCCCGCGACTTCGTCCGCGTGGAATCAGATTTTATCACGCACCCCTGTTTTACCCCTCGGAAAAGTAGCCTAAGTTACACCTTGTTACATCAGCTATCTGCCAGTGAAAGTTCCGTCAAAATCAGTCCAGCCGTTTCAGAGATTAGCCGGAAGAAACAGACAGACAAAAATTAAAAAAAAAATATTTTGGTATATATACCGTGTATACATCCATATGCACTTAGTAAAAGGCGGTTATTTTAATATTACAAACAGACACTCCAATTTTGTTTATTTGTATATATCCTGTCAGTTTATTTAGCAACTTCCGGTGAAGCCCTTTATTTATTATGCGTATCTGGTAGAAGGGCTATATATATCGACTGGCCTCATTCATACCTCAGTTGATAGTAGATAGTAACCCTGCCTTCAGCGCTGGCGTGGGTTCGATTCCCACCCAGGACAAACATTTGTGTGATGAGATGTTTGTTTTGTGTCTGGGTATTGTTACTGTTCGATTGCTATAATCCGATTGAGGGTAGTATAAGATACTTGAACATGGATCCAACAAATCAAAAAACAAACCCTTTACAAGTTTGCACCGGAAGTTATACATTTGACTAAACCGGAAGCCCCGCGGTCTGCGGTCTATCCGTTTCCTCTGTTATTTATTTATTTGTTTCAATTATTCTGGCGTTGAAGGTTTTTTCTATTCTTTTGAGTATTTATATACAGGGTGTCTGGTAATGAATGGATAACCCTGAAATGGGTCTTAGTAGAACTATTGGGCATTCGGAAAAAAATATCTATCTATAACAAATGTATTTACAATTAAATATTCTATCAGTTCCCACCGTTTAGTCTGAGTCGATGGCGCTGTGTGTAATGTCCACCAATATTTTATTCTATCTGTTGTTAAATAATAAATATTGGTGGACATTTCACACAGCGCCATCTAGCCCCAAAGTAAGCTAAGCATAGCTTGTATCATGGGAACCAGACAACTGATATACATACTTATATACTTTCTTTTGTAAATACATACATATACACCCAGACACAGAACAAACATCAATGTTACAAATGTCACATAAATGTTTGTCCTGGGTGGGAATCGAACCCACGACCTACAGCTCAGAAGGCAGAGTTACTAACCAACTGAGCTGTGAGGCCTAAGTTATTACTAATCATAGACAAATGTTTTGAATATTGACGTTTCCAAGCCATTTCTTTATGAATTCTATGGAAATAAAGTTTTTGATTTTGACTCAAAAAACACAGGAAGCACGTGACTGCAGAAAAACAGTCAACAGGAAGCTATCTTTTCGTATAATTGACAATAACCATCCTAATTGGGTGCCAGCGGTGAAAACATATTGCCTCCGCCAACTAATATATCAAGGCGTCCAGCCAACACCTTTTTTTCTTAAACGACTGATAGATCTCTTAAGGTTTTTACGGTTTTTTAGAATTATAATTTCACTAATTCCTCCTTAGAATAAGTATCGAACGTTCAGTTAATGTTGAATTATCTTCAACCTCAATGAGGGGATGAAAATGACCAAAAAAATAAATTAAAATATAATAAAAAAAAAAGACGTGTGGCACTCGGAGACTGCCGCGGTAAAGCTATTGCGCGTGATATTTCAAAAAGTCATTAAAAGTTCTGGTATTTATCGATAGATGGAAAAACTAAAAAGTATCACCGCTGTGCCGGTCGGAGTGGGGGGTGTTAGGTTTTTTTCGTTACGGAATTTCTGGATTCGGTCTCCACGCTCAAGGCCCGCGATAGAAGCTATGCAATAGCTTAAATTGTTTTTTTGATATTACATAAATACTAGAGATTATTAATGAATGGATTGACACCAAAGTGTTATTCGGATAACAGACGCGCAGGCGTAAAATATTAATTCCGTGTGCGTGCGGCGGAACAGGACCGCTGATCGTCGCGACGTACACGGACACGTGCGCGCGCGCAGCGGCCGTCACAAGAACCATGTCAGGGGAGAGCAACCTTTGCACTGATTTGTAGTACTTTGTTTAATGCGGAAAGGCTTGAAATTATTCTCTATGATATATTGTTACAGTTACAAATAAGTTTTTCATAAATTTAAGAAATTTCGTGTAATTTCTTTAATAAGAAATTGTGTTATATTGGCAAGCAATTATCGTAAAATTGGATCGATGGATCAATAAACGTTGAATGGATGATGATTACCTAAATACAAGTATCTAAGATTCAATTAGACTTAACTTCAACTTAAAATATAAAGCTAGTACGCATAGTGAAATTAAATTAAACTGTATTACAATAACAAACATTACTTAAGTTAAAATTGCATGAACTATAGTTATCACATAAATAACTAAATAAATAAATAATGGTGGACATTGTCACACAGCGCCATCTATCCCCAAAGTAAGCTAAGCATAGCTTGTATCATGGAAACCAGGCAACTAATATACATACTTATATGCTTTTATTTTGTAAATACATACATATAATACATATTAACACCCAGACACAGACCAGACATCAATGTTACAAATGTCACATAAATGTTTGTTCTGAGTGGGGATCGAACCCACGACCTACAGCGCAGAAGGTAGGGTTACTAACCAACTGAGCTATGAGGCCAGTCTAACCAGTCAATTTAACATACTTATTTTATAAATTAGGGTTACTTCTATTAGTAAGTATAATGTTTTAATATGTTAAAATAATATTCCTATCGCATACAGTCACCGAGTACCGAGTAAATATAAAATGTATTCCACCCCCAAACTTTTTGTTCGCGCACCGCGACCCGTCAAAGTATGACAACTAACGTAAACGGATGTCAGACATTAATCTTAAATGGTATGAGAGAAAAAACCATAAATGTTGGTTCCGTTAAACTGATGCTGTGCCATTTTGTTTACGATGTTTTTTCGCCATATTGTAAATTTTCATGCGTTTGAGGCGTCATAGCGAGCAGACGAACAACTCGCTGTCACTCGATATCCTCTTCCATTAATATAAGGATTATGCTCTAATCTGATGGTGCGAAAGGAGCAACCCAAGTAGCAGTAGAACTAGTTCTAAGTTCGCCCGGAGAAGTACTGCCACCACACCTGGTAATCTGCCGCCGAGCAGTGATGCAGAAGCAGAAGGCAGGGTATAATAACATTCGTGGAAATTTCACACAGCGCAGTCTATCTTTATATCATGGGAACCAGACAAGTGATATATTTTTAAATGAACTGAATTATTTATTTTGTAAATATGTACTACTACATAAAATTAAAATATATAAATATTAAAATACTACGTACATATTAAAACCCAGACACAGAACAAACATATAACAAACTATACTCGTCATACAAATGACTGTCCTGAGTGGGAATCAAACCCACGACCTACAACGCAGAAGGCAGGGTTACTACCAACTGAGAGGCCAGACAGTTTGTTCTTGTATCAGTGAGCTTTTGAATTCAGTACCTGATAAGTAGGACCGGGGAGTACTGCCACCTTATCTCAAACAAAAACAAAGTTCAAATTCTAGAAATAGTTCCTGAGTTTTTTTTCCAGAGGAAGTGGCGTGCGTTCCAATACGTGAGGGTTGCAAGACGAAATAAAGTTGTTTGTCTTTCGTTTCCGGTTGGACAATAGTGGGACCCTGCGGGACCCTATTGTCACCAAATCCAGTTCCGGCCCGTTTGTAGTATGTATTGGGTCGGCCCCTTTGTGGGTCACGTTGTAAATGGTCAATTTTTTTATACTAAATTCGTATTGATTCAGTTGTACACGGAGAAGAGGAAACTGGTATCATTTAGGTAGAAAAATATTGTTCGTTCCAATGGTCGAAAGTTTTCTGTTTATATTTTTTCCCACTATTGACTAGCTTTACTATTGTCAGTAAGAAACAATTGTTTGATATGACTGGCCTCATAGCTCAGTTGATTAGTAACCCTACTTTCTGCACTGTAGGTCGTAGGTTCGATCCCCACTCAGGACAAACATTTATGTGACATTTGTAACATTGATGTTTGTTCTGTGTCTGGGTGTTAATATGTATTTACAAAAGAAAACTATATAAGTATGTATATCAGTTGTCTGGTTCCCATGATACAAGCTATGCTTAGCTTACTTTGGGGCTAGATGGTGCTGTGTGAAATGTCCATCATTATTTATTTATTATTTAATTAGAAACAGTTTTTATTCAAATACAAAATAGTTAAGTAAGTACCATTTCCTCTGTGAATACTTTCGTCATGGTTGGTCAATGGTTATGGTCGAATTTGGAGTACTTGAGCGAACAATAGTCGAGTCTGTATATAATACATAAAACATGTTCTTCATTATGAGTGTTTATTAATTAAAAAACGACTGGCCTCACAGCTCAGTTGGTAGTAACCCTGCCTTCTGCGCTGTAGGTCGTGGGTTCGATTGCCATACAAACATTTGTGTGAAGAATGTTTGCTCTGTGTCTGAATGTTAATGTATTTACAAAAAAGTTTGTGTATTCTATCAGTTGTCTGGTTCCCATAGTACAAGTTATGCTTAGTTTGGGGCTAGATGACGCTGTGTGAATAGTCCAAAAAAACATGAAATGTCTTTAATTTCGAACTAGGAACATTTGACAACGGAGAAAATGTGGTTTAAAATAAAAGCGTCTAGAAGTCATGGGGTCTGAACAGTGAAGTCACACTGCGACCACTTCCCAGAAGGGATGTTTGGACAACATAAAGCCGGAAGTAACAACAGAGAGTCCCACAGACGGACGGACTGCAACCAACACATAAAATATATTGTCCATCTTCCGTTACTGACGGAAGTCAATTGTAAAATTGTAATCTTTGTCACAGCTTTGTTATCTGGTACAGGGTGTTACTAGTTTTTGTCATGAAGTTACAGAACGAGCGGTAGGCCCACCTGGTGTTAAGTGATACCTAACCTGTGGCCATAACAGTTCCAACGACTTGGTTACTCCCCTGCCTAGTTAGGACAAGACTCAAGTGGTCGTATGCGTCCGTGACTGTGGGACGTGAAGGTGGAATATCCAATATGCCTGTAATTTCACCGACAAACACTTTAAAGCTAAGCAAGCTTTAAAGCACAGAGCGAATGCATTACTGTTTGGCGAAAGAAATGGTTATAGTGGCAGTTCTTCCCCGGACAAACATGGCTTAATTATATTGCTAGGTCATCGTTAAACTGGACATTTCAAAGGAATTTATTGACCGTCTTCACAGCTCAGGAAAACCGTAACAAAATCCGTTGCGTGGTTGAGAAGTAAGCGAAGAAACAGATGGCGACTTTATTTAAAACCGCATATAATATTAAGAGGCTCTTATTTTTGCAGCAGATTTCGCCCTGAGACAGACTGCTACCATAGTGAAAATTACTCCTGCCATATTATTTTTATTGTATCTAATCTATGGTTTTGTCGCACCCTGTGGAACAAGAAGGTCGTAAAAATAGTTTTTATCGTTTCCCAAAGAATATTAATAAAGAAGCATCCTTTCTTTTTTTGTCTTAAGAAGGATGTGTGGTCAGTGTCTCGTAATACTATTACTGGCAGAAAACTTTAATGTTTATTTTTAACATTTAAAGCCTATCTACACAGGGACCGTAAACAGTACGTAGGTTACTTACTGTTTACTATAATATACTATTCTAGTTACTTACTGCCAGTCCCCCGTACTCAACCTGTTTGTCACGTAAACACGTATTTTGGTTTTTTTTTTCGTTATATTATGGATAATATGTAGAACACTTATGTAAATATTCATTATACAATATACATAGTAATTTATGCCAATTTAATTTAAGAAACGGTAATGCGTTATAATATACCTAGAATGAAGAAAACCATAAATAAACATTTAATACTTTGAATTTCCCAACAAGCTATTTTGGTTTTCTGTAAATAACGACCATCATAAAAGTCCCCGTCTAATTCAAAAGAAAGCAAAAAAAAAACCCTAATCTCTTAATTATAGAAAAGGTCGTCTCAAAACCGTCTCGCCGGCCGCGTCCGCCATTTGTCTAAAAATACGTTTGCGCGGGAAACCAGAATGCCGACGGAAACGCAACTCCTAATTACCTGCTCGAATATCTTCATCTAAGTCGTAAAATATAAAATAAATTATTCATCCTTAAATTCCAGTAAATAAGATCTAATTTCAAATGACTACAATTTTTCGTTGTGACGTTTTTGTCGAAACAATTCGTGCGGAAACGATTTGTTTCAGACCACATGCTGACAGGCAGGATGCGAGATCTTCATTATCGATTTTAAAGAAACACCCTCTCTCCTCTTCACACATTTTAAAATCCGCTTTGACGCGAAAGGGACGAAAAACACCCACATCCGGACCTACGCTAGTAAGGCGCATGCTTGCCAAAAATATTGAATGAAATTTATTCAATTTAGTTTTAGGATTACATTGAAATTAAGCTTTATTACAATGAAATAAGACTTCAAATTACTTGTGTGTAATGTAGACATAGGACTTTCATTTGTGATTGTACCGACCTGCACTCATTCATAAAGTTGAGGGACGTCTTGTGTAGATTCAAAAGGTTTTGGGCAGCCGTTGTGTGCGGACGCGGTTAGCAATATTTTAACTTCAAAAACATTGTGTTGCGTTTGAGTGTATGTGATAACTGTTTAGTGAAGAAAGGATTGCTTTGCCTGTATTTTGTTTCAGTAAATGGTGAGTTACTTAACTATTATAAATTAAATCTTCCGTCGCGTTTTTTCTCTATTTACTCCATTGTTTTCTATTTATGTGTATCTCAGTATTACTTTTTTCCCCAATAGAATCTCTGATTGTGGAGAAATGTTTGTATAATTTGCAGACTTTCGGCTGTAGATACCTAGGGGTTATCCGAGCAAATCCGAGCAAAACCTGGGTTAACATAATGAATTAGTCCCTTGGCTCTATCTAGATCTAATGTTATAAGTAGTAAGTATATTGATATACCTAAGGTATATCAAAAATGAAACTAAAAAAAATATTTTCGAAAAAACTATAAGTAATTATAAAAATTTGCGATATTTTCAATATTCTAGTTTTGATATAGAATAACAGAATTATTAATGGCCTGTTGGTTTTAAATTTAAACGAAATATTTTTCATTATCCTATAGAATTAACTTTAAAAGAAATTTTGGAATTATTATGAAAACCTACAAAAACTATTTTGTAAACAGGTTACAAATTCTTTAATCTCAAAATTTATTTATTCGAAGTACGAAAATACATGTAAAAATCATGTATTTTCGTATTTTCAATGTTAATTAAATTTTGTAACCGATAAAGCCAAGTTGTAAATGATATATGATCTACGATAGAAATATACTATCTGTTCCATTCAATCAAAAATTATCGCCATTTTGCCGCCATTATCCGCCTGGGTTTACCCGCGTTATTCCCATTTCCGACCACAGACTACATATTTGTATAATTTCCTCCATAAATTCTGAAGATTTGCATTATTTTTCACGAGGGATGTAAGAATATTGTAACCGCCATATATAAGAAAATGACGCGGTATTTAATTTCAATAAATTTAATTAGGCATTAAGAAATATTTGTCAGGTATGTGATAGAAAGAGCTGACGGCCCACCTGTTAAGTCTAAGTGGTAACCACCGCCCATAGACAACAGCAATACGCCCCAAGTCCTTCCCACCAAAGTACGAGATGACTCAAGTCATATGTATGTGCGTTAAATGTCGAAATTATTTAAATAAAAGTATTCTGGAGTAAAGATGGCTTATTTAGTAAAGTAACCTGCCTTCAGTAGGTATATTGTCTGTCAAAAGCGTAAAACCGAAAAACTGGAAGCTTCGAATAAGAGTTATAATTTTCGTATATAGCAACCATTTGAAGAACTCTCTATGAATCTTACTTTTTTTTTAATGTAATACAGTTACAGAACGAGCTGACGGCCCACCTGGTGTTAAGTGGTAACCTCAGCCCATAACAAGCGATGCGGCTTGGGTCCTCCCCTACTAGGTACGGCAAGACCCAAGTCGCAACGTATGCGCCCGTAACTCTGAGACGTGTAGGTGGAATGTCTCGTGTGCCTGTAATTTCACCGGCAACCACACCTTTCAAATCGGAACACAGTAACGCGAATGCGTTACTGCTTGGCGGCAGAAATGTGCATGGTGGCAGTACTTCCCCGGACGAACTAGGCGAGAGTTCTACTGCTCTTAAATTTCGGAGAACTTTCATATATGATAGTTTCGGAACGAGCTGATGGCCGAACCCAACTGTAAGTGGTAACATGCCCAAAACAAGCAATAGGACTTCGGTCCTCCTCTACTTAGATATGGGACCATGACGCATCGCTTGACACCGGTGACTCTGAGACGTGAAGACGATTGTCTCGTGTGCCTGTAATTTCACCGGCAAGTACATCTATTAAATCAGAACTCAATAATGCAAATGCGTTACTGCCTAGGATAGAAATGTGTATGATAGCAGTCCTGCCACGGACGAAATAAGCAATACTCCTGCTTAAATCTACCATCTTTGCAAACTTCTCCATTCATTTTCATAATTAGCATTCTTTGTTACACGCCACGTCTTAAAAGACAGCCGTTATTATATTAAAACTAGCTGTTGCCCGCGATTTCGTCCGCGTGGAATTCGGTTTTATCACGCACCCCTGTTTTACCCCTCGGAAAAGTAGCCTAAGTTACTCCTTGTTACATCAGCTATCTGCCAGTGGAAATCCCGTCAAAATCGGTCCAGCCATTTCAAAGATTAGCCAGAACAAACAGACAGACACAAAAATTGTAAAATCGTTTTTTGGTATATGTACCGTTTACCATATGCACTTAGTAAAAAACGGTTATTTTAATACAAACAGACACTCCCATTTTATTTATTTGTATAGATTATTCACGAAACATCGGTATTTTCCGAAAATCTTGACTTCGCTGAACTATCACTTGACACAGGAAACCGGTATTGCGTTAATTGGCCCATTGTACGTCTTTCCCGCGCTCTCTAGTACCCACCACTACACTAGGTACATCCGGCGAATACAATGGCGGGAAGACCCGACTTTTCTTACACCCATCATTTTATTATACCATCATTAAAACAGTACGTAGTTATTGAGAATGGGGACTGATTGTTGGCTGAGCGACGTAACCAACATTGATCATTTGATCCATCTTCTTCTATCCTAGTAGTCTTCTATTCTATTCTAGTCTATAGTCTATTCTAGTCTAATAGTCTTCTAGTCACTGGTTTTATCGAACCAGTGTGGTGGAAGGATTTTAAGTGAGACTCAAAAAGGCTCCTTTCGTGCACTCGGAACATGTCTTCGAGATTAGTTCTAGGACATGTCGGTTTCCTCACGACGTTTTCCTTCGCCGTTTTGAGAACGTGGTATTGCGTACATAAATATTTCAATCGAATACTCATAGCTGCATGTTGGGATTTGAACCGGGGACCTCTGGATTGAAACTCAGGGTCCAGTACCACCACGCTCTCTATGATGCACCGAGATTGTGAAACACAGTCAGGCAGTAGAACTTGTGCCATTTCTGCCGCTAAGCAGTAACGGATTCGCATAACCATACTTTATTTGTTTATACTAAAAAGGGTTATTACATCCATTAAAGATCATATTTATTCAAAATAATTATACAAATCGTATCTAAAAAATAATTCTAAATACATAAAACTAGCTTGTACAACTAGCTTAAAATTAAATTTAATTAATAAATATGATTCATTCAACCCTTGCCTTCGGTGAGAAGGGACGCGGCGCTCGTGAAGTACGCGGTGCGAGTGCTGCGCGGAGACGTGCACCACCCGGAGGTGCTGGCGGAGCTGCGGCTGCGCGCCCCCGATGGGTACGCGGGCGCGCGCCGCCGCCCCGCCATGCTAAGCTTGCCCGCATGCAGAACTAATCTGCTCAAGTTTGCCCCAATGTCTCACGCCATCAGTTTATTAAATGTGCTCTCTGAGAACAATGTAGATATTATCTACCACCGCAACCTGCTGAAATTCATGGAGATAGCTCAGGAAGTTTTAGAAAATATATGTAATTTAAATTATTAATATTAGATGTGTTTGTATTGTTAAATTTTGTATTTTTGTTAATTTATGTATACTGTTTTTTTTTCTTCTTTTTTTTGTGTGTTATAACATCGCTTTGGCGTTGCTGTTAAGGTGTTATAATTAATTCTAAATAAATAAATAAATAAATAAATATTTAATTATGACAAAAATACCCAACTTTGCACATGTCAATAAAAAGATCACAAACGTAAAAATAAATTACAAACACGGATAAAAGTCGACAAAGAAACAAAATAAACATACCTACGTTTAAGGACTTCTTATTGGTATGGGCATAGATCATCGCCTAACCTCCTAAGGTGGGTCATCAGCTCGTTCCCTTAAACTTTACACAGACCACCAGATGTTACAGAAAATGAATTAATTTAGGATGTTTACAAAACCAAACATCAGTCAATTGAAAATATAAAATCGCTCGCTTGAGCGGAAACGCGCGCGCAAACGGACGGACGCACCATAATCGAAATCGACACTTCCGGCCGCTTCGGAAAAGGAACACATTGTTTTTTTTATGATCCGGCGCGCGCGGCAAGGAACCGCCATACCATACATCCCTTTTTATACAAACTCATAACAACTGGTTATGGGTTACTGAGCCAATAATTGAGCTAATGAGCTACTGTTCATGAGTAAATTTTTTTTTAGGACTTAGTTACGGAACGAGCAGATGGCCTGCTGGTGTTAAGCAATCGTCTGCCGTAGCAACATCTGTATGTCTTGAGTTTTTCCTACTAAATAACACTGAAGTCGCAACGTATTGCATACTTCTGCCTCAATTAAATAAAATCCATATTTGCATTGAAACTGTACGTAGTACGAAAAACAGAACTTTTTTTTAAATAAATAATTAAAATTTATAATAAAACAGCCATGCAGTCATATTTATGGCTTTATCATAATTTATTTGTGGTCGATTGTATGTTTTCCACCCTCCCCTACCAGCCGCTATCGAACCAATCACTCTTTTCTTTCATATCATCCTTTACAGAATCCGTCTTATTTTCTTTGATCTGGATTTACAGTTCGTAAAATTATGCAGCATCTAGAAGTTACGTTGTCTATAAATAAAAATTTATGTTTGTATGTTTGTCCTATGCGTTCCGAAACCATTGATCAGACTGTGATGAAACTTTGACAGTGTTCTGGGGACGCCCGCGAAGGTTCCTGCCACAAAAACATCTATACATAAATGAAATTCATTTTCGTTTATATGTAAATTTTCGCTCACGCATCGGTAAACCGTCTCACTTACTCGTGTACACAATACACCAGATGGAATAACCAAAAATATTGTGTATAAAAAAACCATTTCAATAAACAGTACTCTGTTTATTGAAGTGGTTTTTGATGTGAAACATCTATAGCCGCACGTAAAACCGATTTCTGGCTTGGCGACGCGTCGCCACGGCATGAGCGCTGATTGGTCCGTTCAAGGTTACGACAAATCATAAACATTATTTAGTGATGGGGTACTTAGTTTCTTACAAAATAATGTCGATGTTTCACATCTGCCAGGCGTCCCGTGACGGCTCACATTTTTTTATACACAATTAGATATTATTAGTTATTTATTTATTAGAGTATATCTTTATTTCTCTTTATTTGTATCCCTCCATTAGGGGTTCTTGTCTGTTCTTCCCACGGAGGGTCGGAAAGGGTTTGAACAGGCATCAAACTTATCGATAAGTACGCGTGACCTTATGTTTTGATTATTGACGTTTCCAAGCCATTTCTTTATGAATTCTATGGAAATAAAGTTTTTGACTTTGACTTTGACTCGGCATGCGTTGCAATGCCACAGCTAGTTATGTTATAAATCAAATCAAAATCAAAATATTATAGGAACAATACAGTGGATTATGATAGTGGAGAAACGATGTTTGCAAAAGTAATAAAACCGTGTCGCAGGCATCAATGCCCACCGTTACAGCGGTTTATAGTTCCATACAAGAAAGCCAAACTTTATTAAATAACACTTTAAAGTGTTGGTAATATCTAGGCAACTTGTGAGGGCAGATGGGTCGCGTGCGGTGCGCTATAATCCACCTGCCAGTTGTAACTGCAGGATACGTTATGCACAGCGCATATCTCCTTGTCTTTGGATAGAATTAGTCAAATTTAGTTCTTTTTATTTTGTTATGTGTGTTATTGTGTAGTTGACTGGCCTCAGCGCAGTTGGTAACCCTGCCTTCTGCGCTGTAGGTCGTGGGTTCGATTAACACACAGGACAAATATTTATGTGACATTTGTAACATTGATGTTTGTTCTGTGTCTGGGTGTTTATATGTATTATATGTATGTATTTACAAAAGAAAAGTATGTATGTATATCAGTTGTCTGGTTGCCATGATACAAGCTATGCTTAGCTTACTTTGGGGCTAGATGGTGCTGTGTGAAATGTCCAGCGACATTTATATTTATTTATATTACATTTATATTGAACTCTTGATATTGGAGATATTGGACTCCTTGCGAATTTTTGAGACCTTGGTATTGCGCAAGTACTCATTGTAGGCGAAAAACTTATTTATTTGTGCTCTCTCTACGTCAGTGATTGGTGCACGTCTGGATTTGAATCAGCGACCTCCGAATTGAAAATCTGGGACACCTGCCAGGTTCAATCAATAAAATTCATGTAAACATAATTGTATGAAATTTTATAAATCTTGTATAATTACGGTAGAAGTCGGATTTGAATTATTTATTTGACATTGTAAGGATATTTCAATATATTTTGATGTATTATACTCCAATAATGAAACGTAATGAACGGAAATTCAACAAAAATCGGGAAACGGTGACAATGGCGCGGAAGCTGATAGTTTGTCAAAATAGCCGCCATTTTGGAACGGAAACGGAAGTCAGCCACGCGACTTCTAATGGCGGATTAAATGTTGTGTAATTGTGTGACGTTTACAATAGTTATTGGGTGAATACATTGAAATTGGACGTATTGTGAACGACCTTGGTATAAAATAGTTTTGAAAAGACTTAAGTACAATCTACTGTATTTAATATTACTTGTTGGGTGGGACTGCAGAGGTTTATCGGGGTCTTTCTAAATAGAATCTTAAGGAAATGAATAATTACTTTTTGTCCCTTAGGTACAACATAAACATATTTGAAAGAGAGTACCTAGCTTGTTATTTTGACACATAATAATCATCATCTTCCTCTTAGAGTTTACAATGTTTTCCCGTGGCTTCGCTTGCGGAGCAGGCTCCAGATATATCCAAAGTCAAAGTCAAAAACGTTATTTCCGTTATAAATATATGTATTTTTCTTTAATTATTATAAGAATTTTGCTCCAGTTTTAGCATCTGGGCGTTTTGGTATGTACTGTAAGCCCTTATGTGAAGTGAAATAAACAAAAATAAAAATAAAGAAATAGTTTGTAAACGTTCAGGGGAAGAACATACAAGAAACACATGTATTATTATATTATTTTATGATTATTGTTTTGTTCATATATTATGTTTTGTGTATAGTTTAGTTCGTCAATTGACGCTGAGTTGTAACAAACATCCGGTTACTTGCAGACATACCCGCCCCGCGTGATGCCGTCCCAGGCGCGCTGCGACCGCGTCCCGCCCGCGCACGACTGGGCGGCCGTAGACCTCAGGATGCAGGATGATAATCTACCACTAGGTAACCATACACCACTCCAGCACTCCTTGACCATAAAAAATGGTTGTCTGTAAAGTCGGTTTACTGACGATAGTTGAACGTGACAACGTCTTAAGAAAATACTGATGGAATGGTAGCATTTTTCAAAAGAAAATTTTAATTTCATTTGTTTAATAGATTTGTATGTATATAGAGAAGGAGGTAATTGGAAATCACAATGAAATTGATCAAGTTAGATTTATTTGTACGCATAAATACAATTATGTCAATTTTTTTTTTACAATTTAATAGTTTTACACTGCACTTGATACTCGATCAAAACATGTAAATGTAAGTATTAGCAGCTGTCCACGCAGACGCATCGCTCACTCAAGTAGGAGAGAGACGGATGTCGAACGCTGCCGAACGCAAAGGCCGATTGTGCTTCTTTGTCGCTCGTTCCGCGCTCTCGCTTGCACTTGCACAAGCCTTACATGGAACGCCTCAGAGCGAGGTAACGCCGCATGAGTCATGTTTTTTCGTGCGTGCAGCCGGCTCTATCGAATTATAAGACGTTGTCACGTCAAAAATATTGGTGGACATTGTCACATAGCGCCATCTAGCCTCAAAGTAAGCTAAGCAAGCTTGTGTGATGGGAACCAGACAACTGATATACATACTTATATACCATTTTTATAAATACATACACCACATATTTAACATCCAAACACAGAAAAAACATCTATATTAGTCACACAAATGTTTGTCCTGGATGGGAATCGAACGATAGAAGACGAAGAAAGAGTTTTTTTTTTTTTAAGAGTAGCTACCAACTGAGCTGTGAGGCCTGTCGATATCAATGGATATAATATTTTGCATAAACATTGTCTTATTAATTCCCGGCAGACCCGAGGACGTGGTGTCGCGCGGATGTGGGTGAGTGGGTGTCCCGGGGCGGCGGCCGGCCCGAGCGCTTCCCCATGAACGGGAAGGCGCTCTGTCTGATGACGCGAGACATGTACGCGGCGCGCGTGCCGCACACCACAGCGCACAGGCTGCACCTCGTGAGTACCACGCGCGCACGCGCACACGCGCACGCACACGCGCGCACGCACGCACACGCGCACGCACGCACACGCGCACGCACGCACACACGCGCACGCACACACACACACCCTCCCCAATTACGCTAAAATCACCACCTTAATACAAACAAATAAAATTGGAGTCTGTTTGTAATATAAAATGACAGCTTTTTACTAAGTGCATATGGATGTATACACGGTACATATACCAAAACAACATTTTTTACAATTTCTGTCTGTCTGTCTGTTTGTACCGGCTAATCTCTGAAATGGCTGGACCGATTTTGACGGGACTTTCACTGGCAGATAGCTGATGTAACAAGGAGTAACTTAGGCTACTTTTGCCGAGGGGTAAAATAGGGGTGCGTGATAAAACCGAATTCCACGCGGACGAAGTCGCGGGCAACAGCTGGTCTCTTCTAAAATCTTCACAAGCATCTTACATCTAATTAATCTCCAATGTAGATTAATGTGAATAATATGTATCTACCAATATTATACCCTATTTTGCTGACAAATAGTAATGCATATGGGTTACGGTGCTCCGCTCCGGTTTGAAAGGTGTGATTCCTACACGTCTCAGAGTTACGGGCGCGTACGATGCGACTTGGGTCTTGTTATACATAAGTAGAGGAGGACTCAAGTAGAATTGCTTGGTGAGTAAGTTGCAAGATGAGCTACCTTCTCTTATCTCATGAAAAAGTCCATTCACACGTTGAGAATAGCCCATTTTTCGGTATAAGTTTTCGTGGGAATAAAGTTTAAAACCTAACTAATCTATATTTTTTGTTGTCTGCAGGACTTCAGGAGACGTCTCGCAAAAGCGCTAGCACTACAAGAGCTTATTGAAAAAATGTCGTCTAACTACGACTGAATACTTAGTAGACAAGATATAATTATAAAAATCATTTATAATTTGTCGAATATCATTTTTATTAATTGTGAGAAATGGCCGTTGTTCAGATTAGAAATTCAAATGACATTTATAATTTAAAAAATATAAATAAAATATTCAAAATTAGAATACGTTATTTTTTAAATTATAAATGTCACTGTCACATCACATCGCAACGGTTGAATGGAGGAATCATTAGTCGTCAACACATTGTGAAACAAAAAAAAAACACCTTGAACATATATATTCGCTCACAGAGGCGCTTGTTCTCTTTCTCACACGTCTAGAAAGTACTATTCGGCTTGTTTGACTTGACCGACCTGAAGTTCGTGCGTCTTGCTGCGCAATACTCTACCAAATGGCGTGTTGTCTATGCGCAGAGTTTGAAGAACCGTTCAGTCCGGGCAAGTTAGCATACGAGTACTTTAAATTAAGCGAACTCAGAACGGTCTGACCGTTCTGAATTCGCAGATATGTTATTTTCTGAGTTTACTCCTTAAGAAACAATTTCATTTTAAACCCCCGCCATGGTACAGAATTTGATTGTAGCAAAATGTAGCGTTATGACAAATGCCAATATTTGTTTCAGCTTCATCTTCAGTGTTGCCCTCACTTTGAGTATAAGCTTATTGGGTACGCCATTTGTATGCAAACTGTTCGGCAAATATACCGGAGGCATTGCAAATAACTGTGCATAATTTTGACTTAACATTTTATTAAATATTTAAGACTTTAGTACCTTGAAGTTCCCGATGTTGTTGCAACAAAAATGTTTATAATGCATCATACAGAGGGTATTTTGTTCCTAATAACATTTGTTTGTGTATTCTAATAGCAATAATATAAGTCTTATTAATATAAGTCTATAAGTAGCTATATAAGTCTTATTAATTTTAAAAACTTTGTCTCTTCTTCGACAACATGTTCAGACGTGTATACAAGCGCTTACTTAATACTTATTGAAAAGAGGCAAAAATATTGAATTTTTAAAATAAATCTAGTAATTTAAGTCTAAGTCGTCTAGATATATAAGGGACTATGTAGCCAGATACTTTTAGTAGGTTTGTAAATTCATATGATGGTTTTTCTCAGTATTTATTGACAAAAACAAATGTATGTGTCAATGTGCTAGCTCATAAGACGTTTTGGCTGTATAGCTGTAAGTTTTTTGAGTATTTGAAATAAATAAATAAAATAAATAAATAAATAAATGTGGGTATGAGATCTGCTTTAGACGCGAATGAGTATTTAAACTGTTCCTTTGAAAAACTCGTGTTGAAATACTTCCCAACATTGCATTCTCTTCTATAATGTTTGTTGTTGGTTCAACGCCATCTATGGAAAGACATGAGTATTTTTAATTTATAAATGCGTGAGAAATACCCTCTGTTATTAGTATATTATTGTTGTTCACATTTGTTCCATTAGGGGTTTCTTGCTGTTCTTCCCCATGGAGGGTCGGATAGGGTTTGAACAGGCATCAAACTTATCGATAAGTACGCGCGACCTTATGTTTTGAATATTGACGTTTCCAAGCCATTTCTTTATGAATTCTATGGAAATAAAGTTTTTGGCTTTGACAATTGATTTATGTAGGTATCTAGAAATAAACATAACTTTAGGTTACCTGTCACTTTAAAATCGTGACAGAACTTTTGGATTACATTGTTAAATGTCGAAATGAAGGGTATGCTTAATCCATGCTTCTAAAGAATATTTTATATTTGGAAACTAAAGACAGATCGTCCCCGCCGCAATTCGCAAGTTTTGCTGGTAATATAACTTAAAAATTAAAACATGGTTTTGTAACATTTCATTAGCTTTCGCAAATAGTTGGGTAATATTTTGTTACACTTTTTACATTATGAGTTTTTTAAGCTATTGCATAGCTTCTATCGCGGGCCTTGAGCGTGGAGACCGAATCCAGAAATTCCGTAACGAAAAAAACCTAACACCCCCCACTCCGACCGGCACAGCGGTGATACTTTTTAGTTTTTCCATCTATCGATAAATACCAGAACTTTTAATAACTTTTTGAAATATCACGCGCAATAGCTTTACCGCGGCAGTCTCCGAGTGCCACACGTCTTTTTTTTACGATATTATGTTACATACGCAAACTATACTGTTTGGAACCTGAAACCGCGAAGATAAATAATTATAGAAATTGCACTTTCATTCATTTCAATATTTTGATGTGAAACATCTATAGCCTCTATATCTGACATTTTACTTGCTGTGATTGTTTGTGAATTTGTTAATTTTTTTATGTATAATTTACTATGACAACCTCACGTTTGGGCACTTTGGATGACATCTGTAAGCTTATTATGTAATTTTTTAATAAATAAATAAATAGCCGCACGTAAAACCGATTTCTGGCGTGGCGACGCATTGCCACGGCATGCGTTGCATATTACTTTTACAAAATAATGATGTTTCACATCTGCCAGGCGTCCCGTGACGGCTCACATTTTTTTTATGTAAGCTTGTTAAAATCTGACTCGGTTGAGTCGTTATTGGCTGTACCTATGTCAAATGTAGGAAATTCATTATTATTAATAAGCTAATTAATGTATAATGCATCCAGCAAAGATTTTTAGTATTAATTACGACCGTTGTTGTAGTTATTTTTATAATGCTAAGTAGTATTTCATATTTTTCTAGTCAGTTTAAATAAATAATAAAATAAAATGTTTTCATTTTTTTAACCCTATAAAACCCTATAAGGTATTATGCATAAAAGTATACGATGGATTAGATAATTCATGATTTGTCTTATTTTTCGTCCAAATTCTAAATTAGCTGCAGACCAAGAAATATCGTCTAAGATATGCTGATATATTTATGAATACGACCCTAAGTGATCAGTTGGTGCAATGAACATAGATTCACTTTAGTGGCGAAAACAGTGTCACTAAAACAGATCAAACAAATAAAAACTAGCACTGATAACTGCACCTTCCTCGCACTGGAATGGACAAACTCAACAAAATAGATCCAACATCGATAACTAGATGGCGCCGCTAGTAAATTTCAGTTGCTAGATCGAAAACTCACTGCACCTACTGTCTTTCAACCACAAATACCGCTCACACTCGAACTCAGACAAACGTTCGCGAAACTATGTAACCTCGACGGATCCATTAACCTGTTAACAGTATAAAGAGATAGCCTGTTTGATCTACGTTAGGTTCGTTAACTTCAGATAATTCAATCATAGACAATTATTGTGAATTTTCTTTTTTTACTAATAGATTATGATTTGAAATTGTTGGTCCAACCTCCAATCATCAAATGAGTGGTTTAAGTTCTCGAACCACACTGTAAAATAACTTCTGATTCCTTGACGACTGCGAAACTAGGTATGTACTCACATCAAATTAATAATTGATATGATAATGCTTATTTGCGAGCGATACGCTCAGCAGACGATTGCTGCTACAGGCGAAAGGCTAATGAGCTAGATAAACTACGAACTGAAAAAAAAAATTGGAATCCGCTGCCAATGTCGCCTGACATTAACGATAGCAAATGTGACATTGACAGCTTGATTAATGATGCATAGACATCAAATATAAGTAAAATTTCGTGTCCCCAATTTTGAAATGGCAGTGTAATTATATTAAAAGTAATCAAATATTAGTACCGATAACATAATCTTTAGATCAGTTTTCAAACAGAGATTTAGATTTATCAATTTCCAACCGGTGTTCGGATGAAACTATTAGAAAAAGTATAAAATTTTGTTATGGTGATTGTGAGTGTGTTGTTATTATAGAATTATTCACTGTGTTGTGAGTTTCTTGTGCCAAATTAAGGTCAACGGCTGCAAACAAACCCTGGGCAGCTCGTAAGTGCGACTACATGTTTACTTACTGATATTTTGGACGTGCAAATGAGTTTAAACTGCTTATAATTGTACAAAACTAACAGATACTTATAGGCAACTTTCACTTAGTTCTAATTTAGGTTTCGAACTTGAAAATATTTATTTTATCACATTAAAGTGTTTAAATTACTCAGAATCAATATTAATGAAGACTTTTATTGTAAAAAAATATGTTTTGTAATGTAAGTGTGTATATTATATCTCTTTGTTGTCATTGTCAATGACTAATATATTAGATAAAAGTTTTTCGTTTCAAATACATATTTGTAACATATATCCATCTACACGTGTTGATTTCACTGTGTGATTTAAGTAGTGCTAGTTAATTTAAAATTATTTACGGTTCAAAACCTCTTGCTTAGCGTAAAGAATGCAATGTGGCGATAAACTCACCACTTACCATGTCTGAGTTCATACAGTTATCTAAAATGCACCAAAAGCGTTATTCTGAGTGTCAAATAATGTCTTATGCTGTACCATATTTTTAATTTTTGCCAAAAACTGAATAGGCCTGCTCTGATGCTAAGTGGTTATAATAAATACCCGGTGTGTTGCCTACCAAGAGTGAAATTTGTAACATCTTTTAAGTGACCTCTATGTCATATCTCTGCAGGATATGAGGTCATTCCGTAGCTATCAAACGTTTGGCAGAATAATGTTCATGGCGCTCACGATTTGTAAACTTATATTCCACACCGGCATTTAACATTCTGCTCTCACTGCTAACAGTTAAGATTGAGCATTGCTGTCAAACGGCTGGACTAACAGCCTACATATGTCACGCTAATATATCACAGAACATACGTATAAAAAATACATACAGATAAAAATATAACCTCCTTCTTTAAGTCTCTTAAAAAGGGCATTGTGGTCATTTCTTTATAATATTTTAGCTATAACATATATGAATAAAAGATAATTAAACTATTATATCTGTAATGGCCGTAAATAGACACTAAATTGAATACAAATAATAGCAAGGCTCAATATTAACGTTATTATCATTTATTGGGTTATGTTACAACGTTGGTATATAATGTATGTGTCGTTTACTAGCAGGTATATAAAATTAGCTCACAATTCCAGGTCAATGTACTTCAGTTGAGCAATGTCAGAGTAACGGGACACGTCGGTGCTGGTGCAATATGGCGCTGATAAGTGAGTGATAAGATTATTATTTGCAAAAATACCTTTATCAATTGTAATGAAGATTCCCTGATTGATTGACGGACTACCTTCAGTCTTAGTCTTCAGTCTTTAAAGAGCAGTAGAACTCTCGCCAAGTTCGTCTGGGGAAGTACTGCCACCATGCCCTTTTCTGCCGCCAAGCAGTAACGCATTCGCATTGCTGTGTTCCGGTTTGAAAGGTGTGGTTGCCGGTAAAATTACAGGCACACGAGACATTCCACCTACACGTCTCATAGTTACGGGCGCATACGTTGCGACTTGGGTCTTGCCGTACCTAGTAGGGGAGGACCCAAGCCGCATCGCTTGTTATGGGCTGAGGTTACCACTTAACATCAGGTGGGCCGTCAGCTCGTTCTGTAACTGTATTACATAAAAAAAAAGAAGTCTTTACAGCTGGTAGAGAATTGAAATTATAAGAGTTTGTTCCGTACAGGACGTTAATAACATGTTAGTAAAGGAATTTTATAAAGTTGACCTAACTGGATTCTACATAAGGATTTTTGTCAAATGAAACAGTTCAATATTTTAGAATAATAATAATAATAATATTGGTGGACATTGTCACACAGCGCCATCTAGCCCCAAAGTAAGCTAAGCATAGCTTGTATCATGGGAACCAGACAACTGATATACATACTTATATAGTTTTCTTTTGTAATTACATACATATAATACATATTAACACCGAGACACAGAACAAACATCAATGTTACAAATGTCACATAAATGTTTGTCCTGAGTGGGGATCGAACCCACGACCTACAACGCAGAAGGTAGGGTTACTAACCAACTGAGCTATGAGGCCAGTCATTCAATTGTTTTATATGTTGGTAGATTTAGTAGACGACAGATGAAAGTTGATTTCCAGTGCCTTCTTAAAGAAATGTTTTGTTAGCCAAATTATCTACCTGCTACCATCTCAGTAGTTTTTTATAGAATAGACATAAAGTTTGTAATGTATTTATCTATATATTTATCGTTTATTATTCCAGATGAAACAACTAAGATGCTGGAGAAATCCACGTAAGTGTATTTAAATAGTTTAAGATAATACCCAATAAAAACGTACAAAATTTTACTATTAAAGAAAAACTTAGAAATTTTCCACAGTAAATAGTTCTTTTTTAGTAATATGAAGATTATGTATGTATCTATTTATCACTGACTGATCAGAGCTGTTGATATTTGTGACTTTATGTCCATATATTAGCAGTCTGTCGACAGGGCGAGAGTAAACTGGATACCTTCCCTTTTCATTACGTTCAAGGTCTGTGTAGTGTTGCATTACTAGGTGACGGAATTCCGTCCGTTCCGCTTAACTTACGTATCTAATAGTGTCAAATGTATACCATCAATTTACCTAAAATTCCTATTCCAAAGATATTTTTGGAGTTTACTCATAGTACATTTAACAAAGTCAAAGTCAAAAACGTTATTTCCATAGAATTCATAAAGAAATAGCTTGGAAACGTCAATAATATTCAAAACATAAGGTCACGCGCACCTATTGCTAACTCTGAGACGTGTAGGTGGAATGTCTCGTGTGCCTGTAATTTCACCGGCAACCACACTTTTCAAACCGGAACACAGAAACGCGAATGCGTTACTGCTTGGCGGCATAAATGGGCATGGTGGCAGTACTTCCCCGGATGAACTTGGCGTGAGTTCTACTGCTCTTAAAACTGCTGTTTACTTACTTCTGCTTCAGGAAACCTAGGAAAGGCCCTTTTTCCCTGACATGGTTTTACTTAAAAATGTCTGTATGTTACAAACGGAACAAGTTAAGGACGGTTATTAGAATGTACGTCCTGCTTTTTGCTTCTATATTGTGTCACTAACCAAAAATGAAATCGATTATCTGTATTTATCTATTATGTATTATTGCGATATGTAATTATTATCACTAAATTTATCGGTGTGGTAATATTAAAAAAATCAAACGCCTTAAATAACTGTAATAGCAAACTCAATGGGAGATTGCTGCAACAAGATAGCGTAGGTCAGAGATAAATATATGGTGGACACTTCACACAGCGCCAAAGTAAGACAAGCATAGCTTGTATCATGGGAACCAGACAACTGATTAACATACTTATATACTTTTTTGTTAATACATAAATATAATACATTATTAACACCCAGACGTAGAACAAGCGATTCGTCACCCGAATATTTGTCCTGGGTGTGAATCGAACCCACGACCTACACTGCAGGCAGGGTTACTAATAACTGAGCTGTGAGGCCGTTAGATATTAAATTATTGGGTTATTAGTCTCTGTCAAATAAAATATTGACTTTTTTGGAAATTTAGCTATTATTTTTTAAAATGTATTCTATCACCCAGTGTTTACTAGAAGATCTGCGGGATCATATTTCTGATAAAAAGTGACTCTTGCTACTATTTGTATCACTGTTCTTGTTTTTGCTGAGCAAAGTCTATATTTAGGATACATTTTTCTTTCCATTATCAATCATTTATATCCAAAAATTTTTTATCTTAAGACAACTGAATTGATACATTATCTACGATGTCCGTGTTAATCTTGTTATCAAATATTTAATTAGTTTAAATTGATAATGTACTAATGTGCTGGGATTATTGCCTATTTTTACTTTACATACAAAGACAAAGTCAAAGTTACAAACTTTATTTCCATAGAATTCATAAAGAAATGGCTTGGAAACGTCAATAATATCAAAACATAAGGTCACGCGTACTTATCGGTAAGTAAGCCTGTTCAAACCCTATCCGACCCTCCATGGGGAAGAACATTTATATACATAATAATGGTGGACATTGTCACACAGCGCCATCTAGCCCCAAAGTAGGATACGCATAGCTTGTATCATGGGAACCAGACAACTGATACATACATAAATATTTTTGTAACATACATAAAATATAAGGTGACGACAGATTCACGCCTTTATCCCTGATGGGGTAGGCAGAGCTCTAGTGAGCCACTTTTTACCCAGTTGGTCACACTATCGTGGCCACGTAGGCGTGACTAGAGGTGAGTTGGTTTCCTCACGAATAACTCAGTTAACACTTTCATTCAATAAAGCATTCCTCAGTAACCAACAAGTCATGGCAATGAGTCAAAACAACGTGGAGCGTGGTGGTCTAGCGGTACTGACCCCCGAGTTTCAATCCGGAGGTCGCCGGTTCAAATCCCGACGTGCACCTATGAGGTTTTCGATTGAAAGATCTATGTGCGCAATACCACGTTCTCAAAACGGTGAAGGAAAACATCGTGAGGAAACCGACATGTCCTAGAACTAAAAATTCAAAGACACGTGTCGAGTGCAGGAAAGGAGCCTCTTTGAGGCGCACTTACAACCCTTTCACCACACTGGTTCGACAGAACCGGTGACTCAAAGAAGAAGTCAAAACACTTTAACACAAACTTTAAACTTGAGAAATGTCCCTAACACAATATCTATTCGAAATATGTGGTCATTATTTGATATATATATCATAATTGAATTAAATAAACAAATAATAAATACTGGTGGTAATACTATGTTCGTCACACAAAGGTTTGACCTGGGTGGGATTCGAACCCACGACCTACAGCGCAGAAGGCTTACTACCAACTGAGCTGTGAGGCCAATCCAATTAGTTGATTGACTAAACTATAGTCCCATACAAGTATAGTGTTGTTACATAAATTCGGTAACGGTGGCCTGGTGGTACATGCCCCGAGCTTCAATCCGAAGGTAGCTGCTTCAAAACTTGTTTTCTAATCTAGTTCTAAGTAAGCGGAAATGAGTATGCGGCAGTACTTCCCAGGAATTAGACCTTTTTCTTTCCTCAATTAAATTAATTGTTATTAAATAGCATAAAAGATTGAGAAACCGGTTTGAAAGGTGTGGTTGCCGGTGAAATTACAGGCACATGAGACATTCCACCTACACGTCTCATAGTTACGCATACGATGCGACTTGGGTATTGTCGTACCTAGTAGGGGAGGACCCAAGTCGCATCGGTTGTTATGGGCCGAGGTTACTTACCTCCAGGTGGGCCGTCGGCTCGTTCTGTAACTATATAACATAAAAAAAAGAAAATTCTTGTACATAAATAGTATTTAGCTAAAATACACTTTAAAGCGTTCAATTAAAGTGTATTTTCATTTGTACAGAGCGATTCCAAGACGTGGGGATATACCAACAAGTGATCTCAGCTCAGTAATCGGTGTAGGGATGGGAGTAGTCGATACATTTTATCGATCTTATAAATAAATAAATAAATAAATAAATAACGGTGGACATTGTCACACAGCGCCATCTAGCAAGTAAGCTAAGCATAGCTTGTATCATGGGAACCAGACAACTGATATACATACTTATATAGTTTTCTTTTGTAAATATATACATACAATTCATATTAACACCCAGACACAGAACAAATATCAATGTTACAAATGTCACATAAATGTTTGTCCTGAGTGGGGATCGAACCCACGACCTACAGGGCAGAAGGTAGGGTTACTAACCAACTGAGCTATGAGGCCAGTCAATGCATGACTATCTTCTACTAATTTGAAGATGTAATAGAGCCATGAGATGCTCCCCTACTTAGGTATGGGGGCCGCAACAAATTGTATTGCCTCCGTAACTTAAATTATGATTATAAATCCCGTAATGAGACGTGAATATGGAATGTCTGATGTGTGTGTAATTAAACCGGCCGGAAAATCAGATGGCTTTGAATATTTCTCTAAATATCTTCCCTTCGTTCCAAAACTACTGAACGGATTTAATTGAAATTTTTATATTATCTCTTCTATTTCATAGGAAGACCTGAAATGACTCGAGATCTTTAAAGCTTTGCAATGCAGCCGACGGCTTTTTTTATAAACCCATAAATATTAACTAAATAAATGCATATTAACATCTACACACATAGAAAAAACATCTGTGTTTGTCACACAAATGGTAACAACTGAGCTGTGACTCATAGAGTAACCAACTGAGCTGTGAAGCCAGTAAGTGGCGTGCATTCTGAAGTCCCCAAATCATCGATTCTATTCTATTCGAGTGACTGGTTGTCTAGTACACTGGTACTAGAGAACCAGTCACTCGAATAGAACAGATCACACTGGTGATGAAAGGATTTTAAGTGCGCCTGAAAGAGGCTCCTTTCGTGCACTTGACACATATTCGAATCTAGTTCTAGGACATGTCGGTTACCTAGGTTTTATCGATAGAGTCGCGTCACTAGACCGTTCGCTTGCACCGCCTTGCTTGTATTGAGCAAGTCAGTTCTCGCGGCGTTACGACACGATGCGCGCGGATTTCGCGCGTTTTAATCGCTTTCCGTGCGTTGATTTTTGGTCAAATACCGATATCCGTTAACTCAGTTTCTTAATATAGTGTATTATGTGAAAGGCGATTGTGACAAATGTGCTTATGTAACGTTATGATTTGATTCTGTCTGGTTTTTGCGAATTGGCAATTAATTGTAGTTTTGTGTCCTGGTTGAGTGTTTGAATGTTATTCCAGACTAAATAACATTTGTAATATTTTTTATTTGAAATTCTGTACTATATTGTCCTAGAACGTATATGTTCCTGCTGGCGCAGGAGTGAACAATTTTGAATTATTAATCGACTTACAATTTTCTTAGTCTTTTTTTTAATGTAATACAGTTACGGAACGAGCCGACGGCCCACCTGGTGAGTGGTGACCTCGGCCCATAACAACCGATGCGACTTGGGCCCTCCCCTCTAGGTACGACAAGATCCAAGTCGCATCGTATGCGCCCGTAACTCTGAGACGTGTAGGTGGAATGTCTCGTGTGCCTGTAATTTCACCGGCAACCACACCTTTCAAACCGGAACACAGTAAATGTACTAGTCTTCTTTATACGTAGGTCATTAAAGCTCTATATTTCTCTGACGCTTATTATGTTTTATGTTTTGTGACTGGACTCACAGCTCAGTTGGTAGTAACTCTGCCTTCTGCGCTGTAGGTCGTGCGTTCGATTCCTACCCAGGACAAACATTTGTGTGCCGTATAGATGTTTGTTCTGTGTCTGGTTGTTAATATTTACAAAAAAAGTTTATATGTATGTATATCAGTTGTCTGGTCCCCATAGTACAAGCTATGCTTACTTTGGGGCTAGATGGCGGTGTGTGAATTGTCCAACAATATTCTTCTTCTTCGAGTCACCGGTTCTGTCGAACCAGTGTGGTGAAAGGATTGTAAGTGCGCCTCAAAGAGGCTCCTTTCCTGCACTCGACACATATCTTCGATTTTTTAGTTCTACGACATGTCGGTTTCCTCACGATGTTTTCCTTCACCGTTTTGAGAACGTGGTATTCCAACAATATTATTATTATATTATGAAAATACCAGATCCGACTACTAAGGTAGATCCTGTAGATATGGTCTATTCATTCTCGCTTCCCGAGCGTAGGCCGGTCAATGTTCCGCGCACAAGTCAGAAATATGAATGACAATGTCCTTCGAATATCATTCGCGGTTAAAACGAATTACTTTTATTGACACTACTCCACCTTGAAAACTAGAGCAGTGCTATTAATCAAATACCATAACTATAAATATTCACGCCTCGGTCTCATAAGTGGGGTAGGCAGAGACAATCTTCTTCTTCGAGTCACCGGTTCTGTCGAACCAGTGCGGTGAAAGGATTGTAAGTGCGCCTCAAAGAGCCTCCTTTCCTGCAATCGACACGTGTCTTCGAATTTTTAGTTCTAGGACATGTCGGTTTCCTCACGATGTTTTCCTTCACCGTTTTAAAAACGTGGTATTGCGCACATAAATCTTTCAATCGAAAAACTCATAGGTGCACGTCGGGATTTGAACCAGTGACCTCCGGATTGAAACTCGGTTGGCGATTGAAAAATATACTTACAAGCGACTTTGTTGATCAGTATTGTAATAATGAGTTTATTTATTTGCATTTGTAACAATATACATATTAAATACAAGTAAATTACTGTGTCGCATGCGTCAACGCCCCACAGCTAACTTAAATATTAAATGGTAGAGTGAATTATGTTAATTGTAATACTATTGACTAAACGTCTTTGGAAATCACAGTTTTCATGTTCATAATGCATCATTAATTAAACGTTTTTTCCTTATTACGTCAATTAAGTCTTTAATAATAAAACTTATTTTGACTGGCCTCACAGCTCAGTTGGTTAGTAACCCTACCTTCTGCGCTGTAGGTCGTGGGTTCGATCCCCACTCAGAACAAACATTTGTGTGACATTTGTAACATCGATGTTTGTTCTGTGTCTCGGTGTTAATATATGTATTATATGTATGTATTTACAAAAGTAAAGTATGTATGTATATCAGTTGTCTTGTACCCATGATACAAGCTATGCTTAGCTTACTTTGGGGCTAGATGGCGCTGTGTGACAATGTCCACCGTTATTATTATTATTATTAATTTGATGTGAAACTAATAGTTATTTTAATTACAAAATTGTATTTGTACATATGTTTGCTGTCTACTCGATCACCCCAAACCAAAGGAAACGATTAAACTAAATTTTGAAAATAGGGATATGTTGTGTATTTATATCCTGGCACTACGCGGCCTAAGTTGTGGGCAGAAAAATTAAAATTTTAAAGTGATACTGATATTAAAAATATTCGTCTTATTGTAAAGTGTCTACTAAGATTTTTAAACAAATTTTAATGCTTAAATATTACGGCACCTCGAAATGGCTCCTTTCAGCAGAATAACCTTCGGATCTGTAGATATTTACCTTGTTGTTTACAAGTGTTGATAACCGTGTAGCCGCTGTTAAATTCTCCTTATCTATCAGATAGTGTGTAAACATTGTTCCATACATATAGTGAAGTCGATAACATACGATAATATCGATTATTTTTAATACTAGCTGTTGCCCGCGACATCGTCCGCGTGGAATTCGGTTTTATCACGCACCCCTATTTTACCCCTCGGAAAAGTAGCCTAAGTTACTCCTTGTTACATCAGCTATCTGCCAGTGAAAGTCCCGCCAAAATCGGTCCAGTCATTTCAGAGATTAGCCCGAACAAACAGACATACAGAAAAAATTGTAAAAAATGTTTTGGTATATGTACCGTGTATACATCCATATGCACTTAGTTAAAAAAATGGTTGTCTGTAAAGTCGGTTTACTGACGATAGTTGAACGTGACAACGTCTTAAGAAAATACTGATGGAATGGTAGCATTTTTCACTCAAGTAGGAGAGAGACGGATGTCGAACGCTGCCGAACGCAAAGGCCGATTGTGCTTCTTTGTCGCTCGTTCCTCGCTCTCGCTTGCACTTGCACAAGCCTTACATGGAACGCCTCAGAGCGAGGTAACGCCGCATGAGTCATGTTTTTTCGTGCGTGCAGCCGGCTCTATCGAATTATAAGACGTTGTCAGGTCAAAAAGCGATTATTTCAATATTACAAACAGACACTCCAATTTTATTTGGGACCTATTTCGATAACGTAGGAGCCGTTATTTAATAAATATAAATAATCTTCCTAATCCTGTTAATATTTCGGCCATCTTATCAAATTATTTGTATACATAATGTTTGTGTAAGTAATAGATAATGGATATAAATAAATATCCGTGTATATTACACAGCGCCATCTTGACCAAAACTCACCGTTTTTTTTTTTTTTCTGTTATGTAGTTACGGAACGAGCCGACGGCTCACCTGGTGTTAAGTGGTAACCTCGGTCCATAACAACCGATGCGACTTGGGTCCTCTCTTACTAGGTACGACAAGACCCAAGTCGCATCGTATGCGCCCGTAACTATGAGACGTGTAGGTGAAATGTCTCATGTGCCTGTAATTTCACCGGCAACCACACCTTTCAAACCGGAACACAGTAACGCGAACGATGAAATATAACTAACTATACTATGGGAGCTAGAAAAAGTAATACATTACAGTACACAATACATATATATTTAAATATAAATATTAGTGGACGACACGAGAGAAAGGAAAGATGAAGCAGAGAGAGATAAATGAATATAAAATAAATGGTGGACATTGTCACACAGCGCCATCTAGCCCCAAAGTAAGCTAAGCATAGCTTATATCATGGGAACCAGACAACTGATATACATACTTTTATACTTTTGTAAATACATACATATAATACATATTAACACCCAGACACAGAACAAACAACAATGTTACAAATGTCACATAAATGTTTGTCCTGAGTGGGGATCGAACCCACGAACTACAGCGCAGAAGGTAGGGTTACTAACCAACTGAGCTGTGAGGCCAGTCAAGTAATAGTTTAGCCGCCGGACTTCACTGTTTATAATGCACAGACAATGACACAGTAAATAATTAAAATATTTACATATGAACAATAGAACAGTGTTTGCAACGCAATTATTGTTTTGAACTCATTTCTAATTGTATTTTTGAAAACAATTCATAATAATAATATAGATATATATAATAATAGAGATTTATTCACAAAAAAGCTTACAAAGTTACAACATATATTTTGACTGGCCTCATAGCTCAGTTGGTTAGTAACCCTGCCTTCTGCGCTAGAACAAACATTTGTGTGACATTTGTAACATTGATGTTTGTACTATGTCTGGGTGTTAATTATGGTATTATATGTATGTATTTACAAAAAGTATATAAGTATGTATATCAGTTGTCTGGTTCGCATGATACAAGCTATGCTTAGCTTACTTAGGGGCTAGATGGCGCTGTGTGACAATGTCCACCAATATTTATTTATATTGAAAACTTAAGAAGAAAAATTTAAGACGCGCACCAGTTTTTAACGAGAGCAGTAGAACTCAAGTCTAGTTCATCCGGGGAAGTAATGACATTGCAGCCGCATGAGACGTAACATCCCCGTCTCGGGGTGATGGACGCAACGCAATGCTACTTGAGTCAACTCGTACTATGGAGAGGACTTGAGTCGTATTGCTGTTGGCGGCGGTTACCACTTAACATCAGGTGGGCCGTCAGCTCGATCTATCACCTACATCAGATAAAAAAACACTACAACCATGCCCATTTCTGCCGCCAAGCAGGAACGCATTCGCATTACTGTGTTCCGATTTGAAAGGTGTGGTTGCCGGTGAAATTACAGGCACACGAGACATTCCACCTACACGTCTCAGAGTTACGGGCGCGTACGATGCGATTTGGATCTTTTCGTAAGTAGGGTAGGACCCAAGTCGTATCGGTTGTTATGGGCTGAGGTTACCACTTAACACCAGGTGGGCCGTCAGCTCGTTCCCTAACTGTATCACATAAAGAAGTTAACTGCGCAACAGCGTTATGTATCCACTATATTATTATGTATTTACTTAATTTTAATATATAAATAGTTACCCACTTTATGTTCACATAAATTGATAACGAATGTAGATTAAGAATTGTATTATTTCCTATCTCTTGTATTGCATATTTGATTGTAATATGTAATGATGCGCGTTCTCAAAACGGTGAAGGAAAACATCGTGAGGAACCTGACTTGTCTTGGAACCTAAAATTCGAAGACACGTGTCGAGTGAACGAAAGGAGCCTCCTTGAGGCGCACTTACAATCCTTTCACCACACTGTGACTCGACTAGTCAAAGTTATTTCCATAGAATTCATAAAGAAATGTATTGGAAACGTCAATAATATTCAAAACATAAGGTCACGCGTACTTATCGCTAAGTTTGACGCCTGTACAAACCCTATCCGACCCTATATGGGGAAGAACAAACCAGAAATCCCTAAAGGATGGCTTCCTGTTTTTTCCCTAGTAGTAGCAGATAACTCGCTGATGCACGCATGGATTTGAATGAGCGACCTTCTGATTGAAACTAGGGTTCGGTACCACTCGGCCACTAGACTTTCAGCTCGCATAAACGAAAGCGAAACCTCGTCCGATTGTGAGAAAGCCAGCAATGTTATATTTCGTAATGACTTTCACTCGGATACGGTCTGCGATATACCCCCCCACTGCTAGACTATATATAACGACTGACTGTTGAACGGACCTCGACAATCCCGAAGGTCAGCGGACAATCAGACCATTGAAGTCACTAATCTATACAAATAAATTAAATTGGAGTGTCTGTTTGTAATATAAAAAGAATCGCTTTTTGCTAAGTGCATATAGATGTATACACGGTACATATACAAAAACATAATTTTTACCATTTTTGTGTCTGTCTGTTCCGGCTAATCTCTGAAATGGTTGGAGCTATTTTGACGGGACTTTCACTGGCAGATAGCTGATGTAACAAGGAGTAACTTAGGTTGCTTTTCCGAGGGGTAAAATAGGGGTGCGTGATAAAATCGAATTCCACGCGGACGAAGTCGCGGGCAACAGCTAGTAAATAATAATATTCGTGGACACAGCGCCATCTAGCCCCAAAGTAAGCTAAGCATAGCTTGTATCATGGGAACCAGACAACTGATATACATACTTATATACTTGTTTTGTAAATACATATTAACACTCATCAAACCCACGACCTACAGCGCAGAAGGCAGCGTTACTACCAACTGAGCTATGAGGTAATACATATAAAATACTTAAGCTTGGCTTGTAGTACCGCCACTATGATCTAAAACATTATAACAGGCACCTACTTTCATCACTTAAATATTTGCGTGTGGTGGGATGTGGGAATCGAACCCACGACCCGTAGCGCGGAAGGCGGTACCTACCAATTCATCTGTGGGGCCAGTCAGTAAATCTTGATTGGGTACCGGTGAAAAACCCTTTCACTCTCGACATAACATAAAGTGTAGTTAGCTAATGCCCCCTCCTAGTAATCAGTATGTCATGGTCACAGCCCAAGGTATATTTAAGTGCTACTTATTTAACCAAATTGGGTACGAATTACCCTACATTACTTACCTAGTTGCGTAAGTTTTGTGTCTAAGTTGAATGCTGTTTACATAACTTAATTAACGACATAAAACAATAACTTATGACAGTGTGTTGTAAACAAACTACTTTTATGTTATTCATTTTTTAAATAAAAAAATAAATATCTGGCAACACTGTGGTAGTAATAAAAATACAGGACCCACACAAATATATATTTAAATATTGGTGAACATTGTCACACAGCGCCATCTAGCCCCAAAGTAAGCTAAGCATAGCTTGTATCATGGGAACCAGACAACTGATATACATACTTATATACTTTTCTTTTGTAAATATTACATATTATCATGTACATATTAACACCCAGACACAGAACAAACATCAATGTTACAAATGTCACATAAATGTTTGTCCCGAGTGGGGATCGAACCCACGACCTACATAGAAGGTAGGGTTACTAACCAACTGAGCTATGAGGCCAGTCATATTTAATTAATTAATAAATAAATATTTATTCTTTCTGATCAGGCAACGCACTGTTGATTACATACATTTTGTTATATCATTTAAAGTGAAATTTATTACATTTTTAATTGCTTATAAAACGGCAGAACAGTAATTATTCGTTCGCTGATATAAATTTAATGTATAATACTAGCTTTTACACGCGGCTTCGCTCGCTTTTATGTTGATTGTGTCAACCAATTATGTTTCATACAAAGTTTACCCCTCATCATAAACTTATAACTTACTCTGGTCTCTGGTCTTTTCTTCCCTCCTGGGCTGACCACTCTTGTGGCAAATATATCTTTATCTTATCTTTACGGAACTCCATTTAATGTTGCTGACTGGCCTTATAGCTCAGTTGGTTAGTAACCCTACCTTCTGCGCTGTAGGTCGTGGGTTCGATCCCCACTCAGGACAAACATTTATGTGACATTTGTAACATTGATGTTTGTTCTGTGTCTGGGTGTTAATATTTATTATATGTATGTATTTACAAAAAGTATATAAGTATGTATATCAGTTGTCTGGTTCCCATGACACAAGCTATGCTTAGCTTACTTTGGGGCTAGATGGCGCTGTGTGACAATGTCCATCATTATTTATTTATTTATTTAATATTCTCATATAATCCTAATATTAGTTATTTGTATGCGTTTCGAAGCGACCTCATTCCAACGTCGAAACGCAACGATAGAGTTATCTGGGAATGCAGCAGATTACACGGTAGTCACTATTAAACCTTCCTAAACACTTGTAATCTTAGATAAGATATTAAATTACTACTTCTAATCTTATCTTAGACAATACAATATGTTTGAAACATTTCACAATATATCACAAATGTCATGATAACATAGCAATTGAAACCGCGTTTATTGGCTTCTATATCGGCGGTATAAGGTTCAAATTCCGTTAGGTTTGCACTCGGAACCATTTCGTGTGCATTGCGCTACTTTATAAGAGTTTAAATTGATTAGATTACCGCGATTTGGTTAAGGATTCAAACAGAATTATTTAACCAAAGTTTAAAAAATAACCTGTATTAATTGTGTCTTCTAGTTAGAACGGATAATAACTTTTCATTTTTGATTATGTAAGTTAGTAAGAATAATATTTTAATAATGGTGGACAATTCACACAGCGCCGTTTAGCCCCAAGCTAAGCATAGCTTGTACTATGGGAACCAGACAACTGATAGAATACATTATACTTTTTTGGCAATACATAATATAAAACATATTAACACCCAGACACAGAACATACATCTATATTAGCGACGCAAATGTTTTTCCTGTGTGGGAATCGAACCCACGACCTGTAGCGCACAAGGAGAGACAAAAAAAAAACAAAGTAGTATAAAAAAAACAAAAAAAAAAACAAATAAATAAAAAAAAAACAAAACATCGATATTATTAAAAAAAAACATATTTTTGATACTACTTGTTTTTTTTTATTTGATATTTCTTCCGAATGCCCAATAGTTCTACTAAGACCCATTTCAATATTATCCATTCATTACCGGACACCCTGTATAACGTTCAGTCCGTCGTACAAGTTATTCGTGGGAACGCGATGACTGTTATCAGCTCGCCACAATTGACGTCTATGTTGCCGCGATACTGCTACCCACAGTATCTACAAGTACAACCGTCGAGGATAGCCGTCATTTGGACATACATACATACATACATACTTAAAACTGGCCAGTGCATGAAAACAGACTTAAATTTTTTAAGTGTTAATTAAAATTGTAATAGGATTATATTTAGGTAATTTTTAGAAAATACTAAATAAACAATCGAGTTATATAAGGACAGTTTTCAACGATCTATAGATAGCACCAATCCACTTTCCTGTGACCTGTATATACTATATTGATCTTCATTTCATTTACTGTAATATAATCAGTTTTTAAAAATAATCTCGATTTCCATATGACTCCAAAGTGAAAGTGAAATATTTTTAAAGTGACCCTATAGTGATTGAAAAATGTGTTTTAATAAAAGTGCTAAATTAGTGTCGTTTCGTCAAGTTTAATGGATACTAGACACAAAAGTGTTTCACTACAATGTTGTCCAGAGGATTCAAATACCAGATTTTGGAAGATGTGGAAATTGGGTAAGGAATATTTAATAATATGTAATTATGATCATTTATTTATACGATTTATTATTTTATTCATTATTTAAATTTATTATGAATATGTAATAATGATCATTTATTTCAGACTATAAGTTTACATGAATTTAAGAAATCTTTTTCAACATTTATTGAATTAAACTTTTTTTTTCTTGTGTTGGCAGTGCCTGGGACAAATGGCCTGATGTTAAGCGGTTAACCTCTGCCCATAAGTTAATAATAAACGTCTCTGGTCCTCCCTTACTTAGGTATGTGAAGAGCCAATTCGCCTTGTATTGCGTCCGTAACTTTGAGACGTGAAGATGGATTTTTCAAGTGTTTTGTCCGAACACAGTAATGCGTATGCGTTACTGCTTGGCGGAAGAAGTAGATATGGTGGCAATACTTCCCTGGATGAACTGTGCACAAGAAAAGGAGAAATAAGGCCCTCCTTTAGGGGTTTCTGGTCTGTTCTCCCCATGTATGGTCGAATAGGGTTTGAACAGGCGTCCAACTTAGCGATAAGTACGCGTGACCTTATGTATTGAATATTGACGTTTCCAAGACATTTCTTTATGAATTCTATGTAAATAAAGTTTTTGACTTTGACTTTGACTTTGATGTGTCTTATGAAGAACCCTAGTGTTGGGTTCAGAAGGCGATGCTTCGTACCACTATGCAACCGAGGCCGATTACGCCTCCAGTCACCTCTGACCTATTTCTTAATATCTGTCATGAAAATTCCCGTCCCGTAGACATGTCGGAATGAGCGGATGCCTACGAGACCATTATATATTATCTTCTATTCGAGTCACTGGTACTCTCGAATCGTGAAAGGATTTTAAGTGCACCCCAAAGAGGCTCCTTTCGTGCACTCGACACAAACGAATTTTTAGTTCTAGGGCATGTCGGTTTCCTCACGACGTTTTCCTTCACCGTTTTGAGAACGTGGTATTGCGCACATAAATCGTGAAAAAACTCATAGGCGCACATCGGGATTTGAACCGGCGTCCTCCGGATTGAAACTCGGGATCAGTACCACTATACCACCACGAGTTTTTCGATTGAAAGATTTATGTGCGCAATACCACGTTCTCAAAACGGTGAAGGAAAACATCGTGAGGAAACCTACATGTCCTAGAACAAAAAATTCGATCGTGTCGAGTGCAGGAAAGGAGCCTCTTTGAGGCGCACTTACAATCCTTTCACCACACTGGTTCGACAGAACCGGTGACTCGAAGAAGAAGTGGAATGTATTATAATCAATATAATTATTGAACACTTAACACCTAAATATTGTTATTTCGATCTTGAGTTTACATTAGTATTAACATAACAAACACTACCTTATTCAATCTAAGCTTTGTATTTTTAAAACAATGGCGGCCATGTTTGTTTTATTTCCCGCGCTTCTATGTCATTGGCTGGTTGGCTGTCACTCGGATTCTATTCTATTTTAGAAACGTGAGTTTTTTTTTAATTATTTCACTAAATATACAGTATTTTATTTTCTTTAATATTATAACGGCTTGATTTATGGTTACGCGAAAAGCCAATAGTTATTTCAAAAATCAAGAGTTCAAATTTTGTAGAAGAAGCAATTATAATAGTATTTATATTGGTGGACAATTCACACAGCGCCCATAACTAAGCATAGCTTGTATTATGAGAACCAGACAACTGATAGAATACATAAATACTTTAAGTACATATTAACACCCAGACACAGAACAAACATCTATGTTCGTCATACAAATATTTGTTCAAAAATTGTGTAATCGAACCCACGACCTACAGCGCAGAAGGCAGAGTTACGTGGTATTCTGGTTGTCAATATTGTATTATATACTAGTCAAAACAAAATAAGGGCCACTTACAAATTTCGGAATGATGGGATATTTATTGATCATTAGCTATAACCATGGGGTAAATTGTATGCGCAGTGTTATCTCAAGTGTTCCCGAATACTTTTACAGCACTTCACTTGCAATGCCATTTTAAGTGGGTAGATTAGTGGTTTTTTTCAGTGACTCTACATTTCGCCTTGTTTTTAACGTGAACTTTAAGCTCATTTAACATTTTTGTTTTGTTGTGAACAGTTCATTTTTGCTAAGTAGTGCGTAATTCAATATTTTAAGAAAACACTGCCGCGAGTTCGTCGTCATATGGACTTGCATACTACAGCAAGGGCCATAACACTCATCCAAGAAGGCCATTCACAGCGGGCTGTAGCTTTACAGCTAGGTTTTTCGCGGCGAGCTATTCAAAATGCTTGGAATCGCTTTCAAGAGACTGGAAGGTTAATTAGAAGGCAGGGATCAGGCAGATCTAGAGCAACTACTGCGCAGCAAGACCGCTACATACGCTTAACTGCACGCAGAGAGCGCACCGTCACCTCCCGCTCCTTGTAAACTCGCTTGCGCCAGGCCACAGGCACACGAGTTAGTGACCAAACGATCAGGAATCGTTTGCATGAAGATCAGCAATTCTCCAGAAGACGAGTAGTGCGGATTCCACTGACAAGTGCTCATCGTGCAAACCGATTAACATTCGCAAGACAACATTTGGACTGGGGTGTGAATGACTGGAGCACAGTGCTTTTTACAGATGAGAGTAAAGTAAATTTTTTTAGTGATGATCGTCGCGTTAGAGTATGGAGACGACAAGGTGAGCGATTTTCAGATGCCTGCATTCACGAAAGTGATCGCTTTGGGGGGCCCAATGTTATGGTATGGGGAGGTATCAGCCTAACTGGAAGAACTGAGCTGGTAATTCTTAACCAGGGCACAGTAACAGCTCAACGATACGTCGAGGAGGTCGTAAGACCCCACGTGGTTCCATTTGCACAGCAAGCAGGTGCAGGATTCAAGTTGATGCACGACAATGCACGTGCCCACACTGCTAGAGCCACCAGAGCGGCTCTAGAAGAGGCTCGTATACAAGTATTGCCGTGGCCAGCGAACAGTCCCGACTTGAACCCAATAGAACACATGTGGGATCTGTTGAAAAGAAGCGTCAGAGAAACAAATCAGCCAGTGCACAGTGTAAGACAGCTCATAAACGTCCTCAAATTGAGCTGGGAACAAATTCCTCAAGAAACAGTGCGGCATCTGATAGAAAGTATGCCCTCCAGGCTTCAAGAGTGTGTTAGAAAAAGGGGAGGACACACCAGATATTAAATACACCCTTTTTTATTTAAACCCAGATTGCGTTCTTTTTTGATTTAATTTTTAGATTTTGCTATTTTTTTGCTAAAATTACACTTTTTGTTAAAAATCTTGATAACTTGTTGTTTTTTCTGTGTAATGTGTAAACTTTCAGCTTATTTTATTAAAAACTCATTCTTGCAACTAATTTTATCATTTAAATACCCCAAAACTTCTTACATTGCCAAAAATATTAAAAATACAAGGTGGCCCTTATTTTGTTTTGACTAGTATATGTATGTATTTACAAAATTTATATATACAGGGTATCCGGTAATGAATGGATAACCTTGAAATTGGTCTGAGTAGAACTATTGGGCATTCGGAAAAAAAATATGAAATAAAAAAAAAACCAAGTAGTATTAAAAAAAAACAAACAAAACAAAACAAAAAAAAAAAAAAAATCAAAACATCGATATTATTTTAAAAATACATATCTTTGACACTACTTACTTGGTTTTTTTTCGTTTGACATTTTTTTCCGAATGCCCAATAGTTCTACTAAGACCAATTTCAAAGTTATCCATTCATTACCGGACACCTGTATATGTATGTGTATCAGTTGTCTGGTCCCCATGGTACAAGCTATGCTAGCTTACTTTGGAGTTAGATAGTGCTGTCTGAAATGCCCAATAATATATATAAAAAAAACTGCATATTGTATCATTCAATATGTAAAGTTTTATCTTTGAATTGAGGTGATGTGTTATCCTTGATAAGACGCATTAATTAAAATAAACTAAAGGATGTAATAAATAAGTATCTTTATCGGAACAATTAAAACAATATACTTGTAGTGAATGGTGAATGACTTCGTTTAATTTGCAATTATAATGACTAATCATTCACACGACACCATGGCGTTTGTACAATTCAGCGGAAAGCGCTGGAACCCAACATATATTGCTTTATTTATTTTATTTCATTGAGAACCTATATCGTCGACGATAAAATAGAATGTTCCTTCTTATTTCGCACTTGAATGACATATTTTTAAGCTATTGCATAGCTTCTATCGCGGGCCTTGAGCGTGGAGACCGAATCCAGAAATTCCGTAGAAATTTCTTGTTTTAGGGGTTTCCTTTTTTTTTCGCCACCACGATCCTTGTAACAATTGACAATGACAAATCTGAAAGTATCTTTTCAAACACAAAAAATTCTTAATTGATTTGTAAACGATGGAGGTAACAAACAAAAAAAAACACCCGAATTAATAGCCTCCTTTTGAAGACTTTTGAAAAATAAAATGTCGCTGTTTCATCGATGAAGCGCTTGAAGCGATGATGAGGTATGAACGGTTGCACTCCGCGCCAATATCCACAGATAATTTAAATGGAATTATTCAGTTTCCGAACGAACTATACGTCGCGACCTCAGTAGTCCGTTTCCATCGATTTTATATTCTATTCCAACGTTGAAAAGATTTAATAACTTACGAGGATAAATTTGAGTTTTGACAGTTAAGACGAGCCATTCAGTGATTTTGATATGTTTTACTGGTTATTACCAGTAATCTATCTATCTATCTATCTATCCTATTGGATAGATCGACTGTGTCCCTTGTGACTTTGTAATTATCTTATCAAGGAAAAGGTTGGTATTATTTTCGTCCTTTTTTTTCATTAGGTTTTATACCATTTCCTGTAATGTCGACAATGTATGGTAAAAAAAAATTTGATTTGTCTTCCTAACATGTATTATACATATGTATTAAAAAATTAATAATATGAATATACAGGGTGTCCGGTAATGAATGGATAACCTTGAAATGGGTCTTAGTAGAACTATTGGGCATTCGGAATAAAATATCAAATAAAAAGAAATCAAGTACTTAGTATCAAAAAAAAAACAAATGAAACAAAAAAAAACAAAAAAATAACAACATCGATATTATTTAAAAAAATACATATCTTTGATAATACTTTGTTTTTTTTATTTGATATTTTTTTCCGAATGCCCAATACTAAGACCCATTTCAAGGTTATCCATTCATTACCGGACACCCTGTATATAAAAAAAAAGGTATATAAGTAGATATTTTTTTGCTAATAAATGGCACCCGTACGTAAAAGTACATATTTGCCATTCAGAAGAGGAATTGTGTGCGCAGTCAAGTGTCTTATATTAATTTCCAGTATTTCTTGTCTATCCAAAGGTTGTCTGTAAGAGATTGCTTTATAGCGATAAGGCCGCCCATTGTTTCACTCTGTTGTATAATGTTATAGATTGTTGTTATTTTGATTTGGTGAGCAATAAAGTGACATCTGTCTATGTAAAGTCCATTCCACGAAAGAAGTCCCTGCGCTGTGGCGCTAGTTTCTACGCAAAGGCGAAACTTCGGCTTCGCTTTACGTTAGTTCCTTCAACTGCCGTGGGACTACTTTCATGAAAGGAATTCTATCTAACTATTTATCTATACAAATAAATAAAATTGGAATGTCTGTTTGTAATATTAAAATAACCGCTTTTTACTAAGTACATATGGATGTATACACGGTACATAAAACAACATTTTTTAACATTTTTGTCTGTCTGTCTGTTTGTTCCGGCTGATCTCTGAAACGGCTGGACCGATTTTGACGGGACTTTCACTGGCAGATAGCTGATGTAACAAGGAGTAACTTAGGCTACTTTTCCGAGGGGTGAAATCCCTATTTCACCCCTCGGAAAAATAAGTAAGTCCACGCGGACGATGTCGCGGGCAACAGCTAGTCTCACATATACCTCAGCGAATAAGTATTAGTATGTGTGTGTTGGTTTTATTGTGTACAGATAATGTCAGTAAAACCTTGCATCGCGCATACAAATTACCTTTTATTACCTTTACAAGGGAAATTACTATTCAGACGAGAGTCCAATAGATTCCATACAAGATAGTCTTACTCCTTGACACACTAGAAACTGAGCGTGGTGGTCTAGCGGTACTGACACCCGAGTTTCAATCCTGAGGTCGCCGGTTCAAATCCCGATGTGCACCTATGAGTTCTTCGATTGAAAGATCTATGTGCGCAATACCACGTTCTCAAAACGGTGAAGGAAAACATCGTGAGGAAACCGACATGTCCTAGAACTAAAAATTCGAAGACACGTGTCGAGTGCAGGAAAGGAGCCTCTTTGAGGTGCACTTACAATCCTTTCACCACACTGGTTCGACAGAACCGGTGGCTCGAAGAAGAAGAAGAAGAAGACACTAGAAACCCAGGTCACATTTTTTTTTTTATTTGATACATTTACGCATCGAGCCGACGGCCCACCTAATGTTAAGTGGTAACCTCGGCCCATTTGAAGTAAAAGTAATCTCAAATCTTAGCGCATTGGCTCAATAACTGTTTAGTGTGAAACAAGAGTAATCTTCCTCTTTCTGAATTTTATATTTTGTAATATATAATATTGTATTTTTTGTATATTTTTTACATGTATTTGATTTCCTACACAAAATATTTTTTGTGAAATAAACAAAAAAAATGAAAAATTAAGTTTATTGTCAGACCGCAATAGCCCAGATTTTTCCATAATCCACGAACATTTTCAAATCAATAACTTTATCTTCTCTGCAGGAGAAGAATCTTAAAAACTAAAGGCCTAATTAAATAAAGACGAAAATAATACAAACCTCTTTCCTAGCTAATATAAGAAAATGTCACAAGAGACGATCGATTTGTCAATATTCTCCATTGTCTCTACATCGTCATCTCTACAATTTAAACTGTAGAGTCAAAGTAATATGGTATAATAATAATAAATATTGGTAGACATTGTCACACAAGCGCCATCTAGCCCCAAAGTAAGCTAAGCATAGCTTGTATCATGGGAACCAGACAACTGATATACATACATATATACTTTTCTTTTGTAAATACATACATATAATACATATTAACACCCAGACACAGAACAAACATCAATGTTACAAATGTCACATAAATGTTTGTCCTGAGTGGGGATCGAACCCACGACCTACAGCGCAGAAGGTAGGGTTACTACCAACTGAGTTATCAAGCCAGTCTCATATATATTCTCCATTGTCCCTTCATTAGTCAATTTAAGCTCTAGGATCAAAGTAATAAGGTGTATTTTCCATTGTCTCCAGGGAGGCAGACCCTGAGCTGATGGAGCTCCGGGTTTCCATCAATGGTATGACCTGCCTCTCCTGTGTGCGCACCATAGAGTGTTCCATCAGCGAGCTGCCTGGAGTATCACATGTTAAGGTAATTCCACTTACAATACAGTACTAGACATGCCAGCTCAGTTGGTAACTCTGCCTTCTGCGCTGTAGCGAGTGGGTTCGATTCCCAACCGGGACAAACGTTTGTGTGACGAACATAGATGTTTGTTCTGTGTCTGGGTGTACAAGAGCAGTAGAACTCTCGCCAAGCTCGTCCGGGGCAGTACTGCCACCATGCCCATTTCTGCCGCCAAGCGTTACTGTGTTCCAGTTTGAAAGGTGTGGTTGCCGGTGAAATTACAGGCACATGAGACATTCCACCTACACGTCTCAGGGTTACGGGCGCATACGATGCTACTTGGGTCTTGTCGTACCTGAGTCTTGAGGACCAAAGTCGCATCGGTTGTTATGGGCAGAGGTTACCACTTACCACCAGGTGGGCCGTCGGCTCGTTCCGTAACTATATAACATAAAAACAAAGTATAAGACAAACCTCACAGCTCAGTAGGTAGTAACAAGACCTACAAAAGAAGGCAGTCTTTTGTAGGTCTTGGGTTCGTTTCCCACCCAGGACAAATATTTGTGTGACGAATATAGATGTTTATTCTGTGTCTTGGTGTATTTATAAATATATATGTAATCTATCAGTTGTCTGGTTCCCATGATATAAGCTATGCTTAGTTTGGGGCTAGATGGCGCTGTGTAAATTGTCCACTAAAAAGAAAGTCTTTATTTATCAGAATGGTCTTAAAGTTAATTTGATAAGTTAACTATTGCATGTTCCTATAGGAACCAGAACTAAAGAGGATTCCAAGACAAATACTTTTATTTTTTGAAAATACATGTTAACACCCAGACACAGAGCAGATGTTCAAAGTCAAAGTCAAAACTTTTATTTACATAGAATTCATAAAGAAATTTCTTGGAAACGTCAATATTATTCAAAACATAAGGTCACGCGTACTTATTGATAAGTTTGACGCCTGTTCAAACCCTATCCGACGTTCGTCTCTCAAATGTTTGTCCCGGGTGGGAATCGAACTCAGGACCCCGCAGGCAGGGTTACCACCAAAGCTGTGAAGGTGAGTCAGTAATGAGAGCTAAACCTTTGTTTCCACCAGGTGGTGCTGTCAGAGCACGCCGGCTACTTCCGCTATGACCCTCGCAGTTGCACCGCGGAGGACATCCGCCAGCGAATAGAGGACATGGGATTCCAGGTTTCCACTGAACTCGACGAAACCAAGTTAGAATTCTTCACACTTCTATACAGGCCTCACAGCTCAGCTGGTACTAGCCCTGCCTTCTATGCTGCTTCTTCCTGCTTCTATGCTTCTATGCCATGTAGGTTATAGAACGAGCTGACGGCCCACCTGATGTTAAGTGGTAACCGCCGGCCATGGACAACAGCAATACGAATCAAGTCCTCTCCACCAAAGTACGAGATGACTGGGTTTATCGGTATATGTGCTACTGATATTTCAGCTTCATAATTCTATAGTGTCGTTGTGTCACCTGCGACACGGGAAATTCTATTGTATCAGCGTCTAAGCTTGTGTAATGCGTTTAAATGAAAGAAAGAAAAATATTTATTTTGTGTTACATTAGAAATAAAATTAGATACAAATAAAAGAAAATGTGGCTTGTAACAGCAAAAAAGATTACCAGGCATGTGCTGTGTCAGCGGTGTGGCTGCTTCAGCGCTGGTTTTCTGCGGCACCTGTGTGTGTGTGTGTGTCTGTGTGTGTGTGTGTGTGTGTGTAAGCGCGCGCGTGTGTGTGTGTGTGTGTGTGTGTGTGTGCGCGCGTGTGTGTGTGTGTGTGTGTGTGTGTGCGCGCGTGTGTGTGTGTGTGTGTGTGTGTGCGTGTGTGTGTGACAACACTACATATGAAAATGCAAGCAGACTCAATTAAAATTGATTACCTCTTTTCAGAAATATCCTGGCCAAAGACAAAGAGATACCAACAGATCTCCTGATAGACATGGATTCAGTGAACTGCGCTCGCGAAGCGGTGATTTCCGTCACCGGGATGACTTGTCAGTCCTGCGTCAACACCATTGAAGGTATGAGGTTTTTTTCCACTTGCTGTCACCATCCAGCGTTGTATACTAGCTGTTGCCCGCGACTTCGTCCGCGTGGAATTCGATTTTATCACGCACCCCCGTTTTACCCCTCGGAAAAGTAGCCTAAGTTACTCCTTGTTACATCAGCTATCAGCCAGTGAAAGTCCCGTCAAAATCCAGCTGTTTCAGAGATTAGCCGGAACAAACAGACAGACAAAAATTGTAAAAAATATTGTTTTGGTATATGTACCGTGTATACATCCATATGCACTTAGTAAAAAGCGGTTATTTTAATATTACAAACAGACACTCCATTTTTATTTATTTGTATAGATAAAACTCATCATAATTATACATTTATTACTTTTTCGACTGGCCTCAAAGCTCAATTGGTAGTAACCCTGCCTTCTGCGCTGTTGGTAGTGGCTTTGATTCCCACCCAGCACAAACATTTGTGTGACGTACATAGATGTTTGTACTGTCTTGGTGTAAATATTATTTAGTTTTTCGTTTTGCTGCGCAAAGTAATTATACAAATTTAATTTCTCCTCAGGGGCATTGAAAGAAACGCCAGGCGTTGTCTCGTGCTCAGTGAGTCTCGCCGACGAACAGGCGCGGGTTCGATTCACGAGCGGCACCCCGCAGAGCATAGCGGACGTCATTTATTCCTTGGGATTTGACGTCAGCGTGCTCACAGTGAATGGGGAGAGCTTTAAAGGTAATGAGTTTCTTGTTGAGATATATTTCTTAATGGTACCATGTTTCAATTCCATTATTTAATTATTTCAATTGAATTTTTATTTTATTTTTATTTTATTTTATTTTTTCAACAGAATCTACAGCTCTTAAGATTAGGTACCTATTCACTTAAAATTACTAATATATATTAATATAAAATTAATATAAAATATAAAAAATATAAAATTAATATTAATAAAATATAAAATTAATATAAAAAAATATATAAAATTTAAAATTTAATTTTAAAATTAATTTAAATTGTATATTATTTAATGAAAAACAATTTTGTGGCAATGCTATATAGCAGGTTTAGCCAAGCTATTGTTAATATAGTGTTTTTTAGCAGTAGTTCAGTATACTTTCATTAACTAACTTTGAATTTTGTTAAAAATGCTTATTTCGTTATTATATTCCTATTTTTATTTTGAGACTCGAGAGCGTGGTGTTCTAGTACTGACCCCGACTTTCAATCCTGAGGTCGCCGGTTCAAATCCCGACGTGCACCTATGAGTTATCGATTGAAAGATTTATGTGCGCAATACCACGTTCTCGAAACGGTGAAGGAAAACATCGTGAGGAAACCTACATGTTCTAGAACTGAAAATACGAAGACATGTGTCGAGTGCAGGAAAGGAGCCTCGTTGAGGCGCACTTACAATCCTTTCACCACACTGGTTCCACAGAACCGAAGAAGAAGATTTTGTTACTGTTATATGCTTTGTCATATATAAATATTTTTCTTTCTTTCTAAATGATAAAACCTCGTGTCATTATTGACTTCTCCGCCGACAAACAAAATATTTTGTAAAATCATAAACATGAAGAATTGAATAGTCATTTATATGTTATTATATGTATTGTGTTACAGAAACAAATTCACAATGTAGAAGCGACAAGGCGGGGTCGGGGGACGCCGCTAGTGAACTGTCACCACATAAAAATGGTGTACACCTCAATGTAAGTATTTTATTTAAATATTTATTTTATTTATTTATTTCACTTGATATAAGGGCTACAGTACACAAAGCACCCAGGACAAACTCAATATGACGAACAGACTTTTGATGTGAAACATCTATAGCCGCACGTAAAACCGATTTCTGGCGTGGCGACGCGTCGCCACGGCATGCGTTGCATATTACTTTTACAAAATAATGTCGATGTTTCACATCTGCCAGGCGTCCCGTGACGGCTCACATTTTTTTAATTAATATATTAAAATATTTGTAACTTCAAATTGCAATAATTACTACAATTAGGTTTTTCGGCTGAAAATCAGCGCTGAGTGAAACTCACCCAGCACACGCTGAGCCGAACCCCTTTTCGGCACCACTGCGTATTTTTTACTAATATATGTTTTTTATTCTTTTTTGTAATTTGATTTGTTTTTTTTTTCTTTAAGATTTGTGACGTTGGAACTTAATTTTTTTGCTGTAGTTTTAATTTTGTTTTTTTTTTTGCATATGTTTATCCTTTTTGTTGTAACTTCATTTCTTATTTTCGTTTGTAAGTGTCTTGTGCCGAATAAATGTTTTTTCTTTCTTTATTTCTTTCAATAAGTGCTTTGAATTTTAATTTTAATTTGTTCTTGGTCTTTGTGTTAATATGTATGTATGTATTTACAAAAAGTATAAATAAATATGTTCTATTCTATTCTATTCTATTCTATATAAGTATATCAGTTGTCTGGTCCCCATGATACAAGCTATGCTTACCCTACTTCAGGGCTAGATGGCGCTGTGTGTAATGTCCCCCAATATTATAATGTTCCAGGGTGCGCCCCCCGCGCCCCCCGCGCCCCCCGCGCCCCCCGCGCCCCCCGTGGAGCTGTCTCGCTGCACCCTGGGGGTGTCGGGGATGACATGCGAGTCGTGCGTGGTCGCCATCGAGAAGCACTGCGCCAAGCTGCGCGGTAAGTGCTGCGCCTATACACATTTATATTGTGCCACCTAGGGTTATATACCAGTTATTTATCATACAGGGTCTCTTAACTCGACGTCAAGTTCGCACGAGAGAGGATCTTTCTGTTCTGGGATAAATAAAAATAAAAATCCTTTTTTTTTTAATGTGATACAGTTACGGAACGAGCCGACGGCCCACCTGGTGTTAAGTGGTAACCTCGGCCCATAACGACCGATGCGGCTTGAGTCCCCTACTAGGTACGATAAAACCCAAGTCGCATCGTACGCGCCCGTAACTCTGAGACGTGTAGGTGGAATGTTTAATGTGCCTGTTGTTTCACAAGCAGTAACGCTAACGCGTTATTGCTTGGCGGCAGAAATGGGCATGGTGGCAGTACTTCTCGGACGAACTTGGCGTTAGTTCTACTGCTCTTAAAATTGTAATATACTATTTGTATGTATTTACAACGAAAAATATAGAAGTTATCATCAATTGTCCATCTCCCATAGTACGAGTTGTACTTACTTTGGGGCTAGATGGCGCTGTGTGTAATATCCACCAAACTATATAAATAAATAAAATTGGAGTGTCTGTTTGTATTATTAAAATAACCGCTTTTTACTAAGTGCATATGGATGTATACACGGTACATATACCAAAACAAAACTTTTTTAAGTTTTTCAGTCTGTCTGTCTGTTTGTTCCGGCTAATCTCTGAAATGGCTGGACCGATTTTGACGGGACTTTCACTGGCAGATAGCTGATGTAACAAGGTGTAACTTAGGCTACTTTTTCGAGGGGCAAAATGGGGGTGAGCGATAAAACCGAATTCCACGCTGACGAAGTCACGGGCAACAGCTAGTTATTTATAATATACGCTTTATTTACTGACTTTCATTAACATATTACTTAAACTATTAATTTAATATATGAAAACACGGTATGTACAGGCGTGCACGAAGTATTGATAGCCCTGCTGGCCGCTAAGGCGGACGTCAGATATGACCCTAAGCTGACGTCAGCGGGTGACGTCGCGCGCTCCGTCACCGAGCTGGGGTTCCCGGCGGACGTCATCAGCGGCGATGACGCCGCGGGACAAAAGGAGTTGCTCGTCGTGGTGAGCGCAACACGTGACACGCTATAAGCGCACGTACCGTGGTGGTCTAGCGGTACTGACCACCCGTATTTCAATCCGGAGGTCGCCGGTTCAAAACCCGACGTGCACCTATGATAAGATTGATTGTCCTCTGATGTATAAGTTGACTCAGAGGACTAAATCTTGTCTAGTTATTAAGTACTAACATCCCTAAATTATAAGCTTTTACTAACCCTATGGACTAATGTTGTCTGATTAAAGAAATTAAATTATTATTATTATGAGTTTTTCGATTGAAAGATTTATGTGCGCAATACCACGTTCTCAAAACGGTGATGGAAAACATCGTGAGGAAACCGACATGTGATAGAACTAAAAATTCGTTTGTGTCGAGTGCGGGAAAGGAGCCTCTTTGAGGCGCACTTACAATCCTTTCACCGCACTGGTTCGACAGCCGGTGACTCGAAGAAGAAGAAGCGCACGTACCGCACGTAGCACGCGATAGTGGCTTCATAGCTCAGTTGGTAATGCCTTCTGTGTGTAGATCGTGGGTTCGATTCCCAGGACAAACATCTGTCTGACGTACATAGGTGTTTGTTCTGCTTCAATGGTGGACGCAATGCAATGTGACTTGATTCGTCTCGTACTTTGGTGGAGAGGATTTGACTTGAGTGAGAACATTTGGTTATAACAGTCGGTAGTAACGCTGCCTTCTGTTATGTAGGTCGTGGGTTCGATTCCCGCCCAGGACTTACAGTTGTGTGACGACGGTGTTTGTTCTGTGTCTGGGTGTTATATGTATTTACAGCAAGTATATAAGTATGTATATCAGTTGTCTGGTTGCCATGACACAAGCTATGCTTAGTTTACTTTGGGGCTGGATGGCGCTGTGTGACATGTTCACCTATATTTATTTATTTTAAGCGACTGCCAAATCCAAATTTATAGATGTCGTAATGTTGACTGGCCTTATAGCCATTTTTTTTGTTTTTTTTATGGTAATGAATATATAACAGAGAGCATAATAAAAAGAAGGAATAATAGTAAGACAGAAACATTTTTTAGAAAATTAATAGTGAGCTATAAATGCATACTAAACTATGAAATTATAAATATTTTTTAGTATAATTATTAGTAATAATTTTTAGTATAATTATAAGTAATAATCTTTCTCATTTTCCAGATCAAGGGCATGACATGTGCGTCATGCGTCAACAAAATAGAAAAAAACTTACTTAAACTGAACGGTGTGTCCGCCTGCTCCGTCGCGCTCGTCACCAGCAAGTAAGTACTGCTACCATACTTGCTGTACACCAACACACTGCTGTACACACGGCCGTTGATGTCTGCGACACAGTCGCTGTTATATTTTTTAAAGTAAAGTTACGGAACGAGCAGATTTTTTACATTAACACACTGCTGTACACACGGCCGTTGATGTCTGCGACACAGTCGCTGTTAGATTTTTTAAAGTAAAGTTACGGAACGAGCAGATTTTTTACATTAACACACTGCTGTACACACGGCCGTTGATGTCTGCGACACAGTCGCTGTTAGATTTTTTTATGGCAAAAGTTACGGAACGTTGAAGTCTGCGACACAGTACTGTAAAATTTTTTTTTATGTAAAATTCACGAAAGAGCGGTTAGCCGAGTTTAAGAGGTCACTTTTGCCCATAAAAAGCAATATGATTTGGGTCCTACCCTTGCCTGGGTAGGAGAATACCCAAGTCGTATCGTATGCGCCCGTAACTCCGATACGGGAAGGTGGAATCTGAATTACCGGTTCTAGAACCAGTCGGTATCCTCACGATGTTTTCCTTCACCGTTTCGAGAACGTGATGTTTTGCCACATAAATTTATCAAGCTTAATATAAGTTAAATCTGCAATTGTGCACTTTTTATCTTGACTATTGATATGTATAGAGTCCCGCCAGTCGTCACCGCGCTAGCACCAAGCTAGCACCCAGCTAGCACCACACTAGCACCACGTTAGCACCAAACATTCACCACGTTAGCACAAAGCTAGCACCAAACTTTCACCACGTTAGCACCAAGCTAGCACCACGTTAGCACCACGTTAGCACCACGTTAGCACCAAGCTAGCGCAGCGCTAGCATCACGATAGCACCAAACTTGCACCACGCTAGCACCAAACTTTCACCATGTTAGCACCAAGCTAGCGCAGCGCTAGCATCACGATAGCACCGAGCTAGCATCACGCTAACCAACACACATTAAATATATGTGATCCAGATTTCTGACATTATATTTTGTGTTTTGTGTAACCAGTCGGACAAACGGTACGAACTATTTGTTCTATAAGCGGCGCACAAATCGTGATATATGTGACACAGAACATTTAGTGAATGTAATGGCGTTATATTTTCAGGGGTAAAATCAAGTACAACGCAGATCTGATCGGTCCCAGGAAAATATGTGATTCAATCAACGCACTGGGGTTCGAAGCCTCGCCCGCCACCACGCACCGAGGCACCAACAACTATTTAGAGCACAAGTGAGTGTTTCATTTATAAGAGATACATTTAAGGGATAGCAAAACGACTTGGGTCCTCATGTACCGTGCCTGTAATTTCACCGACCGATTGCAGTCCAGCCTATTTGTACTGCAATATACTTGAAATGGTTCTAAACTGTTTCAAATTGTATTTCCACCAGTTTTTGAAATTTACAAGCTCTTCTTCAAATATTTTTATGTGATACTGTTACGGAACGAGCCGATGGCCCACCTGGTGTTAAGTGGTAACCTCGGCCCATAACAACCGATGCGACTTGGGTCCTAATAAGTAACGCAATTATTTAACGTTTGTTCACCTCCACAGAGAGGAGATCCGCAAATGGCGGACGGCCTTCTTCATCTCGTTAATATTCGGAGCGCCGTGTATGGCCGCGATGGCCTATTTCATGGGAGCGATGGCCGCGCACGGACACTCCGCCGAGGACATGTGTTGCGTTCTCGTACAGGGACTCAGTCTAGAGAATCTCGTCATGTTCCTGCTTGCAACGCCTGTGCAGGTGAGGCTCGGCTGACACGCGCACGCGCACGCGCAAACTTTAAGAGCAGTAGAACTCACGCCAAGTTCGTCCGGGGAAGTACTGCCACCATGCCCATTTCTGCCGCCAAGCAGTGACGCGTTCGCGTTACTGTGTTCCGGTTTGAAAGGTGTGGTTGCCGGTGAAATTACGGGCATTAGAGACATTCCACCTACACGTCTCATAGTTACGGGCGCATACGATGCGACTTGGGTATTGTCGTACCTAGTAGGGGAGGACTCAAGTCGCATCGGTTGTTATGGGCCGAGGTTACCTCTTACCACCAGGTGGGCCGTCAGCTCGTTCCGTAACTATATAACATTAAAAAAAACACGCGTACACGCACGCCCGCGTACACACTATGCCCGTTACTTAACTAACTTATATACTTTCTGTTTTGATCTATATGATTTGATTTGATTTGATCTGACTTTGATACTTAACTAACTTATCTACTACTTTATCTATTGGACGGGCCTACACCTCTTACAAAAGAATACAATAAAAGAGAGTTTATGTGAAAAGCTATAGAGAAGTTTAAGTTTTTAACTTAAGTAGTTATATTATAGATGTGAATAATTATTACGAATAATAAATAATATTATAAATAAAGTACTAGGGTTGTATGAAAGTATTTAGTATTTCTTCTTCTTTCTTTTCTTTATCCTTCTTTCTTTTCTTTTTCCTTCATCTTTCTTTTCTTTTTCCTTCTTCTTTCTTTTCTTTTTCCTTCATCTTTCTTTTCTTTTTCCTTCTTCTTTCTTTTCATTTACCTTTTTTTTTTTCTTTGTTCTTTTTATATTATCTTATGTTGTTGTGTAAATTTTGAGTAAACAAAATTTTTTTTTCTTATTCTATTTAGTTTCCGCTGGTTGCCGTGTGAATTTCAACATGTAATTGTTCTGTTTGTAGTTCGTAGGCGGGTGGCATTTCTACCGGCAGGCTTACAAAGCTCTCAGTCACGGAACCACCAACATGGATGTGCTGATAGCCATGACCACTACTATAAGGTGAGTAGCAGTAGAACCAACTTCCTCCGGGGAAGTACTGCCACCATACCCCATTCTGCCACCAAGCAGTAACGCATTCGCGTTGCTGTATTCCGGTTTAAAAGGTGTGGTTGCCGGTGAAATTACAGGCACATGAGACATTCCACCCACACGTCCCAGAGTTACGAACGTATATGTTGAGACTTGGGTCTTGTACCTAGTAAGAGAGGACCCAAGTCGCATCGGTTGTTATGGGCCGAGGTTACCACTTAACACCAGGTGGGCCGTCGGCTCGTTCTGTACCTGTATTACATAAAAAATAACTTAGGTCATGTGTTGATTCATATATTGTACTAAATACATATAGGTAATACATATCACCACCCAGACACAGAACAAATATCTGTGTTCGTCACACAAATGTACGTCCTTGGTGTGAATCGAACTCACGACCTCCAGCCCAAAAGGCAGGGTTACTACCAACTGAGTTGTGAGTCCAGTGAAATATATACAACAGTGAATCAGCCAGTCTGTATACAATACAATAACTCTTTATTTCAAAATCACGTGATAAAACCGAATTCCACACGGACGAAGTCGCGGGCAACAGCTAGTATAACTTAAATAAAACTAATTTATATGTGTGTGTAATCCCCCCAGCTACTTGTATTCGGTGTGCGTGCTGGTCGCGGCCATCATCATGCAGCAGAGCGCCAGCCCGATGACGTTCTTCGACACGCCGCCCATGCTGCTCGTGTTTGTCTCCCTGGGCAGGTGGTTGGAGCACATAGCCAAGGTAATTACCTATACAGGGTGTCCGGTAATGAATGGATAACCTTGAAATGGGTCTTAGTAGAACTATTGGGCATTCGGAAAAAATATCAAATAAAAAAAAACAAGTAGTATCAAAGATATGAATTTTTTAAATAATATCGATGTTTTGTTTTTTTGTATTTTTTTTTTGGTACTACTTGGTTTTTTTATTTGATATTTTTTCCGAATGCCCAATAGTTCTACTAAGACCCATTTCAAGGTTATCCATTCATTACCGGACACCCTGTATACATTAAATTGATGAGACATAATAATTACAAATATCGGGTAGTTAACTATTTTTAGCAAGTCAAAAATTTCAAGTTTACTGTGTACAGACAATTATACAGTCAACAATATTGTCCCCCCCAGGGTAAGACATCGGAAGCTCTCTCGAAGCTTCTCTCCCTGAAGCCGACGGAAGCTGTGCTGGTGACGCTGGACCCGCAGCAGAGAGTCATCGCCGAGAAGAACATACCGGTAGATCTCGTCGAAAGAGGGGACATACTAAAGGTAAAGTCAAAGTCAAAAAACTTTATTTCCATACAATTCATAGAGTTCAAAAATATGCAAACATATGGCACAGCGTCCGCGCACGTTCTACTGTTTACGTCACAAGTGGATGGCCCACCTGGTCACAGGTCACCACCGTTACCACCTCCCGTAACTACGGGTGTAGCGATACAAGTCGCATCGTATGCGCCCCTAACTCAGAAATGTGGAATGTCTCACGTGCCTGTAATTTCACAGGTTGTACGTAAGTGGGTTAGGTTACAAGTTGTATTGCTTGACTGGACTGGACCGACTGGATGAAGATCAAAACATATGATGAAATAGAGAGTATGGTACAAACAATGATGTTATAAAAACATACATACACACAGAGACACGCACACACACACACACACAGACACACACACACACACACACACACACGCACACACAGGCACACACACACACACACACACACACACACACAGACACACACACACACACACACACACACACAAAATATTAATGCAATCACTAACATATTCTTCATACAATATTTTCATTCATTTTTCTGTATATTTTACTTATAAATTTATGTAATCATGTTAATGGCAGAGCGGTTTCTCCTAACACAAGCAAAACAACTTTGCTTAAAAGGAGATTCCAAACCCAGAATGTTTCATTTATAAGTTAAGAAATAAAGAATTTATTATTATTATTATTATTATTATTATTATTATTGCTTGTTATCGGCACAGGTGGGCCATCCGCTCGTTAGCTAGAATAGCATACTGCGTTAGGGAGTTATCAAAAATAGTTTTATATCCCAGGTGGTGCCCGGAGCCAAGATACCTGTGGACGGGAAGGTAGTGTTCGGTCAAAGCAACTGCGACGAGTCACTCATCACCGGGGAGTCGATGCCGGTCGCCAAGACGAAAGGTACGAGCCAGAATGAGGCTCACTTTATGTGGACTGGTGCCCATTAAACATACGTTTACAATATATTGATGTATCACATATAATACATTGAAATTCAAAGCATTTATTGCACTATTTTGTTACAAAAATCTTAATATACTAAAAATTCTATATTTTTGAATAATTTTAAGAGTTGAAATAGGTGGAGATAATTTAATTCTAGGTATAATAAATATATGATGTATGACATGTATTTACAAAAAAGTATATAAGTATTCTATCAAACTTATAAATAAATAAATATTTTTAAAATTTAATAAATAAATAAATAAATTAAATATCTGATCCCATGATATAATTACATTTCTGTGGAAATCATTTAATTAGCCTTAATCATCTATTTATTAACCTATTAATTTAGCTAGACGTAAGGTTCCCTAAAATTGTTAAAAAAATACAATATTATTAAGAGCAGTAGAACTCACGCCAAGTTCGTCCGGGGAAGTACTGCCACCATGCCCATTTCTGCCGCCAAGCAGTTACTGTGTTCCGGTTTGAAAGGTGTGGTCGCCGGTGAAATTACAGGCACATGAGACATTCCACCTACACGTCCCACAGTTACGAGCGCATATAATGCGACTTGGGTCTTGTCGTACATAGTAGAGGAGGGACCAAGTCGCATCGGAGGTTACCTCCTACCATTGGGTGGGCCATCGGCTCGTTCTGTAACTGTATCATCCTGTGGCAGGTTCGTCAGTGATAGGCGGCAGTATCAACCAGCACGGCTCCCTACTGGTGGTGGCGACTCACACAGGCGAGGCGAGCACGCTGGCGCAAATAGTGCGGCTGGTGGAAGACGCACAGAGCAGTAAGGCCCCCGTCCAGCGGCTCGCCGACACCATAGCCGGGTGAGTTACACCACAAAGTCAAAAACTTTATTTCCATAGAGTTAATAAAGAAATGGCTTGGAAACGTCAATAATAATAATAATAAAAAGACGTGTGGCACTCGGAGACTGCCGCGGTAAAGCTATTGCGCGTGATATTTCAAAAAGTCATTAAAAGTTCTGGTATTTATCGATAGATGGAACTAAAAAGTATCACCGCTGTGCCGGTCGGAGTGGGGGGTGTTAGGTTTTTTTCGTTACGGAATTTCTGGATTCGGCCTCCACGCTCAAGGCCCGCGATAGAAGCTATGCAATAGCTTAATAAAAATGCTTTATTGTACACCATAGAACATTACAAATAGTAAATAAAAAAAGAAACTTAGACATTAGAATTACAATGGGCGGTCTTATCGCTATAAAGCGATCTCTTCCAGACAACCTTGGGATGGAAAGAGTATTTAATAGCTAAAGAGTGGTTGGGAGTGTACTAAAATGTAACAGTAGATATTAATCAAAAAGAATATCAAAAAGTCAATATTCAAAACGCGTACTTATCTTGAAAGAAAACAACAAAAAAAAAAAAAAGATTTTTTTAAGAATAACTTCTTCATGAAGCGGGCGTGTCTTTAGATCGCAAAATCATCATCATCGTCTACTAATTCCACATTTTGTATTCATCTATTAAGGTTTCGGCTTGAGCTGAAAATCAGCGCTGTAACGTGTTGCAGCACATGCTCAAGGCATCTCACAAAGTCCTGTACGCGATAGCATTCCATATACTTTATTGTGTTATTATATGTTTTGCTTATGTTTTTTGTCTTTGTGGTTTTTTTTTAAGTCTTGTTACCTATTTTTTGGCATTTTATTTTTTTGATGTAGTTTTAATTTGGTTTTTTTTTTTTTTTGCATATGTTTATATCTTTGTATCTTAGTTTCTTATTTTTTTCTGCGCTATTTTCGTTTATATGTGTCGTGTGCTGAATAAATGTTTATTCTTTCTTTTTCTTTCTTTGTGTGTGTGGGAATGAATGTCTTCTTTCTTTCTTTCTTTCAGTTATTTCGTGCCGATAGTCGTGTGCCTGTCGATGCTGACTCTGCTGTGTTGGATCATCGCCGGTGCCGTCGACATTGATATCATCAAACGAATCACGCCCGTGAGTTATTATCATTCATGATACTACACACTGTATACAGTAATTACTATGTGGTGGTAATATTCTTGGCTTATTTGTCTTCTAGTCTCTAAATAGTATTATTTTAATTAAACTTATTTTTTCGAGAGTTATTATTTTTTTTTTTATTAAAAAAGTAAGAAGTAGGTATTAAATAAGTAAGTATTAAGTATTATTATTATTTATTAAGTAAGTATTATTTTATTATTATTATTTTTTAAAGTATTTTATATTATTTATTTTATTTTTTTCTTTTATTTAAAGTAAGAGAGTTTTAACTAACAATAAAACTTACCTATTATTTTTCCAACGATATCCGGAATCCATCTTGAGTCAAGCCTCTGTCTTTTAGCATTCGTAGGTCCTAGCTACTTCCTCCCTTCTACTTCCGGCGCCACCGTCATCCGGTTTTGACGGGTAAGATGGCGGCGTCCGGTATGGCGTACAGATTTTACTTCATTATACTCACGATGTACCAGGTAGGTATTACCTGGATTCCGGATATCGTTGGAAAAATAATAGGTAAGTTTTATTGTTAGTTAAAACTCTCTTATTATTTGTTCCGAGACGATATCCGGAATCCATCTTGAGTGATGTGTTTGTTATCTCCTGGTAGCCTTAATTTATTTTACAGAATGTTGACGCTATAATGTGTTACGCTAAGAATAATAAAATTATATGGAAAGAACTTTTATTAGACACTGAAAATGAAAAAATAAAACTTAACCAGTTAATTAACCCACTGGTTCAAAGAATCTTGATAATTAAACAGGATTGGAAGGGTCCATGGATTGATTCGCTACTTCCTTCTGATAATATGTTCTGAAAGTATGCTTCTGTTTCTAATTTCCTGTGTCGAGAATTTGATCAATAGGAAACTTTTTCAACCAATTTAGCGATGCTACAGCTGAGCGCGCACAGAGCCCGGTGAGGCTTCTACACCAGCGTCTTTCAAAACAGACTTGACCCAGCCGCCGATTACGGTTTTGGAAGGACTCAGCAGAGTCAGGTCATGGCCTCGTCGCCGCGAAGCTAGTAACAGTAAGATGGCGCAGCGACGGGATACTTTGTACAAGTTATTCTCGTCTAGTGCATTGTTTACAAAGTTTTTTTTTTTTTTTTTTGCATTCCAAATAGGTGGCTTTAATTTCTTGGTCTTTGCGACTGAAATACCTTTAAGAATATGTTTTACAAAAAAAAAAATTCGTCGATAAAACATTAGTCGATAAATTGCTAAAGGTGGCAATTACGGCTTTGTGTACCAGTATAGTCCGATAAGCCAAACCTTCATTGTTATGTAGATGCGTTAGGTAACGAGCAACTTGTTCTGGAATTAGACTCTTGTACGAAAAGTTATTACCGACGCACCATGTCTTCCATTTATTCCATGCAGGGCGGTATGTTTTTAGGGTGGATGTCCGCCAGCTCGATATTAATAAAGATTTTTCTTCTACTGACCAATTTTTTATTTTATCTGTCCACCCAAAATCAACCATGCTCCCAAAAGAATATCTTGAATTTCCGGGTGATGTATCCAGATTCTCGTGCCGATCAAAACTTGTGGAAGGTTAGGGATTCTGTAAGGATCTTGAATTGCTTGGACTTGAAGGTATGGTCGCCAAAAAACCCTGTTCCACTTGGGAGCTATCAGAATGTATCGACCTCTGGATGTGTTCAGGTGAGATAGTACCAGAGGTATCAGGTTTGGCGGTGGAAACACATGGGTGTTTCCACCGCTAGCTCGCAGTCCCAACGGTGAAGAAACTCATTGTGAAATAAGGCTTCTTGGTCCTGGACATCCGACGATACATACCTTATTGTCACGTGTGCTGTCCGTGATGCAAACAGGTCCACTTCCGGTTTCCCCCACAATTTGAATATTATCTCCGTTGCCGCTGGCATCAGGTGCCATTCCGGACATATCTTACCTCGTGATAGAGCATCTACTTCGTAATTGAATCGGCCGGGGAATTATTGTGCTGTGAGAGATATACTCTTATTTAACTGGTCCATTACCAGTAATAGCCTCAGAGACAGATCTAGAAGTTTCGTCGATTTGGTCCCACCTTCCTTGTTGATATACGTCACCACAGTGCGGTTGTCCGTTTGCAATAAAATGTGAGCATTGTGCAAATGGGTGCTTTCTTGCTGGAGAGCTGCATAGACGGTAAACAGTTTTTTGAGGTTGACATGCCATGATTGTTGTTGTGCTGTCCACTGACCGGACATCTTAGAGTCTCCCAATTGAGCACCCCAGCTGAAGTCGGACGCATCCGTGGTGAGCAGGTGAGGGATTGAGCTTGTATGTATTGGTAGTGAGCTCCGAACTGCTTCGGACCACCATCTCATCTCGGCAAGGACAGTGTCTGGCAGTGCCACCTGCTGGTAAGGATGTTCTTTGGGTAGATATCTTGAGTGAGATCTTCCCCATGGAGGGTCGGATAGGGTTTGAACAGGCATCAAACTTATCGATAAGTACGCGTGACCTTATGTTTTGAATATTGGCGTTTCCAAGCCATTTCTTTATGAATTCTATGGAAATAAAGTTTTTGACTTTGACTTTGATATCGAGTTGCATGGTTCGACAGTGCAATCTTCCTCTGCGCACTACAAACGAAGCGAAGTTGAGTCTCCCCAGGAGGGACTGGGCCTGCCTGAGGGACCAACGACCCTTGGACATCTGACTGAGAAGTGCGCTTTGTAGGTGCGATATTGCCCTCCTCTGCACACTACAAACGAAGCGAAGTCGAGTCTCCTCAGGAGGGACTGGGCCTGCCTGAGGGACCAACGACCTTTGGACATCTCACTGAGAAGTGCCCTGCGTAGGTGTGATATTGCATGGCTCGACAGTGCAATCCTCCCCTGCGCACTACAAACGAAGCGAAGTTGAGTCTCCCCAGGAGGGACTGGGCCTGCCTGAGGGACCAACGACTTTTGGACATCTGACTGAGAAGTGCCCTGCGTAGCGTTGAGCACTTCGGTTCAGACAGAGACTTCGTGTTGAGTTTGGTGTCCCATGTAATGCCCAGAAATTCTAGGCGTTGGCTCGGAACTAGAACAGACTTGTCCGTATTGATAGTCCACCCTAGTTGCCTCATTAGGTTTACCATGTAAGCGATGTGTTGTTTCAAAAGCCTGTGGGATTGGTCCATTAGTAGAAAATAGTCTAAATATACTACGCACCGTATATTGTGGCTTCTTAGGTATTTGGCTATCCAGTTTGTCAGAGAGGAGAACTTCCGTGGTGCTGACGAGAGGTCAAACGGTAGGCAGCGCATCTGGAGTAGTTTACAACCGTAACTGAGCCTCAGGAACCTTCGATGCTCCTTGGCTATGAGCAGATGGAAATATGCTGGCTGACGTCTACCTTAACCATCCAATCCTCGATCTGCAAAAAAAAAAACTTGGCATCCGAAAGTAACTGAAAAGCTGAAAGCCTTTTAGATTGATGAAATGGTTCAATCGCTTCAAATTGAATATAGGGCGAAACGAACCATCTCTTTTCGGAACAAGAAAGAATTTCGATAGGTAACAGAGACCCATCTTTGTTCTTTAGAGTACTTGAGTGTCCAGCATATTGTGTATTAGCAGAGTCATATGGAATTTCTTATTTGTTTCGTATTTTTTCATTAGAGTTCGATTTGAATATACTAGGGGCGGCTTCATCACGAATTGAATTAGTGCTCCTATCAGAAGTTTGCATACGTGTTTGGGAGCACCTAGATTTTCCCGTACATGCGTATACTGACTTAGACAACCGACCCAAAATGCAGTCGAGGCATGCACGATTATATCTTTGTGGTGAATGAGATCTGTATTTCTTACCCCGTGTATCCATTCGTTGCTTGTTTTTGGCATCTGCATTGGCAGACTTATTATTTCTCGATGACTTCGCGTGACCTTTGGACATGTTCTTGGTAGTATTTGATCGAAAAAAATTATTAGGTACCTTGTTTACTCGTCGATGGCTTTGGTTTATCATACGCCCGCCTTTGGGTGGTGGATGCGGCAACTGTAGTCTAATGTGTCATCGGCTGAAAGTAAGCGTCTAGTTTCCGTGCCCCTCCCCCCCAATTTTTCGCAAATACCCTGCAGCATGTCGCTATCAAGTAAATCTTTTCTGATTCAGAATAGCATTTGATAATGCCGCGTATGTTCTCTCTAGCAGTTGTAAACGATCATCGTTAGAGTTGTGCGCACAAAAAACGCCTCATTTCACAAAACCAGGGGTAGTTAAATATTTTTTCTGTGCTTCGGAAAAACGAATCGATTGCTAATCATTGCATTTAAATCTTTGTAGTTGAGATATTTTTTCCAAATGCTTACTATCGGTTTTAGGAAACGGCGGATCTTTTAATGTAGTCGATAGATTTTTTCTTTTACACCTTGCGGGGCACGCAACCCTAAATCATCTATTGTACAGTATGTAAGTTTGCTCACCGTTACGATCACTTGTGAAGGCCCCGCCTCGGTCTGTTTGCTCATATTGTTGAGAAATCAAATCCGTCAGAAAAGCCACTTGCTGCGATAAGAATTCGTAATGGACATCACTTACTTGCTTCGAACGTTTTGATTTCCCTCGCTCTGAGCAACAGTCTTCTGATGATGAACTACTCGTACTTTGAGAACGAGTCCTTTTTCGAGATCCATGCTCTTTAGAAGTATCACTTTGTTCACTGTGTTGCACATAATTTTCGTTCTCCATAACGAAGGGAGGATTTATACTTTTGTTTGAATTTCCAATTTAAAAATTAAATTCAAATATATTTGCTAAGACGTCTGAACTGTAGGAAAGACGACGCTATAATGAAGTAAAATCTGTACGCCATACCGGACGCCGCCATCTTACCCGTCAAAACCGGATGACGGTGGCGCCGGAAGTAGAAGGGAGGAAGTAGCTAGGACCTACGAATGCTAAAAGACAGAGGCTTGACTCAAGATGGATTCCGGATATCGTCTCGGAACAAATAATAAGTATTTTTTTAAGAGTTTAAAAAAATATTATTATTATTATTATTCTAGTTATATACTAGGCCATTTTTTGGTTTTACGTAAATGATTATTATTGTGTTTAATATATTTTACAACATTTTTTTAAAAAAACATTGTTTTAAAACAGAGTATAGTAGTAATCATACATAGTAGCTATCTGTGTCTGTCTATATCTCCGCTTACATCTTCTAAACGACGTGACGGATTTTGATATAGTTTTCACTAATAGAAAGAGCGATAAAATAGCTCGTAATAAAGTTACGGTTCGAGCAGATGGTCCACCTGGTGTTGGTGACCACTGCCCATAACAAGTAAACGACCCGTGTCCCCCCCACTTAAGGTACAACAGTACCCATGCCGCATCGTATGCGCCCGTAACGTGTAGGTGGAATGTCTCACGTGCCTGTAATTTCACCGGCAACCACACCTTTCAAACCGGAACACAGTGACGCGAACGCGTCACTGCTTGTCGGCAGAAATGGGCATGGCAGTACTTCCCCTGACGAACTTGGCGTGAGTTCTACTGCTCTTACTATGACTATGTGTATGTAGGAGATGTATCGTAACGCGGGCTACTCGGACTGGGAGCTGATAGTGCAGAGCGCGTTCCACTTCGCGCTGTCTGTGCTCGCGATCGCGTGCCCGTGCGCGCTCGGCCTCGCTACCCCCACCGCTGTGATGGTCGCAACTGGCGTCGGCGCCAACATGGGACTCCTCATCAAGGGCGCGGAGCCGCTCGAGAACGCACACAAGGTGACCGCCCCACCCCCACCCCCACCACACCCTACCCTACGTCACCCTACCCTACGTCACCCCACCGTACCCTATCCTACCCTACTTCTTTATGTGTAGGTTAAGTAGGTATTCATTTCCGCGTACAATTTCATTGTTTCCCTGGAATTAGTAAATATATAAATATATACTTCACCCAACCCTACTCTACTTCACCCCACCCCACCCCACCCTAATTGTTTATGTGTAGGTTAAGTAGGTATTCATTTCCGCGTACAATTTCATTGTTTCCCTGGAATTAGTAAATATATAAATATATACTTCACCCAACCCTACTCTACTTCACCCCACCCCACCCCACCCTAATTGTTTATGTTTAGGTTAAGTAGGTATTTATTTCCGAATACAATTTCATTGTTTCCCTGGAATTTGTAAATATATAAATATATACCTTACCCAATCCTACCCTACCCTGATTCACCCCACCCTTCCCTACTTCAACTAACCCTACCCTACTTCACCCCACCCCACTGTGATGCGACAGTTATGATACCCAAAATACACTTATAGTAGGTACATAGATAAACCAATTATTTCAGCACATCCTGCTTTAGACAAATGTTTGTATGACGTACGTAGAATTATGTTACCTGTGTCGATAATTCATTTATTTATGTATTAAGGGTTGCCAGTAAGTAATATACATTTCTTACAAAATTATCATCGTAAAAGTAGATCTCTTGTACTCACTTCCTCAAGGTTACCACAGACAAGTCAAACATAATAATATTTATATATATTCCTATGTTTAAAAAAAGTATAATAAGTATTCCATCAGTTGTTTGGTTCCCATAAAATAAGCTGTACTATTCTATTCTATTCTATCACTGGTTCTCTCAAACCAGTGTGGTGAAAGGATTGTAAGTGCGCCTCAAAGAGGCACCTTTCGTGCACTCGACACATGTCTTCGAATTTTTAGTTCTAGGACACGTCGGTATCCTCACGACGTTTTCCTTCACCGTTTTGAGAACGTGGTATTGCGCACATAAATCTTTCAATCGAAAAACTCATAGGTGCACGTCGGGATTTGAACCGGCGACCTCCGGATTGAAACATGTAGTCAGTACCGCTAGACCACCACGCTCTCATAAGCTGTACTTAGTTCAGGCCACATGATGTTATGTGAAATGTCCAACAACAAACAAAAAAAAAAAAGACGTGTGGCACTCGGAGACTGCCGCGGTAAAGCTATTGCGCGTGACATTTCAAAAAGTCATTAAAAGTTCTGGTAGATGGAACTAAAAAGTATCACCGCTGTGCCGGTCGGAGTGGGGGGTGTTAGGTTTTTTTCGTTACGGAATTTCTGGATTCGGTCTCCACGCTCAAGGCCTGCGATAGAAGCTATGCAATAGCTTAATAACCTCCTATGACCACTGTGTCGGTGTAATTACATACAGAATTGTTTGTGACAGGTGAAGACTGTGATCTTCGACAAGACAGGCACCATCACGCAGGGTTGCATGTCTGTCACCAACATGTGGCTGCTGACCGGGGACGCGGCCGCGCTGCCGGACATCATCGCGTGCTTGCTGGCGGCTGAACTCAATTCCGAACACCCCATAGCTTCCGGTTCGTATATTTGTATCTTTAAAGAACTCAATTCGGAACACCCATAGCTTCCGGTTGGTATATTTGTATCTTTAAAGAACTCAATTCGGAACACCCATAGCTTCCGGTTGGTATATTTGTATCTTTAAAGAACTCAATTCGGAACACCCATAGCTTCCGGTTGGTATATTTGTATCTTTAAAGAACTCAATTCGGAACACACCATAGCTTCCGGTTGGTATATTTGTCTCTTTAAAGAACTCAATTCGGAACACCCATAGCTTCCGGTTGGTATATTTGTATCTTTAAAGAACTCAATTCGGAACACCCATAGCTTCCGGTTGGTATATTTGTATCTTTAAAGAACTCAATTCGGAACACACCATAGCTTCCGGTTGGTATATTTGTCTCTTTAAAGAACTCAATTCGGAACATCACATAGCTTCTGGTTAGTATATTTGTCTCTTTAAAGAACTCAATTCGGAACATCACATAGCTTCTGGTTAGTATATTTGTCTCTTTAAAGAACTCAATTCGGAACATCACATAGCTTCTGGTTAGTATATTTGTCTCTTTAAAGAACTCAATTCGGAACACCCATAGCTTCCGGTTGGTATATTTGTCTCTTTAAAGAACTCAATTCAGAACATCACATAGCTTCTGGTTAGTATATTTGTCTCTTTAAAGAACTCAATTCGGAACACCCATAGCTTCCGGTTGGTATATTTGTCTCTTTAAAGAACTCAATTCGGAACATCACATAGCTTCTGGTTAGTATATTTGTCTCTTTAAAGAACTCAATCCGGAACACTCCATAGCTTCCGGTTGGTATATTTGTCTCTTTAAAGAACTCAATTCGGAACATCACATAGCTTCTGGTTAGTATATTTGTCTCTTTAAAGAACTCAATTCGGAACATCACATAGCTTCCGGTTGGTATATTTGTCTCTTTAAAGAACTCAATTCAGAACATCACATAGCTTCTGGTTAGTATATTTGTCTCTTTAAAGAACTCAATTCGGAACACCCATAGCTTCCGGTTGGTATATTTGTCTCTTTAAAGAACTCAATTCGGAACATCACATAGCTTCTGGTTAGTATATTTGTCTCTTTAAAGAACTCAATTCGGAACATCACATAGCTTCTGGTTGGTATATTTGTCTCTTTAAAGAACTCAATTCGGAACATCACATAGCTTCTGGTTGGTATATTTGTCTCTTTAAAGAACTCAATTCGGAACACTCCATAGCTTCCTGTTGGTATATTTGTATCTTTAAATAACTCAATTCGGAACACCCCATAGCTTCCGGTTGCAACCACTGCATTAAGTAATATATTTCTCTCATTAAGAAACTCGATTACCATAGTACAAGCTATGCTTAGTTTAGTTTTGTACTAAATTGGCGCACATAGATAATTCCACTAATATATATTTATATATATTAGTATTTATTATATATATTTATATATATTGGTGGACATGTTAATTACTGTATTATTATTATTATCCATTTTTTGTTTTAATTTTTTATATTATTGAATAATTTAAACGCGTGAACCTCAAATTGGCTCTCCGTACCAAATCCATTGTAATTCCAAAGTAACAAAGCTGTTGGTTCTCCATGTAACAAGTAAATAAACATTCCAGCTATAGTGAGTTGGTGCAAGGCGGTGCTGAAAGAGGGGCACACGCCCCTGCAGTGCCTGGGGTTCACGGCCGCCCCGGGGTGCGGACTCAGGGCCAGGCTCAAGGCATCCCACAACAAGGGGCACTCCTCCGAACTCAATAATATCATCAATGCTGCCAGGTAAAATATTGAAATGCTAGAAATAAATTGTTTTTTTCTCCAAGCAACGAATATGGAGAATGTAAATTAGGATAAGTCCTTCACCACTTTGCTGAGAGCGTGGTGGTCTATCGGTACTGACCTTAAGTTTCAATCCGGAATTCGCCCGTTCAAATCCTAACGTGCACCTATGACCTAAACATAAAAAAACGCAGTCATTTATATAAAAATGTCGACTTTTTTTGTTAAGTGTACCGCTACCCATAGACAACAAAAATACGAGTCAAGTCCTCTCCACCATAGTATGAGATGACTCAAGTTGCATTGCGTTGCGTCCATCAACCCGAGACGGGGATGTTACGTCTGCAATTACACCGGCACCCACTCCCTTCCACCGGAACACAGCAACACGAATGCATCATTCGGCGACATATTACCAGGTGTTGTGGCAGTACTCCGGTCGGACTTAGCACAAGCTGTACTGCTACTTTGGGTTACTTCATTCGCACCACCCGGGGGACACGTGTAGGGATTCAGAGGGTAATCACTCGAGCAACTTGGACCCCCCCCCTATAACTGTATAAATATAAATAAATAAATAAATATTGGTGAACATTTCACACAGCGCCATCTAGTCCCAAACTAAGCATAGCTTGTACTATGGAAACCAGATGACTGATAGAATAAATATATAAAAAGGACCTACCAACGAAGATGCAAATACACAAAAAAAACACCCGAAATAAAGAAAAACTACACGTACCAAGAACAAGACTTGTTAAGACATATAAACAGGGATTTTCTATAAAACTTGACATGTATAATAAATTACCAATTCAAATAATACGGCTTCCTTTTATACAATTTAAAAACAAAGTTAAATCATTTTTAGAAAGTCAACCGTTTTATAATATAAATGAATACATGACATGTTCATTTTCTGATATGCATGACTAGTGTTATTTAGGTCACAATTAATTATCTTATAATTTATTTTATATAAGTAATTTGATTTAATTTAATATAATTAGATATATTTTATTTTAATTTAATATAATTAGATATATTTTATTTTAATTTAATTTTGATGTACATTATTTTGACACGCCAATGTTATGATATGTAACGAATGGTTCAATAAATGATATGATATATGATATGATACTTTTTTGTAAATACATACATATAAACACCCAGACACAGAACAAACATCAATTTCACATAAATGTTTGTCCTGAGTGGGGATCGAACCCACGTCCTACAGCTCAGAAGGTAGAGTTAGTAACCAACTGAGGTGCGAGGGTGCGAGGGTGCGAGGGTGAGTGATGATTGATGTGTTGTTGTACGCACAGGCCGGGCTCCAGGTTCCAGCTGGAGGGTGTTAGTGTGGAGGTGATGGAGGGCGCCGGGGACGCGGCGCTCAGCTCCGCGCACGCCGCCGCAAGGCTGCTACACCTGATACCGACACGCGACCGCGACCAGGTAACGCACACTACACACTACACACTACACTGCCCACTGCCCACTGCCCACTGCCTCGTACTGTTTCTTATTATACTCAGTTATATATATTTTTGTTAGAAGATTCTAAAAATTCTTTGTTAGAATCTTCTAACAAAAATATATATAACTGAGTATAATAAGAAACAGTACGAGGCAACTATCTAGTTAGAAGTTTTGGTAAAGTACATTATGGTATTGAGTTACAGTATATTATGGTATCGAGTTGCAATACATTATGGTATTCAGTTACAGTACGTTATAGTATTGAGTTACAGTATATTATGGTATTCAGTTACAGTACATTATGGTATTCAGTTACAGTACCTTATGGTATTCAGTTACAGTACGCTATGGTATTGAGTTACAGTACATTATGGTATTGAGTTACAGTACATTATGGTATTGAGTTACAGTACATTATGGTATTGAGTTACAGTATATTATGGCATTGAGTTACAGTACATTATGGTATTGAGTTACAGTACATTATGGTATTGAGTTACAGTACATTATGGTATTGAGTTACAGTACATTATGGTATTGAGTTACAGTACATTATGGTAATGTGTATGTGGTCGGTGTGCAGGAGACGGAGCACGTGGTGCTGATCGGCAACCGCGAGTACCTGGTGCGGTGCGGGGTGGGCGTGCCGCGCGCAGTGCACGCCGCGATGCTGCGCGAGGAGCATCTCGGCAGGACCGCCGTGCTTGTCGCCATCGACGGTCAGTCACAACCACATACACATATATATATCACTAGCTGTTGCCCGAGACTTCGTGGAATTCGATTTTTGTCACTCACCCCTATTTTACCCCTCGGAAAAGTGGCCTAAGTTACACCTTGTTACATCAGCTATCTGCCAGTGAAAGTCCCGTCAAAATCGGTCCAGCCATTTCTGAGATTAGCCGGAACAAACAGTCAGACACAAATTGTAAAAAAAATGTTTTGGTATATGTACCGTGTACATCTATATGCACTTAGTAAAAAGCGTATATTTTAATATTACAAACAGACACTCCGATTTTATTTATTTGTATAGATATCTCACACAGCGCCATCTAGCCCCAAACTAAGCATTACTATTCTATTCTATTCGAGTCACTGGTTCTCTGAAACCAGTGTGGTGAAAGGATTTTATGTGCGTCTCACAATCTATTTTAGTGCACTTGACACATGTCTCCGAATTCTTAATTCTAGGACAGGTCTGTTCAGTTTGCAATTTTCAGTAAATAAACAAAATAACTTAAGCCAAGCGCTCCATGTTTAAACGCACAATGGTTGTGGCGTGCCGCAGGGTAGTGTTTTAGGGCCTATTTTGTTTTTACTATCTTAACTACTGTTGATTTTACTAACACTATTCTCTGTTGTACACGTTGATTCGTATACGTAGAATCTTTTAATTGGCTTTAAGTCTTTAATTTATAAACCTATTCATTAAGTTAGCTGTAAGATTTCCAAAAATTGTAAAAATAAAAAAATAAAAAAATAAATAAACGTATAATAGTAATAATGGTGACATTTCACACAGCGCCATCTCGCCCCAAAGTAAGCTAAGCACAGCTTGTATCATGGCAACCAGACAACTGATATACACACTTATATACTTTTTCTTTTGTAAATACATATAATACATATTAACACCCAGACACAGAACAAACAATCAATGTTACAAATGTCACATAAATGTTTATTCTGAGTGGGGATGGAACCCACGACCTACAGCACAGAAGGTAGGGTCACTAACCAACTGAGCTATAAGGCCAGTCAATGTATGGTATGTGTTGGTGTTGCACAGATCAGCTGGTGTGCTCGCTGGGCGTGTGGGACCGCGTGAAGGCGGAGGCGCGGCTGTGCGTGTACACGCTGCGCGGGATGGGGCTGCGCGTGTGCCTGCTCACCGGGGACAACCGCACCACCGCCGCCGCCATAGCGAGACAGGTCACTCACACACTCACACACACACTCACACACTCACTCACTCACTCACTCACTCACTCACTCACTCACACACTCACTCACAACCAACTAGTCAGTCAGTCTCACAACTAACCAGTCAGTCAGTCAGTGAGACAGTCAGTCTCACAACTAACTGGTCTGTCAGTGAGATAGTCAGTTTCACAACTAACCAGTCAGTCAGAGAGACAGTCCTAACCAGTCATTCATGGAGACATTCACTCTCACAACTAACTGGTCTGTCAGTAAGACAGTCACAACTAATTGGTCATTCAGTGAGACAGACAGTCTCACAACTAACTGGTCTGTCAGTGAGATAGTCAGTTTCACAACTAACCAGTCAGTCAGAGAGACAGTCCTAACCAGTCATTCATGGAGACATTCACTCTCACAACTAACTGGTCTGTCAGTAAGACAGTCACAACTAATTGGTCATTCAGTGAGACAGACAGTCTCACAACTAACTGGTCTGTCAGTGAGATAGTCAGTTTCATAACTAACCAATCATTCAGTGACACAGACAGTCTCACAACTAACTGGTCTGTCAGTGAAACATTCGGTCTCACAACTAACTAGTCAGTCAGTCAGTAAGACAGTCAGTGAGAGCGTCAGTCTCACTGTCTGACTAGTCACTTGTTAACAATACTGGACGCTGGTAAACAGTTTATTATAATAAAAAGAGAAAGAAAATGCGCGTGTCATTTCCGAAGCGCGACTGGAGTTTACTCTTATGTTTTTGATAATAACACTTTTTGTTTCCCAGGTGACGATTGTGACGATGTAGATGTTTGTTCTGTATCTGGGTGTTAATATGTATTATATGTATATACTAGCTGTTGCCCGGGACTTCGTCCGCGTGGAATTCGGTTTTATCACGCACCCCTATTTTACCCTAAGTTACTCCTTGTTACATCAGCTATCTGCCAGTTGAAAGTCCCGTCAAAATCGGTCCAGCCATTTCAGAGATTAGCCGGAACAGACAGACACACAGACAAATATTGTAAAAAAAAATGTTTTGATATATGCACCGCGTACATCCATATACACTTAGTAAAAAGCTGTTATTTTAATATTACAAATAGACACTCTAATTTTATTCCTTTGTATAGATTAGTAAATATTAATAATATTAGTAATATTAAGTAATATTTGAAAGGTGGGCATACACGAAGTATTTGCGGAGGTGCTGCCCTCACACAAGAAAGCCAAAATACAAATGCTACAGGAGCAGGGACAAAAGGTTGCCATGGTGAGTTTTAGAAAAAATGTTTTTTTTTGTGAAAGTTATTGAACCAATTGGGCCATCTGCTCCCAGTGTTAAGTGGTAACCTCGCTCATGAGCTAATCTACTTGGGTACTCCCCTACTTAGGTATAGAAAGACTCAAGTCGCATCGCATGCGCCCGTAACTAAGAGACGTGTAGGTGCAATGACCTTGCTAATAGCGTAAAGCAAATAGAATCACTATATGCTAATAACAGTAGTATATATATTCAAGTACGTAATACTAGTTCGCAGACAGACCAGCCAACTTCAGATCAGCAGACCTTCGTCCCTGTCTCACTGACACCAGCAACACCTCTACTTATCCCTGATGAGGGCAGCCACGTTGTGGCTGCAGCTGATTCTAGACAGCTGCTCCACAAAGAGGGGCCCCAAATTAGTAAACTGACAAATGATGTGGCAACTAGGAAAACAATATTGTATTCTGACAAGATAGGTATAGGAATGGGATTGTTGCTTGGTGACCAGCTAGGTCAGGTGGTAACTAATAATTGCTATCCAAATGCCCCACTTCAAAAAATTTTAAATGGCATAAATAATGACTCGTTTGATGGGAACACCACTTTGATTGTTCAGTTAGGGGACAGTACCTTTGTCAAGCGAGCAGATTTGTTGAAGTTTGTTGACGCCCTATTAGAAAAGGCAGATTTAGGTTTAGGTAAATTAATTTTATGTGCATTTCCATACTCTTACTCTTCAAGTCAAGTGACATTGGAAATGGTTTACAAATTAAATATGTTAATGTATAATATGACATGCCGTCATAGCAATGTATTATTTTTTGATACTAATAGTTTTATTAGTAAATTTTATTTGACTAGAGATACAATGTATCTAAGTAGGCGTAGGAAAATGATGATTGCTAAATTGTTAGCATATAATGTTTTTAATTCGGTTATAAATATTATAACTCAGTTAGTTAGTGACGACCCCGTTGTTAGTAGTAATACTAATCAGGGTATAGAAAATGAGTCAGTTAATAATTTAAACTGACTAATTCGACAGCGGAAAAGCCCAGTGCCCTCTTACATGTAGTTCACCAAAATATACAGGGTCTTTCCAGCAAAATATTAGAATTAGAACTGTTTTTGACATTTTTCAAAGTAGATATTATGTGTATTTCTGAACATTGGGTCAAATATTTGGATCTGCTCCCCTATTATTTAAATTATAATGTTGTCAGTTCTTTCAAAAGAAAAAAAGCCATACATGGAGGCTCACTGATTATTGTTAAAAATACTATAAAAAATAAGGAGCGAAAAGATATTGCAAATCTCTCGATAGAGAGAACTATTGAGGTGTCGTGTGTTGAGCTGGAGCGGCATATCGTTGTGTGCGTTTACCGACCCCCCGGTGCTGACTTTACAGTATTTGAATCTGTCATGGAGGATATATTAATAAAGACAGTGACTAGTAAAAATGTAATTGTCTGTGGAGATTTTAATGTAGATATGTTGAATGAATCTTCTGTTCTGTCTGGGAGATTACTAAATTTATTTAAGAGCTATAACTTAAACAATATTTTTAGAGAACCTACGAGAGTAACTTTGTCGTCGTCTACCTGTCTAGACAATATATTCTGTAATTGTAATTCCATCAGTAAATCAATAATTATGAACTTAAGCTCAGACCACTATGGCCAGAGTGCTATGTTTGCTTCAAAATTTGTTACGAATCCTAGAGAATTTACATACAGGCCTATCACTGAGAGCCGCATCAAACGGTTCCAGGGTAACATTGAGCTACGAATGACACAATTTCCGTGCATTGAAGACCCGAACGAACTTTTCACCGCCTTGTCAAATATGATAAATAATGAGCATAAAGAGGTATTTAAAATGAAAACATGTAAATTCAGATCGGGAGTTAGTTTCGATGACTGGGCCACATCTGGTATATATAAAAGTAGAAATAAATTATATGAACTGTATGCTGCAAAGCAGTACATGCTGCATGACGATTCTTTCATTTTGATGGTAAAAAATTACTCTAAAATTTTCAAAAATGTCTGTCATGTTGCCAAATCTTTATATTTAAACAATAAAATTAAAAGTTCAAAAAATAAAATTAAAGCGACCTGGAAAATTATAAACAATGAAACAGGTAAATTTAAGACACGGGACAATAAGATTAATTTAATTATTGATGGTAAAACTCTTACAAATGAAACTGATGTTGCTGAGGCATTTAATAGTTATTTCTCTAGCATACCTAAGATAGTTACTCAGTCATTGAAGTCTTCTGTTTGTGGAGCTGGATCTTTATTAGAATCCTGTGTAACAAAAAGTGATGTTATATTCAATTTTAGGTATATAAACACAGCCATAATTTCAAAAACATTTAAATCACTTAATATCAAAAATACCGAAGACCTCTGGGGAATATCCACGAAAGTTCTATGTTCAGTAGTTACTGATATTGCTCCATGTCTAGCTTACATATTTAATAAATGTATTGACGATGGAGTCTTTCCTGAGCTGATGAAGCACAGTAAATTGATTCCTTTATTTAAATCTGGGAATCACAAAGACCCAGCTAATTATAGACCGATATCGGTATTACCAACTTTGAGTAAAATATTTGAAAAAATAATCTTAGAGCAATTATTAACACATTTTAATAGAAATACCTTATTTCATAGTAATCAGTTTGGATTTACCAAAGGTCGGTCCACGATTGATGCTGGTGTAATGCTTTTAAAGCACATCTTTGAAGCTTGGGAGAAATCACAAGATGCAATCGGTGTATTCTGTGATCTTTCCAAAGCTTTTGATTGTGTAGATCACTCTATCTTGATTTGCAAGCTCAAACATTACGGTATCCAAAATAAAGCGATTGACCTTGTACAGTCATATCTATCAAACAGAATCCAAAAAGTTGCCATTGGCGGTGAAAGGTCTACAGGTTCCGCTATTGACATGGGTGTGCCGCAAGGTTCAATACTGGGCCCGTTTTTGTTTCTAGTTTATGTCAACGACCTCCCTTTTTTTGTGAATACTTTGTGTGATATAGTCCTTTTTGCTGATGACACTTCTCTTTTATTTAAAGTTGACAGATATAAAGATAATTACGATAGTGTAAATGCGTCACTATCTAAAGTTTTAGATTGGTTCATATCGAACAATCTTTTACTCAATTCTAACAAAACTAAGTGCATTAAATTCACTTTGCCAAATGTGAAGCAAATGTCGGCTAATATACAAATAAATGGAGAAGTGCTTAATCTTGTTGGTTCCACTGTGTTTTTGGGTTTAACTATAGATGCAAAGCTACAGTGGGGTGATCAAATCGCAGCACTTGCCTCCAGACTTAGTTCAGCCGCATTCGCGGTACGTAGAATAAGACAGCTAACGGATGAAGTTACTGCTAGGTTAGTTTATTTTAGTTACTTTCATAGTGTTATGACATACGGTATCCTGCTTTGGGGGAAAGCAGCAGATATCCATGCCATATTTGTTTTACAAAAGAGAGCTATACGTTCAATTTATAAAATGAAATCAAGGGACTCTCTGAAAGAAAAATTCAAAGAAATAAATGTCCTTACAGTGTCATCACAGTATATATATGAAAATTTATTATATGTTCATAAAAACATATCTAGTTTTGAGAAAAAAAGTGATGTTCATACCAAGAACACTAGAAACAAAAATAAATTAAACATTCCAAGATTCCGATTGCAAAAAGTCAACGGATCTTTTATGGGAAATTGTGTACACTTTTATAATAAACTTCCTGAACAAGCAACGAAGCTTCCGACCCAAAAATTCAAGTCATACATAAAGAAGGGTCTGGTAAGTAAAGCTTATTACACTGTAAATGATTATATAAATGATAAATCCCCATGGTCTGATGTCGCTCTGCTCAACGACACACAAAACATCCTGTAATAGTATATTATGTAGTCATAAATGTAACATAGACCTAAGTACTCAATTGTTACAAGGATCGTGCTCGCGAAAAGAAAGGAATCCCTCCATTAGGGGTTTCTTGTCTGTTCTTCCCCATGGAGGGTCGGATAGGGTTTGAACAGGCGTCAAACTTATCGATAAGTACGCGTGACCTTATGTTTTGAATATTGACGTTTCCAAGCCATTTCTTTATGAATTCTATGGAAATAAAGTTTTTGACTTGACTTGACTTGAATGTCTCATGTGCCTGTAATTTCACCAACAGCCACAACTTTCAAACCAAAACACTAACGCGGATGCTTTGCTGCTTGATCGCAGAAATGGGTATGGGGCAGTACTTCCCCGGTAATATATTTCTAACGAACGTTAGTAAATGAACAGTGATTATCACAAAAAAAAGTTTCTTGCTGTGGTATAAAAACAATTTATTCCAGTAATTTTTATGTGAGAAGGGTTATGAAACGAGCAGATGGCCCACCTGGTGTTATATAAATTGTCTATTATACGATTAATTTAGCTTTCAATAACCCGAACCGAACCTTTGTAACAGAAAAATCTTGACGAACTTGGCAGAAAGTACTAAACATTGTTTGTGTATAATATTGTATTAATTATAGTGTGTGTGTGTTTGTGTGTGCGCAGGTGGGTGATGGCGTGAACGACTCCCCTGCGCTTGCGCAGGCGGACTTGGGCATCGCCATCGCCAGCGGGACCGACGTCGCCATCGAGTCCGCGGACCTCGTGCTCATGCGGGTAGTGTACCCTATACCCTCCCTCCCACTCCCCTCCTCCCGCTCTCACACCCCCCCCACTCCCCTCCTCCCGCTCTCACACCCCCCCCACACTCCCCTCCTCCCGCTCTCACACCCCCCCCACTCCCCTCCTCCCGCTCTCATACCCTCCACACCCCTCCTCGCGCTTTCCTACCCCCCCACACCCCGCTCTCATACCCCACCCCATTTTAATGACTGGACAATTTGCTGTTGGCCGCAGATTGCCTTGACAGCGTTTACACGGGCTTTTGGTGAGAGCAGACGGCTCTCAAGCAGACGGCTCTCAAACCCCACCCCACTCCCCTCCTCCTACTCTCATACCCCCCCACTCACCCTCTCCTCCGGGGAACACGCCCAGAGTGCCCCGCGGAGGGTCGGGCGGGGCTCACTAGCGCTAAACTTGGCTATACTTACTCGTGTCGTGTTATTTTAAAATTGACTAATTGACAATTCTAGGTTATTTCTTTGAGAATTCAATAAAAAAATAATGTTTCCTTCAGATCTGTTTTACTTGAATCGGTAATTTTTCTTATTGCTCGCGTTTCCCGTTTCTAAATAATATCAATACGGCTCTGTTTTTCCCCTTCAACTACAGTTAATAAATATGATAACATAAATATATCATTTTTCTTATTTACTTAAATTACGATTGTATTATTTTCTTATCTATGGTATGGTTCGTTCAGAAACTTTTCTCTACCAATTTTGAATTTTATTTCTATGTTTTCCTTTAGAACGACCTGCTGGACGTGGTGGAATGTTTGCGTCTCTCTCGCACAACTGTCCGTCGCGTTCGTCTCAACTTCCTGTTCGCGTCCGTGTACAATCTGCTCGGCATTCCGCTCGCGAGCGGTGCATTAGCATTTGTTGGGTTGCAGCTACAGGTAAGCTCACTCACTTACTCAGTTCACTGTCTCACTCACTTACTCAGTTCACTGTCTCACTCACTTACTCAGTTCACTGTCTCACTCACTTACTCAGTTCACTCACCTCACTCACTTACTCAGTTCACTCACCTCGCTCACTTACTCAGTTCACTCACCTCACTCAGTTCACTCACCTCACTCACTTACTCAGTTCACTCACCTCACTCACTTACTCAATTCACTCACCTCACTCACTTACTCAATTCACTCACCTCGCTCACTCACTCAGTTCACTCACCTCACTCACTTACTCAATTCACTCACCTCGCTCACTCACTCAGTTCACTCACCTCACTCACTCAGTTCACTCACCTCACACGATCCGCTCCCTGAAGTGAATCGCTCTTGTGCCACGTCAAGCTCACTAAGCACTGTACTGGCTAAACTCAATTGCTCTACACACCCACCAAACTCATATGTTCTACACACTCACCAAACTTACTCATCTCACCTGAATTGACTTACATTGACACAATTACTCAAATAGCATTATAACCTAACATTTCCACAAATTGTACGACGTTTCCTTGCGTCTTACCACCAGTTGAAGACGATTTGCTCGGTATTTCGCTAGAGATTGACGCATTGGCTTTTCTCGGCTTACATCTGCAGGTAAATACACTGACTAGACTCATTAGCTCAGCGCAAATACTCAACTAACTCACTGCATTTGCAAAAACGTATTATAAGTATTACATCAGTTGTCTGGCTAAGCTTAGCTTACTTTGTGGCTGGATATCGTTGTATGAAGTGTCCACCAGTATTTATTTATTTATTATATTTATTTACTAGTTGACTAGTTCACCTCAGATACTCAACTCACTAGTACACACTACATTACTTAAATAACTCGCTCATTTCACTTATCCGACTCACTCACGAACACCACTCACAGCACACATCTTTGAAAACTGTTTCTACGTTTAAACCAGAATTTATTCTAATAGTGTTTGATAAAAAAATGTGTTTATGTCCAGCCGTGGATGGCATCGGCTGCGATGGCAATGAGTTCTGTGTCCGTCGTGTGCTCAAGTTTGTTGCTCAAAACGTAAGTAACATATTGTTATAATAACTAACATTTATATAACTTTACTATAATAAAGTCTAAGTTTTAAGAGCAGTAGAACTCACGCCAAGTTTGGCCGGGGAAGTACTGCCACCATGCCCATTTCTGCCGACAAGCAGCAGTGTTCGATTTTGAAAGGTGTGGGTTGCCGGTGAAATTACAAGCACATGAGACATTCCACCTACACGACTCAGAGTTACGGGCGCATACGATGCGATTTAGGTCCGTCGTACATAATAGGGTAGGACCCAAGTCGCGTCGGTTTTAATGGGTCTAGGTTACCACTTAACACTAGGTGGGCCGTCTGCTGATTCCTTAGTTTATTCGCCCAAATAATCTGGTTCTTATCGAATCCTGTATTGTTAGTTTCAAAAAGAAAACCCTCGACGAGCTTCGCACTGCGGAGTACTTGAACTCGCTTCACGGGGAACAGCTGGACGCCGTGGCGGTACACCGCGGACTCGACGAGAGACTCCCAGCCGACCCGCCCCCGCCCAAGTGCGTACACGTACACGTACACACGTGCACGCACACACGTACACACGTGCACGCACACACGTACACACGTGCACGCACACACGTACACACGTGCACGTACACACGTGCACGCACACACGTACACACGTGCACGCACACACGTACACACGTGCACGTACACACGTGCACGCACACACGTACACACGTGCACGCACACACGTACACACGTGCACACTGTGCACAGCGCCATATAGCCACGTACTGATTATAACTTTGTACTGTGCGAACCAGATTACTGATATATTGTGTTGTTTACGCTTTCATATCATAATACCCTGATACACAAAAAACATGTATGTTTTTCAAACATATGTTTGTTCATGGTGAGAATCTAACCCACGACCTGCAGTGTATTAGTAGAGTCAATAGCAACTGTGAGGCCAGTCGTACCTAATATCTAGTACGAATGGTGCTACAGTCGCATTGTTCGGCTTTCCAGCTCGAGGAGTGAGTGTGCCGGTGGAATTACAGGCACATGGGGGACGTTCCATATTCCCGCCTCGTCTTAAGTCCCCGACAATGTGCTCCGCGCTGTTTGCAAATGGATAACGTTTGTTTAATTACAAATGCTATTAAAATATTTGACTAGCTATATAAACGTTGTTACTTTCAATATGCCACTATCTCTATCTAACCTGTGTGTGTGTATTATGTCTCGCTCGCACCTGCAGCAAGAAGCGGGACTCGTGGCAATCGGCGTTACTTAACGTATAGACTTGGGTTTGTATATTTGATACCATCAGAGTTTTGTTTATTGTATGTTTTTATCAATGTTTTTTTTTTTGCTATTTTTGTTCTAAATTCACTTGCTAGTGTGTGTGTGTGTGCGTGTTTGCGTGCGTGAGTGCGTGCGTGCTTGCGTGCGTGTGTTTGTCTCAAGTTGTGCTGTTGAATTGCACTGAAGTCTTTGGTTTTGGCGTCATTGTGTGATTGGCTTATATGCTTGAACTAAAAAAAATATTTTGAAATTTATTATTGATAAAGGTGATTCCTGGTGGGAACAAATTATACAGTTTTAAGGTTCATTAATATCTCTCTCTCTTTACCATGTCTCTTCACTGACTAGGGCTAGTGAAATAAAAAACAGACAAAATGTTGATATCTCAAGCTAAATTTAAATATTTCGCTTACTCCCCGTGTGTTCCCGTCGTATTTTAATCGTGAGGGTTTACTATGACGTTTAAAATTGTCTATGGATGCGCCATTTTATAGAATTCATTAATTCCATTTTGGCACTACATCTGTCTCTTTTCATTCACTAGGGACAGAAAAAGATGCGTGGTTCTAAAATTAGTCTCTGTTGCCATTAGAATCACCAGCATTGGAGGCGTTACGGTAAAAAGATAATATAGAAATATTGTTCTACCCGCATTTGTGTTGTGTGCTTCGACTTCGGCTATTGGATGTTTGTGGCTATCTACATGCCACCTGCGACACGGACAATAGTAATTCAGTCGAATGAGTGTGTTGAAGATATGCTTGGTATTGTTTTTGTCATGACATTTTATTTCATCTCACATATTTGTTCATACATTTTGTGTTGTTAATTTAATTTGCTAGCTTTTCAAAATTGTGGTTAAATCAGTTTTGTGTATATCGTCGTTTTGCAAGCTTCGTTCTGAACTCAGTCACGCATCACCTTCAGTGTGCCTCGCCTTATGATAGTCTTCAATTTCAAAGTCAAAGTCAAAAACTTTATTTCCATTGAATTCATAAGGAAATGGCCTGGAAACCTCGATAATATTCGGTCACTTATCGGTAAGTTTGACGCCTGATCAAACCCTATCCGACCCTCCATGGGGAGCCAAGCCAAGAAACCCCTAAAGGAAGGCTTCCTTTTCGCGAGCACGATCCTTATAACAATCTGAATGTATGCTGTACTGAGAACCAGAATTCGGTGTGTAGTTACAATTTCACTGGCGAACATTCGACACAGCGCCATCTAGTTCCAAACTGTCTAACTGAAACTTCTCTTAGAGTGTACATGCGTTGTACCGCGCCCACTTCCACCGACATCCTCTTAACTTCAAGTTTACTTTTCAGGCTGCTATCTCGGCACAAGAACCAGGGCTACCTTCTAGAAGACGACGACCTGATGTCAGTCTCCTTTATCCCGAAGCCCTCGAGGGATTTCCCCAGTGTCAACAGCTGAAAGACTGAAGAAGAACACGCTTAGACAATTAATCGACTTTATTTAGGTACATAGACACGAGGTAGGAGATAACATGTAACAGTTAAAAAAAAATGCGGACTTGGGTCTTCCCATACTTAAGTAGGGGAGGACCCAAGTCGTTTTTTGTTACAGGCAGACATTTCCGGTTAACATCAGGTGTCTATCAGACGTAAAATACTGGAAACAAAAAAAATATATATGAATCGTATTGAAATATGATATGCCCTACGTAATTTAACCATTTTCATGTATAAGTCATTTTGTACGATTCAAAAATATCTTTCGAATAGAAATCACATCGGAAATCAAAAAATCGATCACTTATCGACATTTCTAAATAAATTCCTGACATTGTTATTAATTCTATGCGTTCATATGTAAATAAAATGTATCACAAATATTCATAAAATGGGAGAAATATATAAACTATGTTAACTTAATTATTAAGCTATTGCATAGCTTCTATCGCGGGCCTTGAGCGTGGAGACCGAATCCAGAAATTCCGTAACGAAAAAAACCTAACACCCCCCACTCCGACCGGCACAGCGGTGATACTTTTTAGTTCCATCTATCGATAAATACCAGAACTTTTAATGACTTTTTGAAATATCACGCGCAATAGCTTTACCGCGGCAGTCTCCGAGTGCCACACGTCTTTTTTTTATTTACTTATTTGGTACAAACTATATAATCTTTTCTATTGTATTTTTGTAATTGTAAATACATTTCTAGTTTATTTTGATATATTCGTTTACTTAATAAAATGTACATAAATTAATACGATAAAAGAGCCAATGACAAACGATCTGTGGATAGCTCAATTGGTCTCTTCTCTTCCATATAGAAATAAATATGATAAGTTACCGATAGCTGCAAGCCGAGTGGTACTTACACACCCCACACACCCTGTATATTGTCACGCCAAAACTACTGAACTGCCTTTTCCAAACACCCTTTCGTTTTAAGAGCAGTAGAACTCACGCCAAGTTCGTCCGGGGAAGTACTGCCACCATGCCCATTTCCGCCGCCGAGCTGTGACGCATTCGCGTTACTGTGTTCCGGTTTGAATGGTGTGGTTGCCGGTGAAATTACAGGCACTTGAGACACTCCACCTTCACGTCTCACGGTTACTGGCGTATACGATGCGACTTGGATCTTGTCGTAGCTAGTAAGGGAGGACCCAAGCCGCATCGGTTGTTATGGGCAGAGGTTACCACTTAACACGAGGTGGGCCGTCGGCTCGTTCCGTAACTGTATAACATAATTTAAAAAAAAACCCTGTATATTGTCACGGCAAACTGAACTGACTTTATGATGATGCCCAGGTCACCAGGACACCCAGGCGGCACTATGTCCGGGTACTATATCCGGGCACATGATATTTGTACATAATGAGAAATTTTAAAGCACAAATCGATACTTACCAAACTCAAAATTAACTTTAATTTAATTTAACTCAAAATTGACTCGATTATTGGGAATATATGTATTTTTATAATGTTCTCCGTATATAATAAAAAATAAAGTTATTAATGAATTTTTTTAATCATAACTGTAATGGTGTATTAAAGGATAAACAAAGGCTCAGCTGGTAGTCATACGATTTGTAGGTAGTGGGTTCCAATCCCGCTGTTGACTAGAGCTACCGGTGAAGGAAAACATGGTGGGGCAACCGTAACGTGGTGGGTAGGGCATGCTGGTGGCTACCTACCACTTGGCTCTGCTGCGCGCGCACCTGTGTGTTCCTTAGAATTTTAAAGTATGTTGTTTATTTAAAGCAATTTTAATTTGACAGTAGGTAAGCTTCCAGATTTCATCAGTATTTTTCGCTTTACTGGCTTGAGCTCAGTTGAGGCCTTATTACACTATTCAGTGTGGAGCGCGCGGTATATTATCTCAGTTTTTAATCGACTTATGTAATAAGGCCTTTCAAATCAACATTTTAATTCAGCTTGACGCCTCACTAGAAAGAGACAAATATATTTCAATAACAAATGTTATTTCGTCAAGAGAACCTAAAGTAGAATTGACGCGACATGTCTACAATTTGTCGCGTAATTCAGCGACAACGCTTCCTGGCGCGACTTTTAGTCGCCTGTAGTAAGCAGCTTGTATTGTATAACTGTATTTATATTTTGATTTAATTTTTTCAGAGTATGTACCTATTTTTTTAACAAAGTGATATTTAGTGGATAATAAACAATTAAATTCTAATGTCTTTTTTATTATGGAAAATATTTTAACCCTTTCCAGTAGATTTTTTTTTTATTATTCTGAAAAAAAACTACGCTAGATAAATTGTGAGAGCAGAATTTCTAGTTTTAAAGTTTTTAGGTCAATTAAAAAACTTAATAGTGTAAAGGTGTAAATTCCTTAGCCTACTGGTTTAGTAAATATATTTATAATTAAGTCATGAATTTAGAAGAGATTTACATGATATTGCGCGGTGCAAGCGACGGTCGAGGAGTCAAGTATGATATATTGAATAAATGGTTCACTGAATGCTCCATTATTGACGGCAGGTACATTTTAACTATTACTTGTTAACAGTTAAGTAATTACTCGGTTAAATTGATCTGGTATTTTTGAGGTAACTGAATCGTGTTTAACCCTATAAAAAAAATTGCCTGGAAAAACAACAGGTAAACCATTAGAGACGCTTTGTGTGTGTGTTTATGCCACATGCGACACAGGGCAGCCTAGTAGATAGACTTAGTGGAGGATTGTGTATGTTACTTCATTTCAGGTTCATAACAGAAGGTCACTTTACAAGTTCTTACGAAAGATTGTGTCCCAACCGGGAGGAAACGTCTCAAACTCAGTTCATTCAGCTGATAGGTATACTGTCCAGGAGCAGTAGGACTGATGTGGAGAAGTTCCGCCGAGTGAGAAATGTTATCGTTGATGAAATCGTCGAGATGAGGAAAAATGATGAATATAAATAAATAAACACACTTGTATCTAACGTAATCTCTAAATATAACTTTCTATATATTAGTAGACATCTCACACGGTGCCATCTAGAAAAAAAGATTACCTGGAAGAAAAAGAAAATGCTTATTAGTATTAAGTTCGCCTTCTACTACTTCTACTACTTCTACTACTTTCCTTGTGCAATAAATCATTTTTGCTCAGTTATGTGGTCCGGAGGGACACACACGTCTCTCGGACTGGAATTATTATAATAACCTAAATATAATTCAAAAACAAATATAGCATACAACTACGCATTCTCGCCCATCACCACGTGCTGAGTCAAGCCGACTCATCCACTTTTCGCCATAACTTGTGCGCATGTAAATACGTCAAAACGAAAGTTGTGTCAAATTAGCATAACCCACTGATAGAAAAAAAAAATCGCAGCCCAGAAAAGCCACGGCCGACGCCGTCGAGCGAATCATCTATCAATCTACCCGCGCCACGGAATTTGTAAGTAAGTACACCTGTCGCAGACCTTAGAAACATAAAACGTAAGCGCAGAAATTGACGAGGAAACCCTGTTATGATTTATAGCTGACATCAAGCAAAGGATCGACGGATCGAGCAAAATACCAAATAAGAGAGTTTCATTACGACTTTAGGGCTCGGAGATCAAACTTTTTCACGATTATTCTGTAAACTCTTCTACGGAAGATTTGTGGACGAGAATATCTGATTAATGGCTCTATAATAGGCGTCATGAATTTTTTATTTTTATGTAATACAGTTACAGAACGAGCTGACGGCCCACCTGGTGTTAAGTGGTAACCTCAGCCCATAACAAGCGATGCGGCTTGGGTCCTCCCCTACTAGGTACGACTAGACCCAAGTCGCATCGTATGCGCCCGTAACTCTGAGACGTGTAGGTGGAATGTCTCATGTGCCTGTAATTTGGAATGGATATTATACAATGAAATGAAATGAAACATTAAACTGCAAACAAATCTGTAAAGTGAATATTATTTTACACCGTTGCTCATGTAAAACTATAATCCAAACTAAATTACCAAGCGTTTAATTAGCGTGAGGCAAGAAGATTCCGGTTACTTGAACCTTGGACTTCCCCTAGCGGAATAAAACAGCTCTACGGAGTAAAGTATTTATTTCTTCGTCATGGCATCTTTGAAGGCGCTGACGCCGGCGGCGACTGCTGTGCTGGCCCCCGTCATCACTGCGTTCAGCAATTTCGGACCTGTCGACAATTATACATAGACAGCGAACGCCAGGACAGATATGTATTCACTTTACAAAGTTACGGGCGCAATACAATGCGATGCGGGCTTCCCATTCCTAAGGCCCTAATACGTATTGTTTTTTGTTACGAGTAGAATAATCATTTAAAAAAAAATGTGAGCCGTCACGGGACGCCTGGCAGATGTGAAACATCGACATTATTTTGTAAAAGTAATATGCAACGCATGCCGTGGCGACGCGTCGCCACGCCAAAATCGGTTTTACGTGCGGCTATAGATGTTTCACATCAAAAATAGACACTCCAATTTTATTTATTTGTATAGATATTATTATTATTATTTTATTATTATCAATAGCGCAAGACCGTAACGAGTGGAAGGGGATCAGGGAGGCCTTTGCCCTGCAGTGGGACGATGCAGGCTGATAATAATAATAATAATAATAATAATAGATATTATTGATTAGTAATGATTACCTTCTTCACTGAGCATTTTGGTGAATTCGGCAGCTGTCTTCTTCTGTTCCTCGGCGAGCTTGGCGACGGCCTTCTTAAACTTGTCGAGCTCAACATCTTTTACGTCGTTCACGTCTTTGAACAGCAGTCGAGCCTTCTCCTCAGCCGCCTTCGATTTGTCTATCAGTTTGGCTGGAATATAATTACACCTTATTCTCCAAATATTTGCATGCCGAGTTTAAACGGTGAAGTGTATCTAACAATTTTATACTAAGACCTTTGTATAGCCATAATTCTAGAAATTGAAACGTTTCATTTCCTCGAAAGCACTCCACAGACCTTGGAAAGTTATGTAAATTTTTCTGTGTTAAGTTACGGAATGTCCCACCTGTAGTTAGGTGGTAACCTCTGCTCATAACGTATATACATACATACGTACATAATTTATATGAAGTTGAAAATTATATGAAGCCAGGGTGTAATTTTTATTGAAATTTCATGTATGTTAGTTTTAAGACGTTTTTCTGTGGACCTATTTTGTAAATTTAAGTTGTCCGAAAAAAAAAAAACAATAACAAGCAATACGACTTAGGTCCTCCCCTACTTAGGTAGAGCAAGACCCATGACCCGTAAGTCAATTCCCATGAATTCGAGCATGTTAGAGACCGCGGTTTTCAATCCGAAGGTTCTTGGTATAGACTAGTGATAATTATTTTGTATTATAATAATATGTAATAGTATACATTATATATATTAATACCTACCAGTTCGCAAAACGGTGCAGAACAACAAAGGTAACATCTTAATCCTGGCCTGGAACCAAACATTCTGAAGCAAGCGACATCTAACAATCCATATTGTCTGAAATACCAAAACCGAGTTGCCGGGACTGAGTATAAGCGTTTTTTATTTGCTGATTTGAAGATAGACATATGTTCATAGGAAAAACTCTACAACCGTGCTTTGATTTTCTCACGATGTTTTCCACCGCAATTATTGCATTTACCGCAACGTTTTGCGCTCCTCACCCTGGGTCATGATGACAGAACGTCTCATGTGCCTGTAATTTCACCGGTACCCACGCCCTTTTTCAGTACTACACCTGCTTGGCGACAGAAATGGGAAATTCTACCAACTCTACTAAATATTAAATTCGGGTACATTACAGTCTTTCATCCATTTCACTAAGTTGTCGACGGAATTCTGTTTGCCTTTCTTCAGTTTATCGAAAGCGTCCTCCATTTTAAAGTAAAAAATGACCATAAATAATCTAAATTAGTAAACAAAGTATAAATAGCCATCCATTTTGAAATGTTTTTGACAAATCTAGGAGGCTGTCATTTGAAAGGCGCGGGTAAACGGTAAGGTACCTAGCTGTATCCGCCTGACTATCAGCGGTGGACAGTGACCGAACTATAAATAAATCGTTGTGTATACCACTTACCATATATATACACACTTTGGGCGTTATCAGACATTTTATCAATAGAGAAATCATCGTAACACAAAATAACAAACTCACTGCATAGAAACGATTTGGTTTAAAGTTCCCTACTATTAGAATGAATTTAGTATTAATAATAGACATTAAATGCAAATTGTAATTATATCAGTTTCTATAAAGCAATTATTAATACCACTTTGTATCTGCCGTCAAGCTGCGTATTACTACTCCATTTTGATGGTTCTAGTTGCCGGTGAAATTACAGGCGCGTGAGGCTTTCCAACTTCAAGTGCCAAAGTGCGGCCTAAGCTGGCGAGGACCAAAGATGCTTTTATTATGGGTAGTCTACCACTCAACAACAGGTGGGCCATCGTGCTCTTTTCACAACATGTAAAAAACAAAGTGACTTTGAAAAAACTTCGACCTTTTTTAAATACTCTAATATATTTAATGTATTCGTTTCAAATTTTTTTAAGAGCAGTAGAACTCTCGCCAAGTTCGTCCGGGGAAGTACTGCCACCATGCCCATTTCTGTCGCCAAGCAGTGAAGCATTCGCATTACTGTGTTCCGGTTTGAAAGGTGTGGTTGCCGGTGAAATTACAGGCACATGAGACATTCCGCCTTCACGAGTTGCGGACGCATACGATGCGACTTGGGTCTTGTCGTACCTAGTAGGGGAGGACCGAAGTCGCATCAGTTGTTATGGGCCGAGGTTACCACTTAACACCAGGTGGGCCGTCGGCTCGTTCAGTAACAGTTGTATTACATAAAAAAAAACAAAAAAAAAAAAAACTTGAAAAAATAAACTTATTGATTATATTGTGATGTCAAATTGAGGATGAGGGTAGGTAATACATTATTTAAGGATGTCAGTCTTAGAATCCTGCGATAGATAACTTTTATAATTATACCTATCCCTAACGTATTCGAAACTTTACATACATTAATAAATGTAAAGGGTGTATATATAGGAATTAAAACCACTTTCAAAGGACAAGTACCTTTTATTTATATTCATTGTGCATATTTCGGTATATATAAAAAAATATGGCAAAATGAAATAAAATGAGCGTGCGTACATAAAAAAAAAACGCATACATACATTTGCCAGGCATACTACATAAAACAAAACGTACAAACAAACCATCCCCAAATTCATACAAGCCGCATTCCCATTACATGCCATCTGCTCACCACAAGTGACAGACTAAAGACGAAAGAAAAAAACCAGAGATTTATCTCACTCTCACATACGCTCCCTCCCTTTCCTAACACGTTGTCTAGAGAGGGAAGCAACATCGAATGATCAAGGTTCAAATATTTCATGTTTGCCTCAACTTTAAGTGCTAGCCTCAGTGGCGACGGAAAATGGATGGGTGACCGAAAAGCGGGCTCAGCGCAGTTTACCAGGAGAGGAATCGTCCGGTGGACTCCTACTCAATACTTCTAATAGTAGTAGAATAGTAGAATATAAACTAATAATTGTATGAATTTGAGGGGAACATACAAATAGATCTATCTATCTATCTATAATATGAGACGGAAGCTGTTTTGTAGACTAGAATAGATTTTATGGCGGAACGTGTATGGTTCACTTGGCGTGCACTGGCTTCCGTAGTAAAGTGTCCCATAAGTTGCATTCAGTAAATCTAAAGGCAAATTATCGTATTTTTTCATAAAATATGTATATAATACAATATAACAGAGAAACAAGAGATTTAGACGCAATACAGTAATTAACTAAAAATAATAAAATAAAAAAATTTTGCTTAACGATAAATACATTAAAAGCATACAGTCAATTTGTCTCAGATGATCCATAAACAATTTCTTGTACGTTCAAATTTACCTATAAAATTATTTTATTCTCAGCGAATTATATATCTCAGAATTTATTACTAACGTCTGATTTCCAGCGTAGAAATAATAACTCATTTATATTATGGAACGCTTTCATATAGTGTTGTACCAGTATCGATATAAACGGTAGTATTAGTATATCGATAAACTGTATACTATCCTCAGAAACCATACACGTTTTTCCCGCGCAAAAACCCAGCAATAAAACCACCGCCATTTCACAAAATGGCGACGAAATTAAGAAACCGCTCCTAAAATCTCAAGTGATCGCAATATCCATACTTAACCGCTAACAATATTAACTGACATAATTTTATTTAAATTATTACATAATATTTTTTATGTATTTTTTTAACTATATCTAAGCAGCGAGACTAGAATTAGATGGCATCTACGTAACTTATATATATATAATAATATTATACATTTTTTAATAAGTTCTGAGTCTTTCTAACCGAAATTTCATAGCATATCTTCAGATATTTTATCAAATAAATTTATTAAAAATATTTAAGGACAACCAATTATCCAATTTGTGCTAATTAAATACTTTAAATATTAGAAAGACCCAACAGGAGTATTTGAGACGGTGCAACATTAATAACGAAAAATTGTAACATTTTTATTCATCTAAAATGATCCCCCATCTCTAGTTTTTATTTATATAATTTCTTATATAATAACATTCTACCGCAGTCCAAGGTTACCGTTCATTTTCAAAATATATCTTTCTTTTATCATGAGAGTCATAATTAAACGACACTAGGGCATCCTATAAATAATTATCGATATCGATGATTCAAAATTTTTAACAATAGTACCTAATTACAGACAAATTTATAAAATAATTGTAAACAGTTACATAACTCTGTGACACTACAACCAAATATATTGTTGTTACTATCACTTTTGGTGTAATTGTAATGTGCGATTAATAAATAAATAATAAAAAAACACTGTGTTGGATGATTTAATGACTTTCGAGTAAACCAGCAGTTATTTCTATGTTTTAAATGACAAATACATGTACATAAAAAATAAATAAGTTATATTAAAATATAGTTTATAATGAAATTTAGAAAATAAATATATACATATTATTGGGTAACACTTTATCTCATTAAATATTGATAAATAATATAATCAAGAAACAATTAGCCAAGTGGTTGCTAACTTAGAAAAAACTGTTTAAGTTATGCATTTAAGTTATTCGAAATAGTTAACTGTTTACAATAATTTAATTGTCAAGCAACAGAGACTATGACTTAATTTACATTTTCAATCAAATAGGAAGCCTGCTTTAATAAAATTACAATTGATTTTATAGTATTTTTCATGTCGGTAATAATTTAACCAGTGCCTAGGAAACATAACAGGATGTTAACATAATCCGTAGGTCACATATTAATGTTATTATATTTTTTTAAATAATATAATTATTTATATTTGTTGTAATATGGACATCAGTTTGAATGAATTAATATAAAAATGGATAAAATTAAAATAAATAATTAATTAATGTCACAAATCTTCGCGTTTGTTATTTTTAGCAGTTTAAAATCACTCGTGGTGTACACCGCTATTAGTATTGCATTAATACCTTTAAAACGGGTTACTTAATGTTAGCAAAACGAAATGCAAATTAAATTTGGCCATTTTTAATACAAAATACCATTTATCAAGTATTATATTTCGATGCCAATTACCATCGAATCGCACTAGTGACGGTCCTATCGACTTTTCTATCGATCACACATTTTATCGATAAATTAAGCGTTTTAAGAATATTGGCTGAAAGCCGTTACATCGATCGCCATTAGCAATTTATATATATTATATTTGTACACGCATCATTTATTTGCTAGAGATTTTTTGTTGACAAAAATATTAAATACCTTTCAATTAGTCTATCGCGAATTTTAAAAAGATGTTTCTTTATTTTAAATAAAATAATTTACCATTAGCACCAAAAACAAAATATTTACAATAATGATTTAAAATCTATCGTTCGCAGTGATATACACGTAATAAGTTAGTATGAAAATTAATTTATTAATATAGAATTTGTTTTCTCGTTTGGAAACTGTGTAATGCCTTTCTCTCGTAACTTGAGGTTAACTTAAAATGTCTCCCCTCCTCTATATATTCACCCCACACATAAGGGGCCTCTTAACGGTGACTTCCTTCCCGCTAATGCCTATCCAAAGGCCCGAGAAACCAAATTTATGGAAGTAAAAATAATAATAAATATTTAAATTCGTGAAATGTTCGTTGGTTTAAGAGGTTTAAGATGAATATACAACCATTTCACTTGTACAGCGCAAGTACAAGTTGTCAAACTAACAAGTTTTTGGGTCACAGTCGCTATCTGTCTGTCTGTCACAACAAATATATACCCAAGAATATTAAATGCGTGTAAGAAACATTTGGATACTTGGGGTATTTTTTGAGAAACTACTGTATACACCAATCACACATTTCTTTAAATATAATTAATTATTATTATTTATTTTCATATTTTATATCAACCAAAAATGTGGGGAAATCCTTTGCAAAGGCATTATCTGGCTTATGTTTGTAACTGAATCGTAACTTTCATACAAACTTTATTACAACGACCGTAGAAATTACAAATAACTTACATAAAACGGAGTAGCGCCGTCAAAATATATATTTATTTACAAAATCAAAAGTGATTTTTATCTAATAAAAAAAGTGAGCTCAGATTATTATTAAAAAAAAAAATTGTTTAGACGTTAAAATATCTTTTTTTTTCCGTATTTTTGACTTAATATTTTTCCGAGGTAAATAATAAAATAAGAAATTAAAAACCGTATTTTACACAATTAATATGTACCCAAGAATATTCAATGCGTGAAAGAAACATTTATAATACTTGGGGTATTTTTTGAGTAACTTTTCTCATGTATATAAAAAGGGTGCTTGGAAAAGGCGATCTAATCCTCTGACTATAGTACCTTTATTTTATGTGACAAAGTTACGGAACGAGCGGATGGCCCACCTGGTGTTAAGTGGTAACCCCCGCCCATAACAAGCAAAACGACTTGTGTCGTCCCCTACCTAGTTAAAAGACCCAAGTCACATTGTATGCCTATATATTGTTTTGTAATTTACTAGCATTGAAAATGTGGGTACATATCAAATGAATATCGAAAAATAAATAAAAAATATCACATCATTAGTCAAAACACAGTCCGTACTCATTTCCGAAATAAATACGAAATAAACATGATTTATTTTGTAAAAAAAAAAATATTTTTGCCCCTCCCAGAGATAACATTATAATTGTGTAACATCCTGTGTATACCTCTAAAAGCTATATTTAAAAGGCATTGCCTTAAGTAACTTAGAGAGATCTGTCCATTCAATTATTGCCCGTATAACTTTTGCATACGGTACAAAATACAACGCACACGGATTCGAGAAATTCTATATGCGACACAGATGATGAAATCAGCCATTTTTTACGAAAAAACAAGTATTTTATTTAAAAAAATCTTACGGTCACAATTAATGTGTTGATTGAAAATATTTAAAATAAAACTTTAGTTTCGAGATTCAAATTACTTAATCGTGTAATAAAAAAATAAAATAAAAACTTGTACGGAATAGTTCAACAAATTAAAATAATAACCAATAACATTTTATTATTCAGGGTTGCCACATATATTTATTAAAACTGATTTGATCACATTTAGAATTTCCCATTTGATCCGAAAAAACAGTAGCATCACCAACCCTTATCCACATAACAATGAGAATTATAAAAAACGCAATATTGCATTGGATCACAATTTTTTTTTTTCAAAGCCTTAACGCTACATCGAATTACTTTAGTGATATTTTCAAAACGTACTCAAGTTAAAAGGGTCATATATAAACAAGTTTAAATGCGTTAAACGCATCCGAAACAGATTCTTTTTACGTTGTAATACGTTCCATATTGACTTGACACCTAAATTCTGTCATTTCTGTGTTAGATTTGTTCCAAACCTATATTCAATGTTAACTCGTGTAGAATAAGGTGTTTATTCAATTTCACGCGTAGATCGGCCGTGATTCCTCCATTTCTGAAACAATAATTTTATATAATACTAGCTGTCGCCCGCGACATCGTCCACGTGGAATTAAGTTTTATCACGCACCCCTATTTCACCCTCATAATCATTTATAGAGCGTGTGCATATTTCAGAGCGTTACGGACCTTCTGATTCGTAGATTCCGAAATTAGCAACTTTCAAACATTACCACATTCTTAACTTCACCAGTTGAGCACAATTTGAGGAAATCAAGTTCTAGAACCAACAAAATAGCGCCATTAGCATTTGTTGAAATCAATATATATTGATTTTATATTCGAGTTTCCGTGGTAAATATAGAACAGATTAAGTCGGCGCAGCCAGGACGGATTAAGTCGGCGCAGCCAGAATGGATATCACTGTTTAAATATGTCAATTACCACGCGACTGCTAAATAGATATTCTGCCCAAAAGTTACACAGGGCGTGTGAAGCATTACCCAACCTATGGTGCGATGGAGAGCGGCCTGAAGCGCCTGGCCCGGGCGGCGTTGTGAGGCGCGGGCGCGGCGGGGGCGGGCGGCGCGCTGGGGGCGGGCGGCGCGCTGGGGGCGGGCGGGGGCGAGCCCGAGGGGGAGGAGCACGCGGAGGGCGGCGGCGACGACAGCAACAGGGAGGGCACGCCTCGCGACCCGCTGCGGCTGCAACGCAACAACAATCAAGTTTTATTAGTCTTATGCGACGGATTTCACCTGCGAGACATTAAATTAAATATTGATGGGCATGCATACATCGTAGACCGCATCGTCACTTAACATCAGGTGAGATTGCGGTAAAAAAAAAAAAAAAAAAAAAAAAAAAAAAAAAAAAAAAAAAAAAAAAAAAAAAAAAAAACCACATAGCGCCATCTTGACCCAAAGTAAGCTAAGCATAGCTTGTCATGGGAACCAGACAACTGATATACATACTTATGTACTTTATTGTAATACATACATGTAAATACATATTAACAGCCAGACACAGAATAAACACCTATGTTCGTCACAAAAATGTTTGTCCTGGGTGGGAATCGAACCAAGGACTTACAGCGTAGCAGACAGCGTTACTACCAACTGAGATGTGAAGCCAGTCTACATTAAATGCATTAAAATTATTTGCGTGTGTATCATATAACAAACTGAATCTGTTTCTTTGAATATTTTTTTTCATCTATTTACGTAATCTGAGACATTCTTCAATCTTCACGTGTGAGAGTGACGGGCGCATGGCATTGGAACTTGGGTCATCCCGTACCTAAGTGTTGAATTAGTGTTTGGAAGTTACTGCTACACGGATAGCTCAGTGAATTTAACGAAATAAAACCAAATCTTATTACTTTACTAATCACAAATTTTTCTTGTTAATTATTATTATGTTCCATAACACCAAATGAATACAGTTATAATGAGTGCCATAAAATATGTAAATTAATATATTATATGAGTGAAATCAGTATTTAAAAGCCATATAC